>JAAOMT010000289.1:306354-465731 GCA_016748015.1 Geosiphon pyriformis | reverse complement strand
GAAAATTTTAAAAATATACAAGGGAGGCGTAACCGTGGGAACTGAAGGAGAGAGTGAGGTAGTGAAGGACTAACAAGTCTTTGAACGAACAAAACGTAACGGATCGAATCCAAGAAAGAATTTAGGATGATGATAATTTGGTAAGATTAGCTTTTAACACTTTTTTTTACCAAGAGGTCGGACCAAAAGCATTAAATGGTAGTGATTGCCAAGATTGAATTAGGCTCTACTTTTTTAAACATGAAAAAAGTTTTTACATAAGTTACTATTACTACTAATACAACAACAACAACTACTACTACTACTACTACTACTACTACTACTACTACTACTACTACTACTACTACTACTACTACTACTACTACTACTACTACTACTACTACTACTACTACTACTACTACTACTACTACTACTACTACTACTACTACTACTACTACTACTACTACTACTACTACTACTACTACTACTACTACTACTACTACTAATACTACTACTACTACTACTACTACTACTACTACTACTACTACTACTACTACTACTACTACTACTACTACTACTACTACTACTACTACTACTACTACTACCGCATAATTTTCTAGTAATGCTCACTAGGACAAAGTCTTGCTGCAGTACAACTGCAATCAATTAAAATTAATTTACTTTTAATATTTGAATTTTTAGTTGGCCGAAATAATTTGACCCCGAAAAGCGATGGAGTTGAAGTTGCTGAGATTTCTTTATCTCATAATGATGTGTTTATTAATCATCGATTCAAGCTGACTGACTGTTTTTTTAAAGCATACATTCAAAACGCAGGAATGATTAGCATTATTTCCCGACAATTGATGTGTCAAGAAAACAAATCGCTTTTTTGTGAAACTTCAGCAGAAAATTTTATTAAAGACGCCTCTTTTTTTTTTAATTTTAACATTTTTGGAATCATCTATATAGAATTTTAAGTTAATACTGAAGTTAAAATGATCAAGAATTTATAATCATGATAAGCTTTCAAAGCTATACTTGCATTTTTGGGGCCAATTGAGCTAAGCCCGATAAATAGCGATTACGCGAAAATTGGTGGAAATGAGTGTCAAAGAAATAAGTGAAAGGATCATTTTTACCAAAAACACTTTTACCCTTGGCTATAAATAGTTTTTATGAATTAAAAGTAAATTTGATCTGCTTCCAAAGAAAATCATAAACTAGACTAAAAAACGAAAACGAAAACGAAAACGAAAATGAAAATGAAAATGTGAATATTCAAGCCTTTTGATTTTCATACATTTATCTATTATTTTATTTTCTTGTTAAATATTGACAAAATTTAGAATTTTATATATTAAACCATAATTATACCTATGTATTTCAATTTTATATTTTTATTATTTGTAAAATAGTTTTATTTAAATATTTAAATATTTTAATGTTAATATCAAGTTTTTTTTGATAATAATTTAAATTTTACAATTTTATTATTATTATTGTTGTTGTTTATATTATTATTATTATTATTATTATTTTTATTTTTATTATTATTATTATTATTATTATTATTATTATTATTATTATTATGATTTAGTAATAATGTTTTTTAGTCTAAAATATAAAACTTTATGCTCAAAAATAAATTGCACATAATTTTCAGAAAAATTTTTATTTTTTTATCAAGTATTTTTGTTTTAATATTAAAATTCAACAAAGTATTTTAAAAAATTTATATTTTATTAAGTTAAAATTTTATGTTTTAATAATTATGTATTAAATAAAAAACATCTATTAATATTGTAATCAATTATTAATAAATTATTTTAACAAAAATTTATGAATTCAATTATATTGTTATATTTATTGCATTAACTAAAAAAATAATTATTATATTTATATGCTCTAAAAATATTTAAAAGTTATTTTAACTGCACATTATTTGTCAACTATTGTTTAAAATTATGTTTAAATACTGAAAAACTTGTAAAGTATGAAAAATTTTTTGCACCAGCTGTTATTTCTTGATTAATATTTACTAAAACTTACTAGCCTAAAATAAACTAATTTGTAATAGGTAGCTCAATATTAATTATTTCTTAAGCAACATTTAGAAAAAGGCAAAAAAATATCAGAGGATTTCTCAGCTAGTGAAATAGAGAAAATATAAAGGAAAGCAAAAAAATATATCAAAAAGATTCTAGTAAAATGATTTCAAAAAGAAAGATGTGTCAGGATATTACTACAAGGAAAATATTTATAAAAGATTTCATACTAGATTTTCATGTGAAAGATGATGAGCTTTAATTGTCGCTGCTTTCAGCCTCATTCGCATCTGATGCAATGACGTCCCCGTTTTCGCTGCCACTGCTATTTCCCTTTTTATCATTTTCTTTTGTGAGGGATTCTCCAATAACATTTGAACTTGAAGCCCTCGCATTTTCTGTACCGTTTTCATTGGCTCGACGCTTCCTACCACCATTATTTCTTGTCTTCATTACTTCGAAAGTCTGAAGGACGTAATTTTTACACTTTGAGGCGTTCGGCAGATCTTGAATCATTTTTCGGATTGTGGCATGAGTAAATCCGAAATAATCTGGGCCGGATGCAGCGTTTGAATGCTTGCGACTACGAATGGTGTTGGCTGCACGAACAACAGTTACCCAAGCGCCAGTAGCAGTTTTAGCTGTGATAGGATTATCTGGTTGATCTTCAGGCTCGATTACAAATTTTGGCCCATCACCACCATCTTCTATTGAACAAGTGTAAACGGTTTGTGTATTTGGATCAATCATACTATTGTATGATCTGATTGGGTAATTTGAAAATGAAAAATTCAATTTTAGTAATTTTTATTAGATAAAAAAGTTATTACACTGTATAGATATACCTTTGAACTTTGTACCCAACAGGAAAAATATATCTTTCATTATGGAACGTTTTCCTGTCGTAAATAACTTTTCCAAGATTTATAACCGTCAATATACTTCCAATCTGAACTGGCAATATGTAACTTCCACGTTGATCTTTGTCTAGAGGTTGAACTTTTAATGGTTTTGTGTTCACTGGAGGTTTGCTTGAGCCTTTTGATGGAATCTTAGCAGTAGCCTTTACTGGTACTGTGTTGACTATGTTTTTGGCGGGAGGGGGTAGTACAGCCTTTTTGGAGGAAGAGGCTTGAAGTGCAGCTTTTTTATTTTTCCCAGAAAGAATTGAGGAAGTAAGAGAAGTTGGAGTGGATGGTACATGGTCAACTCTTTTCTTAGTATTTTTTTCAAAAGAGTGTGATGATGCACAAGAAGTAGAAGTTGATGATATATCTTGAGATTCCAGCCGGGGGGAACTATTTCCAGAAATTTTGGTTTTTGAGGGATCTTTGTCTTTTATGTGACTTAGACGACTAAGAAGCCCTTCTTTTTCTTGATTCAAACTTTTGATGCGTTTGCGAGCGCGTTGTAATTCAGAATTCACGCGTTCATTTTGTGTTTGGATCTCTTGAGCTTTGCGTTTGAGTTTAGTATAGCGGTCTCGTGAGACAGTTTGTGCGGGAGAACCTGCTTGGCGACTTGAACTTTGGGAATGGTTTTGTGCCATTTCAAAATTTGTTTGAGTGAGGGCAAGGGAATTACTAGTGATCTTATTTGTTTGACGAAGACTCTTATTGGGAATAAGTGAGAGAAAGAAAGAGTTGTTTATCTGTTGGAGGCTGAAGTAGTTTGAGTGGTCTTATATATATGGGTTAGGTGTGAAGAGAAAACTTTTTTGGTATTGATAAAATTTTCACCGGAGTAGACATAAAAGAAGTTTGCCCAGAGGAGGTTGTGTTGACATCGTATTATCATAATGGACAGGTCGGTAAGTATTGGTTGGACTGACGGTAAACGGTATTGGTTTTTGAGGGACTTTTACTATAGTAGCAGAAGCTTCGAAGGGTTTTTATGTATCTCTTTCACTTTATTACTTCTATTATAATGATATACTCGATAGCTTTTTTTAATCTTTTTATGTCAAAAAAATTTTACCTTTTCCAGAAAAAGCAGTTTAGGAAGTTAGTTTGATAATCTGATTGAATAACTGATATAGTCATTTAAGTGCGTCGGATCAACTAGGTATTACACAATTCGTATTAAAGTTCAAATGGCGTCTCCGATATCGATTTGGGTCGGAAGTTCATATTTATATAATTTAATGACAATCATACTGGCTTCATTCAAGAATCTTGGGGTCTCTCATTTACCATTTCAAAGACGAAACTTAGACTAACAAAATATGTCAGAAGCCGTAACTCGTCGTTTATTGAAAGAATTCAGAGAGTATCAAAAGGAACCTAACCCAGATTTAATAGAACTGGCTCCTGTCAAAGATGATGACATTCTCGTTTGGCAAGCGATTCTATGTGGGGAAAAGGATACACCTTATGAAGGTAAAATTCCGGTTATGTCTCAAAATACCGAAATTCTTTAATTTCTATCTTCTTTTAATGATATAGGTGGCTTTTGGAAGCTTTCTATTGATGTTCCAAAAACATACCCTATTCATCCTCCAAAGATCCAATTCTTGACTAAATTATGTCATCCTAACATATCCTGGAAGGCAAGAAATTTATTTTTAGATTCTTAATATTACCTTTAAACTATTACTTAATTATTATCATTGTCAGACGGGAGAAATATGTTTGGATATTTTAAAAACTGCTTGGAGTCCAGCATGGACTTTGCAGTCTGCTTGCATGGCTATTCGGTTGCTTTTGTCAACACCTGAAGCGAATAGCCCTTTGAATTGCGATGCTGGTAAGTAGCATAGTAATAAAAAGCAAAGTTTAATGTAAATTTCATCATAATCATTCACAAGATCAATATCCAACATTATCTTTTATGAAATTTCTTATATTTGTTCCTTCATCAATCTTCAAACTTTATTTTATTCCAAAAGCCAATTTAATTAGATGCGGAGATAAAATGGGCTATGATAATCTGGTGAAAATGTACACGCAACTTTATGCGATTGATCCAAGAATATCTATGATCAACGAATAAGGTGACAATCGCATATTTTATGTGATTTACTCTTCTATTGGATTTAAAAGGGAACATCTTTTCGCCTTCAATCCAAAACAAGATCACGTATTTGAGTAGAGATCATCAGAGGCCATACAGAATGTTTCAGAAAGCCAAAGTTGAAGCTTAAGGGGGGAATGGGTGTTGCCAACATCATAGAATTCCATCTCTAGACTTAACATATCGAAGAGCTTCGATAGAAGTAAAAGCCTTTTTTTAAGCATAATTATAATTGTGCACCTGTCAATCTTTTTTCCAGCTTTTCAAACTCTTGTTGGCCAACTTCTTCCTCTTTGTCTAATACTTGCTGGATTGAAATAACTTCAGGAATATAATGCATCAACATATTCTCAATGCCATTTTTGAGGGTCACAACTGAAGAATCGCATGTTCTACATGATCCTCGTAATTTTAATTTCACAATACCATTTTCGAATCCACGATATTCTATATCACCACCATCCTCTTGTATTGCAGGTCTTACCCTAGTTTCAAGAAGCTCCTTTATCATTTGCACAACCTCTGAATCACCCTCTTGAATTGTTGTGTCAGAGGGTGGCTGTTCTTCCGTAACAATTGGTTGACCAGTAGCGAAAAAATCCATAATATTAGCATAAATATCGGGCTTCATTAATTGCCACGGTGTGTCTTGATCTTTACTGATAGTGATAAAATCTGGACCAAAAAAAACACCACGAACACCTTCTATTCGAAAAAGCAATTTGGCCAAAGGTGACGTGGAAGCCGAGTGACCTGAAAGAAACTCGGCTGTTCCACCTTCACCCATTACCGGAACACCCGGTATAAATTTGAGGGAATCCTGATTTGGAGTGGTCTCTGTCTGGATGAACATTGTGCGTACTATTAAAAATCAGGTGAAAGTGAATAAACTCAAATTACGGATTTGAAACAAATTTAGGAATTAAAGCTTTTCTTACCTTGTTGAAATTCTAAACTACGGGTTAAATTGGGGGATAAGCTTTTTTCATGTAAAATTGGTATTAATGGTACCTTTGGAAAGCTAGGTTTGAAAAAGGAACGTGGCCAACTTTTTGCAACGCCCATTTTAAGGGCGTTGGCTGACCTATGTGTTAAAGTACTAAATAAAAAATACGAACGTTGAGACATGAGAATATGAGAATTTTTTTTATTTGTGCCCTTTATATTCAGCTTTTCATCTCAATATATAGTAATCACATGATTCACATTACAAAAGTGCTCAATTATTTATAATTTATCTAATATTTAAATTATTAAATTTAAAAATATCTTACATACAATCAATTTTTTTTAAAAGTTTAATTGTTAACCTATTTACATATATATTATTAAATACTATAAAAATTTAATTGTTAATTAATTTTTTATGAAAATTTCCAAAATAAAAATATGGCTTTATGTTTTTAAAATTAATCAGTCAAAAATTATTTAATTTTTAAAATTGATTGCGATAATTGTGCAACTAGTTTATTAATTAATAAAAAGGTTTTTACTAGGGTTTATCAATTATTCCATTATTTTCTCTTATCAAATTCCGCTAAAAATGCAAGAACTTGACGATTTCGGATTTCTTAAAAATAAAGCCCAAGAGCTTGAGATGTGCTTAAAAGTAAATTTTATTCTTTGGTTAGTTTATTTTCTCTCGATATTAAAAACTTACCCATCCTCCTTATTTTTCAAAATTTAAGTCAATTTGGCAGCAGAGTCTTGAGGCCGTCAGTATAAGAAATCAGCGTCAGGGTCGCAGTAACACGTATATTTACTATAGATGATTTGGTTTCTGATATTTTGATAATTATGATTTTAAAAAAACTTAAGGATGCTCGGACGGATACCGCGGGATCCCATTGAAGACCAGAAAGCGGGAATTGGCCGCTTACAAGTTGAATTCGATAACTTGTTGGATGAAATGTATTTTGTGGTGGTATTCAGCTTTTTACTATTACCTTGTTCTTCTCTCATTGTTTTTCATGAATATATAAATATTCTTCATTACATCTCATTCAATTTTTTTTTGCTTTTTTCATCAATTTGCAGCAAGATACCAAATATAATATTGATCAGGAATATCTTCAATCAAAAGAAAAATTTGATTCTAATATCAATTCTTCAAGTATCTCAGGAACAGAAAATCCGCCCAATTTAAAGCAGGAGCTCTTAATACCAGGACAACTTGCTCGAATCGAGCAATTAAGAATGGCTCTAGGCAATCTGAATCCGGAAGAGTCCAATTAAACCCAAAAACAAGCTTAATTCTTTAAAAACAAAAAATTATATCTGGTTAGAATTGCCTCTACTCAAAAAGGTATTAGGATGTTGATATGGGAGGCATACTTAAAAAAAGGCTAAAATTAACATAATCTGGAATTTCTAAATATTGAAGGCCATGATGAATTCATGATTCTAAGACCTGCTGGGACCGTCAATAATCCACAAAATTGGATTTATATACCAGAAAAGTCTATAAACTTCTCTTGTGTCAAGCGGACGAAAACAATTTGAATCTCAAGTTAAATTTTCACATGTTAACGAGGAACTGGTGGCTATATTGGCAATCGCGATTATGACTGCGTTATCCTCAGCCGTCATGGGATTTTTATTTTTATTTTTTTTACCATCTGGTATTTCATGATCGCGACACAAGTGATCTTACAATTAGACTAATCCTTTGATAAGAGAGTTTGTCAGTCAATGTGACCGAGATTCACAGCGACGTACCTTATCGAATTCAAAAGTGCTTCTCACAACTCCTATTTAGTTCTTCAACCGAATGTATACTTTTAGAATAGGAATGTTTTTGCCCGGCGTTCACACACACTAATTAATCCAAAATTTCCTTTTGCCCTGCACGATTTATTTGGCAGATTTTAATATCCATATTTCGAATCAGATTTCTTTTATAGAACCGCTAAACTCGATATCAAGGCCTGGATTCCGATTACCTGAGCAGGACATACAATTTTTGATTTAGTAACTTGTTCCTTTTCTACCAATATTATTACAATGCACAAACCTGTATGGCTTGTTGCACCTCTAAATGATTTCGTGCAGCTTGCAACCAATCTTGAGCAATTGTCTTGGGCCATCCGTTCAACTGATTTAATTGTCTGGTAGCATTATCTAAATCATGCTCTTTAAGATAATAATCTACACGAGCAAGTATGGCCTCAACATCATCACCAGGAACGAGTCCATGTTTACGGAACATGAGCTTCGATAAAATGAGAGAAAGTGCGTGAGCAAATAAACCGGCATCCTCTGGCGCTAAAGAAGCGCGTCGCACTTCTTCTCGAACTATTGAAAACCGCGCTGCTAAATCTGAGACAGAATCAATGCCTGTGGTAGCTACGACATCATCAATGGACGATAAAACAACTCTCACCAAGTCGTCAGTTAATGATAGCTTTTTGAGTGCAGTTATTTCATTTACAAATGGGGTAGGATGTGGCTGATTAACAGCATCCTCTAGTGCATTTAATGCGCACCATACTCGGTGGGCTTTGATACTGCGGTCCAAATGTTCAGCGTTATCTAAACTGATGCGCTCCAGTTTTTTTAAACGTGAATTTATATAATCAAGACGTGCTAATCGACGTCCACGTTCCTGCTCAACTCGAGCATTTACCTCCCAAATCCATCGCCTTTGCATTGCGACTGCTTGTCGAACTAGTTCATTCTTCAATTGCTCTGCATGTCGAATTGCTTGTCGCGACAATTCTGCGGTTAGGTATTGCTCGTGTTGCTCCATAAGTTTCTGCTTGTAGGCTTCGAATTCCTGGATAAGGAATTGCCTCTCTTTGCCCAATTCGTTCTTTAGACTAGATATGTGTTCAGTAAAATCCTTTTCTTTATCTTCCAAAATTGCATTGAATGTCACTTCTTGTTCAGCCAAAGCTCCACGTATCAAAGCCGGTGCCTCGGCTTTGATAAATTCAATTCGATTTCTTAATTCTTCCAAATCCTCTGTGGCAATTATAATTATACTTTGGCCTTTATCTGCTATTCCTTCTTTTGTAAGTAGCTCAGAAAGCAAATTTATTGTTTCATGAAGTTTATTAAGGATCGGTTCGTTTGGCGAGAAAGTAAATGCTTTTTCAATCTCTTTATCAATATTTTGAGCAATATCAGATGAAGTCTTATCAATTTCATCGTCTTTTTTATCCTGCGAAAATAAGACCTGTTCATTTGATGAAACGGGTGCTTCAGAAGCTTGAGGTATCTCCGCAGGTGATTCTCCTTTAACTTTTTTTTGTAGTAATCTAGAAAGTTCTGAAACTTTAGCAGACAGATTCGTGTAAATATTAATTCCGAAATCGGTGACGTTTCCACTCAACTCTGTGGTTCGTTCTTTGATTTTATGAAAAGTTCCCTGTCTATTCAGATTGTCAACATATTCAACAATTTTATTTGCTCCTGGGAGGTTCTTTTCAAACTTGTCACGAAACTTTTCATCATGAATTGATTTATAAACTCCTACACCATAGACCCCACTACTCAAAAGTACAACCGCTATGAAGAGTTTGGCGACCCATTTATAGTCTTTTGGTGTCGAGGTTTCTTCCTCTATTACCGTGATTCCGTCCGTATTCTGCGCTTGTGTTTCCGAATCTTGAAAAGCTTTTGATTCCAGAGTGTTTTCGGGCACTGAAGAATTTGACTCTAATGTAGAATCGATGTTTATACCATTCACTTCAGGTGTGTTCTGTGGCGTAATTAAATCTTTATTTAATGAAGAAGGCGTAGGTGCTGAAAGTTTGAGTTCGTTATTTTTTCCATTAGCTTGTTTAATCTTCTTACTCTTATATCTCTGAGAATATTAAAATATATGAGATAACACAATCGACTTAAACCTGTAGGATTGCTTTCAAAGCGAACTGTACCTTTGCCCCTTTAAAAACATGGCCCTGAACCGAGAACTGCCCAGTGTAAAAAAATGTAGATGATATAAACTGGTTTTGCAGCCTAGTCCTCGAGGGCAAGCGAAAGGCCCTAAACATGCTAAAAAAGTTTTTAGGAAAAGCTAAATTCCTCAGAAGATTATAATGATTTTGGGCTGAACATATGACGTCATGTGTAGTGACTTAGTGGTTCTTTAACGCGACATCGTTACAAGTAGATTCTGAAATTGAAAACCTACGTTTTCGCGTGTCGCACTACTGAATTAGTTTATAATTTTAAATATTGTCTCATTTGTATATTACTTATATATAGGTACTTGTTGAAATGATCAAAAATATGGGCGCTTTTTATTATTCTCTTTTGTCTTGCCTGTAAGTAACCAAACGCGAAACGCGAAACAGGCAGTGGGTTATACTCTTTAAACCCACGCACCCACTACGCTCTATTCCCGTTTGTTATATGCGTATTTTCCTGAAGGCCAACACTGCCTACAGTAGATCTCACCTTTTTTTTCAAGCCTGTTTGGCGCTAAGATATCGACATTTTCATAATGCTGAAGCT
Organism: Geosiphon pyriformis; assembly: GCA_016748015.1. Classification (NCBI taxonomy): domain Eukaryota; kingdom Fungi; phylum Glomeromycota; class Glomeromycetes; order Archaeosporales; family Geosiphonaceae; genus Geosiphon; species Geosiphon pyriformis. The sequence continues at coordinate 455,232 of JAAOMT010000289.1, read as the reverse complement.
AACATTGCAACATTTCCATCTTGTCACTGTAGATTGTAACTTATCATGTTGTATGACATTGATAGCCCTGGACCTGGATTTGAGTATTTTTTAAGCGCTCCTTGCGAGAATTGGGATCTGCTAGAATATTTCGAGGCATGAACTGCCAACTACGTTTTGGATAAGAATCTAGTAAAGAGATTCAAACACACAGTTACAGATCATAGGAGAGCACCGCACAGACGGAGAAAAGAGGAATGCAATGGGCCTTGCGCTGCGGTTTAAGGTAGGCTTTATAAACTACAGTGTCTCGACTGCTGCAGATTAGTTTGTCATTGTATGCTACCCATGGGACTTTGTCTCCGCTGCAGCCAACTTACTGATTTTGCAGTCAATTTGCTAATATTAGTTACAGATATCTTCATCTCTCTGTGATGGTAACTATATATCTTTTATTATACTCATCTTGTACGAGACTGATTCAAAGAAATCAGGTTGCATAGACAGGTTTTGGTTTGAGAAAATGACTGTGAACCATATCGATGTACTAAAGGTAGAAATCATCTTTTCGTTTATTGTTATCTTTTCGAGCAATAACCAGTTAATTTCTTGCTGATGTTTCTAAAGGCTGAACAAAAGTTGGCAGTCAAACAGGAATTTACGCAGCAGATAAAGATGCACGCTCCATCTGCCACTAGAAGTACAAGGCAGATATTGGATCAGGTTACTATTTGACTTACTTATTATTTTGTATCATTAGAACTCAGGCACCCCTTTGCAAACAACAAACACGTCTCATGAAGCACATACCAGCCCCAGATAGCTTATCAATACTCTACTTCGACACGTAGCAAGCGGAAGATAAATTTGCCCAAATATGATCAGGTAGGACAATGTTCAGACATGTTAAACGATATGGGAGACACTTTGCAATTTGCAGCCAAATGATTTGAGTTTTGACATCTGAAACAGCATCAACAACCAGGGTTTTTCACCAGATACAACACTTCTTCAAGATATCAGTCTTAACAATTGTAGTTTTTAGATCTTTTTGAAAACCAAAAGTAACAATTGCATATTTCAGCTGTCTAGCAGAGTCAGAAAAATGGAAAATAAAACAGGTCCAACCATGAACCTGAGAAATCAATTCATTAATTTCAAAGGTTATGCAACCAGATTAATTTAGTCTTAAAAACATTATAAAAAACAATCTTTTTTTTTGATTAATTAAAGACAGAATTTTAACATTGTTTTTTTACCAGCATAAAGCAGCAAGCAAAAGTAGCATTAGCCAGCAGACTTTAAATTAACAAGAATCATTTTATCAAAATCATTTAAAACAGTATTATTAAGCAAAAATTGAGTTATTAAATAGCATAAAATTATTTTTATAATTTTTATTATCAATTAGTATATAATATTAATCAAATATTTTTAATATAATTAAATATGATAATTATATGCAATATTTTAAACTATATAACATTTAAAAATTTGTTAAAATTTTTAACAGTTTATTAAAATACTTGATAATTTGTTAAAATAATTTGTAATTTGCTAAAATATATATTATTACTTAAAAAAAAAATAGAAAAATATTAATTTGTATTATATAACATAATTAAAAATAAAAAATAATAATATAATATTAAAAATTTTAAAAATATCTGTAAAAATTTTAAAAATATCAGAATAACTTAAAAAAAAATGTAAAAATAATTAAAAATACCAGAATATTTTATATTATAAAAATTATATATATATAATAGTATATTAAAAAATATATATATATTTAATTATTAAAGCAAATTCTATTTTATTAATAATTAAACTTCAAATTTTTTATTTAAAATAAATTTATTTATTAAATTATTAAATTACTTATTTTAGTTGTTTTATTTATTAAAACAACAGATATTAAAAGTATATATTTAAGAATTTTAATATATTAAAACAATAATTTTTAAATATAATATTAATAAAATATTAATTTTTATTTTTATTTTACTTTTTTTGATTATTTTTATTATTTGATTTAATTAAATTAATTAATTATAACATTATAAAATTAACTTATTAATAATTAAATAGCTTATTAAAAAAATAAAAAACACCAAAATAAACTAATTATTATATTAAAAAAATAAAACATAAAATATTACCAATTATTAAAACTTAAATTTTTGTTTTTTATACAAAATATTTAATTACAAAAACTTTTAAATACATCAAATTTTTTAAATATTTACAATACCAAGTTAAAAATTATAATTTAATATATTTTTTTATAATATTTAGTGCTTTTATAAAATATAAACTACAAAAAACAAAGTATTATTAATAATAAATAGCAAATATAACAAACTTAGAATTTACAAAAGCAAATTACCTAAAATTTATAAAAAATTTTTATATTAATTGTTTTACAAGTGCAGCCCAACCACTTTATAAAATTATTATAATAATAAATATTATGTAATTTAATTTTTAATTTTAATTTTTTTTATTAATTTTATAATTATTACTTATTATAATATAATTATAAAAGATTTTAAAATAAGTATGGCTTATGTATTTTTTATATATGACTAGTTATTTAAACCAATTAAAGTTATATTATATATTTATGTTATAAAAAGCAAAATTATTATTATTATACTTTAAAAATGCTAAAAACAAAGTAAAATCTAAATTAAAATTAATTATAATATTATAAATAAAGCCAATTTTGCGAATATTTACATTAAACTATGTAATATTAAACTATTAACATTAATAAAAATCAAATTATTAGTTAAAAATTAAATTATTAAACTTATAAAACTTTTTTAACTTAATATTTAAAAACCAAATATTTAACTTATAACAAATTGTAATATTATAAACAAAATTAATAATATTAATAATAATATCTAAGTTATTAGCAAATATTTCAAAAACCTTTTAAACTTATTAATTTTTACATAAATAAAAAAATACAATATTTTTTTAAAAAAAAAGAAATTTAGAATTTATTAAAAAAAATTTATTAGTTAATTATTACAATATATTAATTATTTATAATTTTATAATTTTATGTTAATAATTATATAAATTAAAAAGTAAAATATTATATTTAAAAAAAAATTATTAATATTTAAGAACAAAAAAAAAATTTAATTATAAATATTAACAATAATTTTAAAAAAAAAATTTATTTACTTAAAAAAAACAATAATTCATTTTATTTAAAAGACTATCTTATTATTATATATTAGATAAATAAAACCATATTTTTTGTCTCCTTAATTTTATGACCATGACTAAAACAAAGAGTAAAAAAGCTGCACCTGATATCTGTTCTAAAATATCTAATAAAATTTCAACCAGAGAAGCTTTTTCTGTTGTAGAAGCAACTAAGCAAAACGTTTTAGAAGTCTTTCCTTTACCCAGTAATCATGATAAGCTGTCTTTGGTGGTTACTGAAACAACTTCCTCATCTTTGGCTGGTTTTTTACTAGTCAAAGTTTCTTTAAAGAAACACACTTGGGTTAGTTCTAGTGTTGTCTCCACCCCTATTAAGAGCCCAAAAGTGTTTAATAATAGACTAATTAACAAGCTGGTCTTCCCTTCCATAGCTTTTACATCTGGTGCTGCTAGCATCTTCTCTTCAAAAAAAATGGTCAAAAAGACCAAAAGTTCAAAAAAGTGAGAGCAGTTGCTTGCCTCTACTATTGTTATATCGAATTCTTTTGTGGTTTCCAATGAGATCTTAGATGAAATCTCCATAGCATTATTCAACACGTTATTCAAGATAGGCCTAAATCAACCACTGGCTGTGTTGCCAAATGTGGTGTTTTCCAATAAATCATCACCAGTTTTAGAAACAAAACAATCTTCTTCTATTGGGTCATCTGTTTTTGAGAACTGGACTGATCAAATAGAAACTGAATCATCTTCTCCTCTAGTTTCTGGTACTACTTCTGGTGGTGCTTGGAAAACTATTGCTAGTCATCAAAGGTTTGCTGGGTGGGTGGTCTCTACTTTGGTGTCTGATACTACTTTTAAGATCAAATTGGCTCATGTTAAGACTGTTTTTCAGTCTGTACATGGTTTTCTGGATGTAAAGTCAGTATTAAAAGACAATATAAAGCTGTTTTGTGTGAAGTTTGCTTCTCAAGTATCTTTGAAAGCTGTAATTTTGGTTAAGCTTACAAGCTCTGTATATTTGGCCACTCTTAAAATTGCCAAGTCCTTGGTGGTTTCTGAGTTTGGCTCTTCTTCTACTGCTGTTGCACTGCATAATGTGTCTTTGAATGTGTCTGCTGCTGATATTAAAACAGCTCTTAGTGTTTTTGGTGTAATTACTCATGTTGTACTAAAGCCTGCTGACATTTGGCAATATGTTATAGTTCATTTTGAGAATTTGGTTGCTGTCATATCTGCTCTTAGTTACTGGTCAGTTTTGGTAAGCAAAAATAGTATTCGGATTTTTCTTATTGTGAATCAACAAGAAACAATTGTGTCTTGTAATAGGTTTAAGACCAAGTTGGTCAATCTTTCTTCTGGCTGTACTGTCTTTAAAATCAGTGATATGGTTTCTTAAATTGGTGGTTAGTCTTGTTTTATTCCTTAGTCTTCTAATTTTGGTCATTGTTTTTACTTTACTCTAATTATGTTTGACTCTCAAGCTGATTTGGACTTTGCTGTTATTAAAACTGGTACACTAAGAAAGTGCCATATCTGGTAAGAAACTTCTGGTTGTTAGCATTGTTTTTAATGTCAAGAAATAGACCACTTGGCCGTGGACTATAAGGTTGCTCCACCTCCCCCTTCTAAAACTCCCAAGATGTTTAAACCATATTTTGTTGGTTCTTTGTCTTATGCAAAGGCATTTGTTCCCTCTGTTTTTTCTGGGTTTTTTTCTTTGGTGGCTGCTGTTTTTCCTGTTGCTGTTGTAAATTCTTTGGTGTTTTCTCAGCTGGTGTTTCTGGAATCTAATTTGGCCAAACTTTCTGTTTTGGTTGAATCTATTGTTAAGTCTGTTGGCTCTATGGTCAAAGTTTTTGAACAATTTGTTAATGATAATCTGGTTTCAAGTTCTGCTCTTGGCCTCAGAGTCAACAAAGTTTTGGTTTACATGAGTACCTTTAGCAAAGCTGTTGATAAGTTGGAGTGAAAAGTGGTCACTCTAAAAACTGAGTGTGGTTTTGAGGATGTTGATATGTCTGGCTTTCATATAAGTTTGTCATCTTTTGATGATGATATGTTTTCTAATTTAATGTCTCTTTGGAAACATGAATCTGCTGCTATAAAGACTGATGCCTTTAAAACAGCTAAGTGGTTGGTTGGATTAATTAATAATAGTACTACATTATTTGAGATTGTTTAAAAAATGTCTTTTTTGGATAAGTTTTCTTCTGGTACATCAATGTAGTATAGCCTGAACTGGCTTGAGTAGCTGGTTATATGTAGTAAGTGCGTAAACCATATTTAGCCTTGAATCACTTAGTTTGGTCCTAATTTCTAGATAATAATTAGATCATACTCATTAAATTCATAATAAAAAAAAATATTAGATAATATAAAAAACATGAATTTTTATTTAATAAATTAAGTATATAATTTACTATATTTTTATTTTTATAATTTATATGATTGTTTTTTAAAAATATTTAATATTAATAATCTTAATTTAAATTTATAATTAATCTTTCATAAGTTTTTTATTTCTGATTATATAATATTATTAAAAGTTTTATATTAAAATTATTATGTAAATTTTTTTTATTTTTTATTTTTATTGTATATAATATATATTTTTTTCAAAAATTAATTTAAAATTTATCTATTATTATTATAATTGTTTAAAATGTTTTTTTAATCTAAAAACACAGAATATTAATAATTTTAAGTATTTTTTATGAATTTTTTAATTAATTAGTAATAATATAAATAATTTTAATTAAAGATTATTTTTTTAATAAATTCAATTAATAAATAATAGTTTTATTAAAAATAAAAATAAATAACTTTTATAATAAATTTATAATGATAAATAAATTTTTAATGTTATATTTTTATTTTTTTTAATTAATTTAAAAATTTATTTAAATATTTAATATTTATAATAATGAAATTTTAATATTAAAACTATATATATGTGTTTATAATTTTATAAGATATATAATAATACTTTATTTTTGATATTTTTAAATTGTGTTTATTATTATTGTAATATGATAATTATTGCTAATATTATTTGATAATTATTATTATATAAATTATTATTGTATTAATTAATTTTTTATGCTTTTATAATTTTAATTAAATTTTAAATTATAATAATATTATTATTGTCAAATTTAAGTTTATTTATAATTAAAAAAACATTAAATTAAAAAAAAACTTCTTTTTTTTATGTTTAAAATTCTCCAAAAAGCATTTTTTCGAAAAAAAAGTTTTTTTTATTTTTCTAAAGTATATTTTTTTCAACATTTCTTAAGTTAATAATCCTTTTATAATACACCTAAAAACTGTTTCAAGTAGCAATATATTTAAAAAAAAAGTGCTCAAAAAGGCTTTTTATGGTCTTATTAGTAGTATTTTTTTTCAAAAAAAAAAATTTCTGTAGATAATATTAAACATTTTGGTAATAAAAAAAAAATCTTTTTGGTTAAATTTGGTTTTAATGACAACATATATTTAAACATAGATAGTAAGTTCAGTAATAACAAAATTAGTAATATTATAATAAAATCTAGTAATGATTCTTTTTTTGGTTCAGCTGTGACAATTTTCAAAGCTAAGAGATTTAATACTGATTTGGATGATGGCTTTTTTATTGGTATAATTGACTTTAGAATAGATAAAAATAAAAGTTTCTTTTTTTCTTCTTTCAATATCTTTCTTAATAAAAGATAAATTGATTCTAAAATAGTAAAGATTCAGGTTAAAGTAACAGTAAAAAAATCTTTTATATTAAATATTAATTTTTTAGCTGTGAAAAAAAAATTGACAATGGCAAAAACTTAATTCATTAGAAAAAAATTTTCATCTATCAATAGTTTTGAGAAGATTATTAGCTCTTCAAAATTTAAAAAAATTATCTAATTAATATTTACATATAAAAAATATATAAAAAAGGCTATATTATTGGCTAAAAATAAGAAAATTATTATAAACAACAATATTAAAAAACAAAAAGTGTGCTCAAATCAGGCTGTAATAATTAAAAAAATTTCTATAAATATATTAAAAAAAATAATCATTGCTGTAATATTCAAGTTTGGTCAAATTGTATTAATCAAAATCTAACTTATTGAAATATGACAAAAAACTGTGATAGAGTTTGCCAAATTAACTCAAACAGATTAATTGACTTTAAAATATTTATTTTTAATCAAGAAAAATTCAGTATGTATAACCAAAACTATAGAAGATTAAGATATTTAAATGTTTAAGAACTAATTTAAAGCCCTTTTTTTTATCTTGCCAATGATAACAATTGTTTATAATCTTGATACTCTTGTTAAAAAGACTAGTAAAAAAACATATATTATTAATTAATTATTTAAAAATAACAATAGAGTTTGCTGTACAGTAGTTGGCTTTAATTCAAAAAAAAAATTAGAATTAGCTTTTTACACAGTTTATTTTGGGCAGTATTAAGCTTTTTTGGGCTAGGATAAATCTAGTTTGTTGTAAAAGATATAAATATTTCAAACATTTAGTTTTGGAGTGTGATATATTAGGTGTTTGTGTCTTGTTTTCTAAGAAAATATATAAAAAAATTGCATTAAAAGAGAATTGTCTTTAGCTAGCTAAATTATACACTAAAAAAATGTTTTTATTTTCTATTTTACTGTTTTTGATGACAAATTTTGGATGCAGATGGTTTTACTTACTGTCTCTTTTGATAAAACTTGCTCTGGTTTTGGTTTTGAATCCCTTTTTTCTGATATATTATCTATAAAAAAAATTCTTATAGTTACTTAAGATAATTTATTTATTAGCACTTATTTGGCCTCCTTGAAATACTTTTTAGAGCTTTTGGCTGATCAAGTGTTAGGTATTGTATAAAAATTAAGCAGTGTAGATCTGGTATCTCTGGTATCTATTTTTCAATTTTATTTTCTATGGTGTTTGTTTTTTTAAATTCAAAATTGAATTTAAATATGGTTTTGGATAACTCATCTGTATTATTTATTTACTTTTTTTTAGTTATAAATAATATGGTTTCAGATTTGGATTTAAGTAGATCAAAAATTTTGACCATTAAAGTAAATAAATTAAAATCCAAAATAGTGGTTCTAAAAGTTTCTGTTAATTCAGTTTTAGAAAGATTGGATCAGTTGTATCCTGGCTTAAGTTCTTTGATATTTTTTTCATTTCTATAAGTAATTTGGTTTGGAAATTTGCTACATACAATGTTCAAGATATTAATGTCTTTGCTAAGTAGAAAGATATTATTTGCTGACATATGGAATTAAAGAATATGGTTTTGATTATTATAAAAACAAAATTAAGGTCTAGCATTAAACTATGAATTATAAATAAGTTTGAAGATATGTAAATTTTTACATTTGGTTTAAATAAAAGTTTTCTTAGTGCTAAAATTATTATTATTATAAACAATTTACTGGCTCAATATGTTTCTAAGATAGAAAAAATTTCTGGCCAAGTTATCTCAATAAAACTTTTATTCAAAAATAAATTGTCAATTATAATCTTAAATTTGTATATTGGTACTTCTGCTAAAGCTAAGTTTGACCAAACATTGGAAGTTAACTTTTTCATTATCAAGACAGCTAACTCCAGTACTTTTATGATATTGAGAAAAAACTTCAATAAAAATGATTCAAAAAGGAATACAAGTTTCAGATTTTGTATAAATCTAGAGTTAATTAACTTGTTTAATAGATATTCATTAGCCAAAACTTCTACTTAAAGCAATTTCAAAGGCTTTAAGAACATCATTGATTTTATTCTTGTAAACCAAAATCTGGTATTCACAATTACTAATCATAAAGTTAACATTGTGTTTGAATTCTTTAATACTAATTACAAGACAGTTTCAGTTGTAGTTGGCTTGAATAGTTTTTTAAATACTGTATTTACCTTAACAATAATTATAAACAGACTAATAGAAATTGATAGAAGTTTAGAATTAAAAATACTAAAAACAATAAATGATTATAGTTTAAAGAGTGTTTATTAAACATATTCTCAAAAAAAATAGCTGAATTTAATAGTACAAAAAGTTATAATAATTTAGATACTATATAGAAGATTATAAAAGAAGTAGTAGTAAGCTTAGTTAATAAAATGTTTTCTAAACTTTGATTTAGTGAGTTCAAATATTCAAAAAATAAACAATTATCAAAGTTTTTAAGCTGAAGTTGTTGATGGCCAAAATCATAAGAAGCTTGAATTCAAATTATAAAAAGCTTAGATCCAAATCAAGATTCAAAAACTAATCATTTTATTGATACTTGGTTTATTATTAATAAGAAAAAAGTCTTTAAAGTATGTATTATAATATTACAGATGATTATTTGGAATTTTAAATCAAATAACAAATCCATAACTTGGTGCTTAATATCTTGATAATGCTGGTAATACTAGTATGTAGGATGTATTTGAAGGTTTTTAAAGTTGAGTCTTTTGTATAATGAACAGAGATTCAATGATAATATAGTTGGTTGGTAAGTTGTTTTCCCAATTTCTGTCTTCAGCATGATGGCCAGTTTATTCTGGCAGTTGTGTCCTTCTGGTAAGCTATCCATTAATGTATATATAATTCTATCCTTATTTCTGGGTCTTTTATCAGGCTATCTATGATGTCAATAACTTGGCACTTTAATCCCTAATCAATTAGTATGCAACAATAAAATCAAAGAAAATAAAAAATAAAAAAAAATAAAGAAATAAGCCAAGGCAATGTGCAAGTTAGTATTTCATTAATAACTATGATCAAGAGCTATTGTTCCAGGGTGGTTAAGTGTCAATAACTATCAACATAAAGTGTTGATAGTAGAGAGTGAATTTGAGATAGAAAATAATTATTTATTGATATTTTGGATTAGAAGGTGGCTTAGATAAAATTTAAACTGAGAGGTCTGTCTTTTCTACTTCTAATGCTACCACTATATATACATAATTTGGGTTCTATAAGATCGTTTACATTCTTGAGCAATATGCTATAATTTCTCAAGCAATGCTTATATTGCTAAGCAATGTGTCATTTTTTCTTGACATTGCTCCATATTGCTAAGCAATGTGCCATGATTTCTGATATTGCTTCACATTGCTGAGCAATGTGCTTATGTGCTAACTACTACTCTCTTATTGGTTTACTATTTTTTTATATCTGTTTTTTTTTTATGAGTAATATTATTTTTTCCTTTTTAATATTGAGCTTCATTGAAATCTTCATTTTGAATTAATTCTAATACTTCTTTTTCAAGTATTGTTTGTTTAAATCTGTTTTTTACATTTTCTACTTGTGTATTGTTCATTCTTCCCTATTGGTTAATGGTTATGGTTTTCATGTCCAAGTATAACAGTATTTCTGGATAGTTCTGAAATATGTTGTGTAGTCAGTATATTGTTTTAACATGTAGTGTTAAATTTGTTTTCTTTCTAATAAATTCTTCAATTTGTTGTATTATGTCTTGGTTGAATATTCTTTTGGATTTGTTGATATACAACTCCTGAATATTCAACTTTTGACTTAACTGGTAGTAGCAATATAATATTGGAAGTTGTTCTGTCCATTGCTTCCAATTTTTTTTTGTAAGCTCTTCTGTTGGTGTCATAATAGGTATTTTCCCAAAAGTGTTTTTCACTTTTTCTATTAAGTTATCTGTCCAGTTTTTATCATTCTTTGATGGTCGCTAATATAGTGTATTCTTTGTCTTTTTTTGGGTGTTTCAATAGCAAATTATTTGGTTGTTAATAACAATTTCCATGTCTAACTGTTGTTGACTTAAGGCCTAAAACAATTGTTGAGCTATAGTGTAAATATAATCTGGTATTTCTATTTTTCTTGGTTGCTTTTGTTGCATATACTGTGTTTTTATCTACTTTTTTGTTGTTTAATTTGACATGTTTGGTTTAATAACTATGATTGGTTTTAGATCTCATAGAATTTCCTCTGGTTGAACTAGTATTCTTTGTACTCTTAGTTGTGGAATGTTATTGGTAGATAATAATGCTATCTGGTGATATGGTTTCAGTCTATCACCATGTGCTGCTTTGGCTAAAATTTTGTTGTCCCATCTTAATTTATAAGCTCCATTTTCTAGAATTTCTTTTATGTAAAATGGTCCATCCCATTTGGGGTCAAATTTTCCACTCCATTGTTTTTCTGCTTTGGTATGATATAATAATACTTTGTCTCCAATCTTGAATTCAACTGGTTTGTCTGATAGTTGGTTATCATGTCATTTTTTTTGCTTTTCTTGTGACTTTTGGATGTTATCAGCTGCTTTTTGTCGTCTGTTTTCTAGTGTTTTTATTAAGTCATATGTTTTTTTCAACAATGTTTCTTGGAAATTATCTTCTGTTATTGGTTCTGTTGGATATGTTTTGACTTCTATCTCAACTGGTAATGTTGTTGTTCTACTGTATACTAATTCAAATGGTGTTGCTTGTGTGGTATCTTGCTTTATTGTCTGATAAGCAAATAATACTGATGATATAAACAAATCCTATTCATTCTGGTTTTTTTGGCTAATTTTGGCTATTGCTTCACACAGTGTTCTATTAAATCTTTCAACTAAGCCATTTGTTTGTGAATAGTATAGTGATGATAATGGTCTTTTAATTCCAAATCTTTGACTTAATTCTGTCAATGTTTTGTTCACAAAGTGGGTTCCTTGATTTGATAGTAGTTCTTTTAGACATCTGTGTCGACAAATCAAATCTTGATGAATGAATTTGGCAATGGATTCTGCATCTGCTCTTTGAATGGCTTTTGCTTCTGGCCATTTAATGAGATAGTCCATAGCTACTACAATATATCTGTTGTCTCTACTGGTGATTGTTAATGATTCTACTAAGTCAATTCCAATACAGTCAAATGGTTGTCTCACTTTGATTGGTCTTAATGGTTTATTGGGTTTTTTGTTCTACCTCTTCTTTGACAAGCATCACAACTTTGAACATATTGAATAATGTTTGGATATATTAATGGCCAATAGTATTTTTTTCTGGTTCTTTCTATGGTTGCTTCTTTATGAAAATGTCCTGCTGTTGGATTTAAATGCATGTTAAATAGTATTGTCTCTTTCTCTGGTTTGGTGATTACTTTGGTTGGTTAATCTGGATTTCTTCTGTTCTTCTGGTAAAGTATATTTTGGTGGTTGATAAAATATTTTGATTGTTGTTTTATGCTTTTTTGTTCCTGTTAAGATAATTTTTCCTTGAACAATTGGGTATTTATATAATGTTGGAATTGTTGGTATTTTTGTATATTCATCTTTTGTTATATTTTTGGGTTGAAATGTTTTTAGATTTGTTTCATTCACGACAATTCATCAGCATTTCCATTGTCTTTTCCTTTTTTATAATGTACTGTATAATTGAATAGTAAAAGTTCTATTTTTTATCTGACATAGCAATTGTTTCCAAATTCTTGCTTCTGGATTGAAATCAATCTTTTGTGATCAGTGTATACATCAAACTTCTGACTCAAGTATTTTTTCCATTTGATGATGGCCCAATAAATAGCTAAGTGTTCCAGTGCTGGAGTTCCATAGTTTTTTTTCGCTAGACTTAAGCTTCTACTGGTGTAAGCTATTGAATGTTCTTTTCCATCTGGTCTTTTTTGTAATAGTACTGCTCCCAATACTTGACCAGATACATCAGTTGTAATTATGAATGGCTTGCTATAATCCAGATAGATTAGTACTAGGGCTTAAATAAGCTTTCTTCTTAATGTATCAAAAGCTTCTTGTTGGGTTTCTGTCTATTCATATTTGGTGTTCTTTGTTTGGAGCTAATGTAGTGGTTGAGCTATTTTGAAAAAATCTTTAATGAAGTGGCAATAGTATCCAAAAAATCCTAAGAATGCTCTCAATTCTATGAGATTATTTGGTACTAGAAAGTTCTTGACAATTTCAATTTTGTCTGGATCTGTTTTGATTTCATCTTTGCTTACAACATGTTCCAAAAACTTAAGTTCAGTTTTTCCAAAGAAACATTTGGTTGCATTTAGCTTTAATCCAGCTCTTCTTAGTCTTTTAAACACTTGTTGGAGATGATGTAGATGATCATCAAATGTTTTTGAGAACACATTGGTGTTGTCTAAGTAAACAACTACTGATTTCCACAGTAGTCCAGTGTAAACAATTTCCATAAGCCATTGGAATGTTGCTGGTGTATTTATCAAGCCAAATGGCATAACTTCAAATTCAAAATTTCTTTCTTGTATTGTAAAAGCTGTTTTCTTCTTATCTTCTAGCTTTATAGCTACTTGTCAGTAACTACTGTCTAAATCTAATGTTGAGAACCATTTTTTTCCACCAAAAGCATTAAATAATTCTTGGATCTTTGGTGTTGAATAGCTATCATTTTTAGTTACTCCATTCAGTTTTTGGTAGTCCACACAAAAATGAATTTTTCTATTCTTCTTACAGACCAGTACTATTGGTGATGACTATAGGCTTATTGATAGTTGAATTAACCTGTTGTTAAGCATCTGGTTGATTTCTTGACAAATGATTTTATGACTGGCTGATGGTACTCTGTATGCTTGTTGTTTGATTGGTATTGCATCTTCAGTCTTGATTTGATGCTGGATTATGTCAGTTCTGCCAAATTCGTTTTTGCTAGCAAAGATGTCATTGAAATTGTTGAATAGCATCTTAAGTTGCATATATTGTAGTGGGTTTAAGTTCTCCATATTCATCTGTTCTAACTGTTCCTGTTAGAACAGATAACATTTTTCTCATCTATATATGGTTTGTAATGTAATATTCACATATCCACATAGTTGTGGAAAATCTGGAATGGTGTCTGGCTATTGGTCTTTGATTTTGGTGGTTAAATAACCAATAATAGTTTCTTCTAATATCTTTACAACATTTTCTGTGTTGTTGTAAATAGAAATTTTGATGTGATTATGGTTCTTAGCTGGTATGTGAAGATTGGTAAGTCCAATCTCTCCTGATTCACACAGTGTTGTTTTTGTCTCAAAAATTTGCATCTGATCTTTTATTTTCCTTTCTATAACTACCATATACTGGTCATATGATAGAATAGAAATTGATTGACAGGTGGAAATAATTTCTCCTTTGTCAACAATTTTTTCCTTTGCCATATTAACTGGTACATCTATTCTACTTATTGTTACCCATAAAATAAAAACAGATATAGGGAAAATAGTAGACCAATAAGCGAATAGTATGTAGCATGTAAACACATTGCTTAGCAATATAGAGCAATAATAGAAATCATGACACATTGCTTAGCAATGTGAAACAATGTCAAAAAACACGGCACATTGCTCAACAATGTAGAGCAATGTTAGAAAATAAGAGCACATCACTCAACAATGTAAGCATTGCTCAAAAAATCATAGTATATTGCTCAAGAATGTGAGCAATCTCATAGAACATTAATTATGTATATATAATGGTAGTGTTAGAAGTAGAAAAAACAGAATCTTTTAGTTAGAAATCTTCCATCCACAAATATTAAATAAATAAATCATTTACCATCCAAATCTACTCTCCATTATCAACACTTCATGTTGATAGTAATTGACACTTAACTATACTAGAACAATAGCTCTTGATCACAGCTATTGACAAGATATTAGCTTGTACATTGCCTTGGCTTATTTCTTTATTTTTTTTTATTTCTTTATTTTTATTGTTGTATACTAACTGATTAAGGATTAAAGTGAGTAATTGACATCACGGATAGCCTGGTAAAAAACCCAGAAATAAAGATAAAATTATATATATTAACAGATAGCTTACCAGAAGAGTATGAATGCCAGAATAAACTGGCCATCAAGCTGAAAACAGAAATTGGGAACACCACTTACCAACCAACTACTTCATCATTGAATCTCTGTCTATTATACAAAGAACTCTTAATCAAAACCTTCAAATAAAGACAACATACCAATATTACTACCATTAACCATCAGAGTAGATATTGAGCACCAAGTTATGGATTTGTTATTTGATCTGAGACCCCAAATAATCATCTGTAACATTTAGTGCTCTCTGTAAGGTATAATTCTACAGAAAACTAGCATTAATAACACCCATTCAAACAGTGACAGAATCTGAAGAAACAGGAACAAACCATTTAGGATTTGCAAAATCCTTATTCCAAGACTACTATCAATATTTAGGATTAACTAACAACCACTTATCAGCAGAATCAGCTTTCAATTTCTATGTCCACGAGAGAATCTCATATTTACTAAAAGTACCAGTAGAAACTGACTCAGCCAGAAGAAACTTCTACAACAAATTAATCCAGAATACCAGCCTACTAACAAATTACAATTTCACAGCAATCTTTACTGAAATCAATAAGGAAATTGAAATTCACACTCAACAAAGATATCCAATTACCTACACAAACAAAGGCAAAGAAAAATTACAAACACTAGTAGTAACACCTCAAAGGATACAACCATCCACTTGGAAAAAAACAAGAGTTGAATCACCAACTAATCCATCATACTATTATATACCCAGAAGTGTCATCAATATTACATCAACAGGCACATCCACATCAAACATGACATCAACCTTTGGACAATTTCTATTTCAGAGTAAACAAAGGAAAGAAGATTTTCTAAGACCATATGGTGTGTATTTCAAAAGATTTAAGTCTTAATTGTCTATACCATCAGGACTCTGATTTTCACTACCCCAACCAGATTTTAAAACCATGAGTTTCTGAAAAGTAACGGAATCAGAAGAAGACCAAAAAAAAAGGAAGAAAAATCCGAAGATCAAGAATTTACTTACCAGAACCTGATCACTGAAAATCTGGAAATTGAAACTCCAAATTTTCAAATGCAACACGAGCAGAATGATCAAAACCCTAACATCAATAATCAACAACACTTATCTCCAGTAATCGTGATCAATTTACCCCCAGCTCTACCAATCAACAAATAGCAATAACAGCCACTTCAACCACCTCAACTACCACAGCAACCACTTTTACAGCCATAACAACAACTTCAACAACCAAACTTGGATCCAATGGCCTACATTCCAATAGCAAAACTCAAGAAATTCACTGGCAAAGAGGACAACACCCAAGTATGGCTAAATGATGTAAAAAAAGCCATTGCAACTAATGGATGAAATAATGCCAGAGTCATGCAAGCCATCCCATATTTTCTCCAAGATACCACTGATTTATGATATTAAAGCCTAGTTAACAAACTCCAAGATTTTAATGCATTCAAAATTGAGTTCTTAAGATACTTCAGCAATAATAATAGCATTAACAGACTAGCAAACACCTTCACTATCATCAAACAAGGAGAAAATGAAGCAGTTACTACTTACTTAGGACACTTCTACAGAAATTTGCATCAGATCCAAGTCATCGATGCCAATTATTTTACAGTGGCCAAGATTCTAAATCAGTTTATTTGCGGATTATGCAATAGCATTGTGCAACACATACATTTAATGCATCCCATCAATCTGTAAACAGCTGTCACAAATGCTGTTATGAGTAATTATTTGAGATGTTGAATCAAATAACAAATCTGTAACTTGGTGCTAAAAGTTATTTGCATTAATGTTATTGTATCTGAAGGTTTTGTATCTGAAAGTTTCAGTTTGAGTTCTTTGTATAATAGACAGAGATTCAATTGTTGTTTTATCCGTAGCTTTCCAGAATTGCAATTTTATCAATTCTTCTCTTGGCATAATAGCCAGCAATTCTTTGGTAAGTATTCTGTATCTTCTGTATGTGTCCTATCCTCTCGCAGGAGTCTTTTACCAAGCAATCTTTGACATCAGTAATCTAGCACTTTATTCAACCAATTAGTACACAACAATAAAATCAAAATAAAATAAAGAAAAGAAATAAAAGAAAATTATAAATAAGCCAAGGCAATTTTGCAAGTCAGTATTCTGTCAATAGCCATGATTAAGAGCTATTGTTCCAGTATGTTTAAGTATCAATTACTATCAACACTCCATGTTGATAGTAGAATTAGGTTGGAGATACCAAATAGTTATTTATTGTGTTTGGAAGGTTGTCTAAAAAAATCTAAACTTAAAGGTCTGTTTTTTTAGCTTCTAATTCTACTGCTATATATACATAATTGAGATTTCTCAATTCCTCAATTCCTCAATTCTTTACAACAGGAATCTTGGAATTTCTGGAATCCTGCAATTTCTTTGAAAGGAATCCTGAAATTCTGAAATTCTGCAATTTTTTGTGAGAATCCTGTAATTCCTGGAATCCTGCAATTCCTGAAAGGAATCCTGGAATTCCACATTTTACTATGTCTACTTCTGATTGGCTAATAACTATGCTAATATATATTCCCTATATTTCTATGAGTAACATTATTCCCTCCTTTTAATATTAAGCTTTATCAAAATCCAATTCTGCTAATTCTTCTTCTTGAAGTATTTCCTGAATTTCATTTTCGAGAATTACTTGTGTTATTTGAGTCTGTAATTTTTCAAATTGAGTGTTGGTGATTTTTTCTAATTGATTACTGGTAACCATGTCTTTTGCTTTATTAAGTAAGATTTCTGGTTGATTCTAAAATGCTGTGTGTATTCAGTATATGGCTCAGGCCTGTGTGGTTAAGTTGTTTTTTTCCACAAAATGTTCTAATTGTTGTAGTATTCTGGTATCAAATAATTGCTTTGTTTTATCCATATATAGATTCTGGATATTCACGTGTTGTTCCAAGTAAAAATAACAATAGTTTCTTAAAAATTGTTGTATCCACTAATTCCAAGTTTTTTTAGTTAACTTTTGGTATAGTGACTCTTTTATTGCTAATTTTACTTTTGCCATAATTTTGTCAATGGTATTTTCTGTTTTCTTCTGTGTTCTATGTGTTGATGTCTTTTTAGTGTCTTGATATTAGATGGTTTGTTGATTAATTGTAATTTCTATCTCTTGGTGTTGAATCAATTGAAAGAGTTGTTGTGCTAGTGAGTAGATTTTGTCTGTAATTTCCATTTTTCTGATATTTTTTGTTGCATTTATCATGTCTTTATATATTCTTTTGATGAATTAATTAACATGTTGTTGTCAATGATAATAATTGGTTCCAGATCTCATGAAATCTCCTCTGGTTGGACTAGTATCTTCTGTACTCCTAATTGTGGAATATTACTGGTGGATGGTAGTGTAATGTTGTGATATGGTTTCAGTTGATTTCCATGTGCTGCTTTGGTTAAGATTTTGTTATCCAGTCTTAATTTGTAAGCTCTATTCCCTAGAATTTCTTCTATGTGAAATGGTCCATTCCATTTGGGGTTGAATTTTCCACTCCATTGTTTTTCCGTTTTGGTATAATGTAAGAGTACTTTGTCTCCAATCTTGAATTCAACTGGTTTGTCTGGTAGTTAATTATCATGTCTTTTTTTCTGTTTTTCTTGTGACTTTTGTATATTATCAGCTGTTTTTCTTCGTTTGTTTTCCAATGTTTCCATTAAGTCATATGTTTTTCTTAACAATGTTTCTTGGAAATTCTTTTCTGTTATTGGTTTAGTTGGATATGTGTTAACCTCTATCTCAACTGGTAATGTTGCTGTTCTACTGTATATCAATTCAAATGGTGTTGCTTGTGTGGTGTCTTGCTTTATTGTCCGATAAGCAAATAATACTGATGATATGAACAAATTCTATTTGTCCTGGTTTTTTTAGCTGAGTTTCACTATTGCTTTACACAATGTTCTATTAAATCTTTCAACTAATCCATTGGTTTGTAGATGGTATAGTGATGATAGTGGTCTCTTAATTCCGAATCTTTGGCTTAGTTCTATTCACAAAATGGGTTTCTTGGTCTGATAATAGTTCTTTTGAACATCCATGTCGACAAATCAGATCTTGATGGACAAATTTGGCAACAGATTCTGCATCTGCTCTTTGAATTGCTTTGGCTTCTGGCCATTTAGTAAGATAATTCATGGCTACTGCAATATATCTGTTGCCTCTGTTGGTAATTGTCAATGGTCCGACTAAATTGATTCCAATATGGTCAAATGGTTGTCTCACTTTGATTGGTCTCAATGGTTCGCTGGATCTTGTTCCTCCTCTTCTTTGACAAGCATCACAATTTTGCATATATTGGATGATGTCTGGATACATTAATGGCTAATAGTATCTTTTTCTGGTTCTTTCCATGGTTACTTCTTTATGAAAATGTCCTGCAGTTGGATCTGAGTGCATGTTGAACAGTATTGTCTTCTTTTCTGGTTCTGTAATTACTCTGGTTGGTTGATCTGAATCTTTTCTATTTTTCCAATAAAGTATATTTTGGTGAGTAATAAAATATTTGGATTGTTGTTTGATCCTTTTTTGTTCCAGTTGAGATAATTTCTCCTTGAACTGTTAAGTATCTATATAATGTTGAAGTTGTTAATATTTTTGTGTATTCATCTTTTGTTATATTTTTGGGTTAAAATGTTCTTAGATTTGTTTTATTCATAACAAACCGTCAGCATTTCCATTGTTTTTTCCCTTTTTATAATGTATAATATAAGTATATAGTGAGAGTGCCATTTTTCATCTTGATTGTCTGCTATCTCCAAATTTTTGTTTCTGGAGTGATGTCAGTTCTTTGTGATCTGTATACACTTCAAACTTCTGGCTCAAGTATTTTTTCCATTTCATAACTGTCCAATAGATTGCTAAATGTTCTAATTCTGGTGTTCCATAGTTTTTTTGGCTGGAGTTAAACCTCAACTGACATATGCTACTGGATGTTCTCTTCCATCTGGTCCTCTCTAAGATAGTACTGCTCCCAATGCTTGACCTAATGCATTGGTAGTAATGATAAATAGTTTACTATGATCTGGATATATTAATACTGGAGCTTGAATGAGCTTTCTTTTTAGGATGTCAAAAGCTTCTTATTGAGTTTTGGTCCATTCATATTTCACAATCTTGGTTTGGAGATGATTGAGTGGCTGAGCTATCTTTGAAAAGTTCTTAATAAAGCATTGATAATAGCTAGCAAATCTCAAGAATGATTTTAGTTCCATCACATTAGTTGGTACTGGAAAGTTCTTTACTATCTCTATTTTTTCTGGATCTGTTTTAATGCCCTCTTTACTGACTATATGTCCCAAAAATTTCAGTTCTGTTTTGTCAAAAAAACATTTAGTGGCATTCAACTTTAGTTCTGCTTGTTGTAGTCTTTCAAACACTTGCTGGAAATAATGGAGATGATCATCAAATGTCCTTGAGAACACATTGGTATCATCTAGATATACTACTACTGATTTTCACAATAAGCTGGTGTAAACAATTTCCATTAATTGCTGAAAAGTGGCTGGTGTATTGGTTAAGTCAAATGATATTACTTCAAATTTGAAATTCTCTTCCCTAGTAGTGAATGTCATCTTTTCTTTGTCTGCTGGATTCATGGCTACTTGCCAGTAACCACTGTCTAAGTCTAGTGTTGAGAACCATTTGTTTCCACCAAAAGCATCGAATAATTCTTGTATCTATGGAGTTGGGTAACTGTCTTCATAAGTTGCATCATTGAGTTTTCTGTAATCCACACAAAAACGGATCTTCCCATTCTTTTTATGGACGAGTACTACTGGTAACAACTATGGACTCATTGATGGCTGAATTAGCCTATTGTCAAGCATTCAATTGATCTCTTGATAGATAATCTCATGGCTGGCTGGTGGTACTCTGTATGCTCTTTGTTTGATTGGTATTGTATTTCCAGTTTTTATCTGGTGTTGGATGATGTCAGTTCTGCCAAATTTGTTTTCACTGGCAAAAATGTTATTAAAATTATTAAGCAACATCTTAAGCTGCATATATTGAAGTGGATCTAAGTTTCCCATGTTCATTTGTTCCAATTGTTCTGGTTGAAACAAATAACATTCGTTTTGTTCATATATTGTTTGTGATGTAATATCCACATATCTATAAAGCTGTAGAAAATCTGGAACAATGCTTGGTGGTTGATCTTTTAATTCAGTGCTCAGGTATCCAATGATAGTTCCTTCTGGTATTGTGATGGCATCTCCTGTTGTATTGTAGATGGGAATTTTGATATGGTTGTGGCTCTTGGCGAGTATATGGAGATTGATAAATCCAATCTTTCCTGATTCACAAAGGGTTGCTTCTGCTTCAAAAATCTGTGCTTGATCCTTTATTCTCCTCTTTATTGCTAACATGTACTGGTCATATGATGCAATGGAAATTGTTTGACTGGTTGAGACAATTTCTCCTTGGCCAACAATTTCTTCTTCTGCCATATTGACTGGTATATCTATTCTATCTGTGGATCTGAATCCCTGTATCCCTCTTGCTGTTATCCCTAGTTTTTCTCTGTTTTCCACTGATACTAATTGAGCTACTTTAACCAAAAGCAGGAATATTGCCTGTGTTATCTTTTTATTTGGCTCTATAATATAAGCCTTTTCTGAATCATTTTGTAGCATGGCGATGATATTTCCTACATATCTCATGTTAATTATTCCTTCTCTGATATTTATCCCTCTTTTTGCTAGACTACTTCTAGATGCTAATTGAACTATTGTTGTTGCCGAAATTTCCAGTGCTATTTTCAAATTAATACAGATGCATGAATGTGGTTCCAATTTGATGGCATCTTTTTCTGAATACCTTAGATCAAACCTGACATCAGTATCATGTACATGTTCTGGTATAATACCTTCATTATTATCACTGAACTATTTAAGTTCTTGTTCCTTTGTGAGGTCAGGGATTGTGATATATTGTTCATATTTTAAATCAAAGTTTGAATCTGAGTTGGAATTGTTGTTATCATTATTGTCATATTGGATGGAGCTGGAACCAGTGTTTTCATTATCATCATTGTCGGAGTTTGAATTGGGATCGAATGATAATTCTGATTCTGATGTGCAGCTGCTGATTGGTTCCTCTTCCTCTGGGATTGTGTAGATTATGTGGATCAGTGGATTGTACATGAGGTCACATTTATTACAATATTCAAAATTGCTGGGAATTAAACAATATTGACATAGTCTGATATTCAATTTTTCTAGCCATTGTTCTTGTTCTTCTCTAGTTGGTGCCAATTCCTGGTAGTGTTCATGGAATTGTTCTGGGTCTAGAAAATTTATGACTGGTTCTGGGTTCCAGTCAAGTTCTATGGATTCTGGTGGATTGTTTTTAATCTTTCTGATTTCTTTGGATATTGCTTCTTCTATTTTGGCAATAGCCATTCACCAGATTTTGTCATTGTTGTGTGGACAACTATCCAATTGTTGCATGGCCCTTCTCCAAGCAGCTTTGATTGGTGTCTCTTTCCTAATCCAGTTGCTAATGAGAATCATGTATTGGCATGATTTGTTGCATGTTCCTCCTTGGCCAGGAATATCATTCCACATTCTTTTGTTAAGTAGTGTCTTTCCACAAGCTAGGCAAGGTTTGTTGTCTTATTTTCTTTTTTTCTTTGGTTGTCCAAACCATTCTATGATGCACATGTGGCAGTAGAATTGGATTGCTGTCACATATTTCTTGTCGTCACCATAGCATGTGCCCATTAATAACAACTTCTTGCCGCAATCAACACATATTAGCTTTGGTCAATGATAATTAATTGGTAGTGATGAGTCAGTGTATGAATTATAAATAGTAGTGCTGATAGGTGTTGTTTTTTTTTTCCCTTTTTTTTTCCCTTTTTCTCTCTCCTCCCATTCCCAACTTGGTGGTTCTTCTAAATCTTGATTGGTTTCCCAGGTTTGGTCAGTGTTCCAGGTAAGTTCTGTTTCCTTCTGTTTTCCTTTGTCATTGTCATCCCATAAGAGTATTGGCAGTAGCTCATTGTGTTCTTCATCGGCCCATGAGACTTGATACGCTTCCCAGGTAGGTTTTGGTTTTTCTTTTTCAATGTCAATTAGTGATGCTGTGGTATTGGTAGCTTTGAAGTAACCACATATTGCTGGTTCTTGTGTGTGTTAACTATTTTGGCTGAATACTAGTTCTTGAGTCATTCAATTGAGCATAGTATTGGTTTTGAATAGCCAGTCATTACCAACTAAAGCTTGGTATTGGATGGCTTCCATCACCAGAACTTTGATGGGTACTACAATGCCATTGACTTCAATTGGGAAGTCATCAATTTTGCCAATTGGGATTTTGGTGGCTCCATCCACGGTGATAATCCTGGCACTGGCAGTGCAATCAACTTGGTGACCTAATTGATCCATGAGTTGTCATGTAATGATGCTGTCTATTGAACCACTGTCAAAGATTAATTTAATGAAGTGGCTATTGATCTTGGCGTCAGTGTACATGGCCATGATCGGTTTTTCTTCAAGGGCTGCTTCACTAAATAATGGCATATCTAATGGTTCCTCAAGTTCGAATAAAAAGATGGCATCCAAAGATTCATTTTTGGTGATTGTAGCAGGTGAGATATTATTGATAGGTGGTTGTTGTTGTTCGATTTCCTGATTACTGAATGTGGTGTCTTCTGGAGTCACCAGAAGGCTTAAATAATATTGGGAATTCGGGTTTTGGGTGGGACCAGTGCCTGAATTCTACTGACAAGATCCTGATTGTTAGTGGAAAGAGCTGGAGATTGGTTAATGTACAATCATCGCTGATCTCCAGTTTTGGGTGATCCTCAATCTTGGATTCCCTGATGTCATTTGAGCTGGGTTTGCTGGTGGTGTTTGAATGGTGGGTGTTTGATAAATTGCTGGTGGCTGTGGTTGATATATTACTTGTGACTGCACCTGATAAATTGTTTGTGGTGGTGGTTGATAAACTGAAGTTTGATAGACTGGTGATTGATAAATTGGTTGGTGTGTCATAAACAAGTAAGTGGATTGGTATTGGTCTTGATTCGGGTGATGGTTCAGAGTCTGGAACCAGTGATCAGGGTTTCTATATTGATTTCTCAATCTTGAATTGCTATAAGTATGGCAGTTGGCTCTGATGTGTTCTTGTTTACCACAGTTGTGGCAGACGCGCATCTCTGGCTGTCACAACTGATTGGATGACAATGATGGACATGACTGATTTTAGAAACAATTTGCGTTTCCCTGATTGTTATGCCATTAAGAAGGTTGATAAATCATGCAATTGTCAGCTAAGTATCCCTCTAATTTCTGATTAATTAAATTACTGAATTGCTTCAATTTGGAATTCAATTCAGATAATTTATTCATTGCTAGATTCACAGCTTGAGTGTGATTAGCTTCTAGTTCAGCTGCTTCAAAATCTTTGACATATATAACTGCAGTTGGAAGGTCCACTGGGTGCATTGGATGTACTCATTGTAGGATGCTACTGTACAATCCTCTAATAAATTGATTTAAAATCTGTGGCACTATAAAATAGTCAGCTTGGATGGCTTGTATTTGGCGTAGATTTCTATGGAAGCATCCCAAGTAGGTAGTGACTGCTTCAGTGTCTCTTTGTCTGATCATTGTAAAGGTGTTGGCTAATTTGTTAATACTATTATTGTTGCTAAAGTACCACAAGAATTCAGTTTTGAATTCATTAAAATTTTGGGATTTGACAGTGAGACTTTAATATCATACATCAGTGGTATCCTGGAAAAAGTAAAAGATCACTTGCATTGCTCTAGCATCATTCCAATTATTGGCTGTAATGGCTTTGGCTATGTCATTTAACCAGACTTGGATGTCATCTTCTTCACTATTGAATTTGTCAAGTTTCGTGATGGGTGTGTAAGCCATTTGTTGTTGCTGTGGTGGTGAAAGTTGTTGTTGTTGTTGAGACGGTACTGGTGGCAGTTGTTGATTTTGTTGGTTCTGTGGTTGGATGGACTGGCCAATTGATTCAACGGGTGGTTGATTGATGACGATAACTGGAGATAAGTATTGATTAATTACTTCAGGATTTGGATTGTTCTGATTTGGTGGTGTTTGAATATTCGGAGTGTCATTTTCCTGATTGTCTAAATTTGGCTGGATTTGAAGGTTTGGAGTTTCACTTTCTGGGTTTTCTAGAATTGGGTTTTGATAAGTAAATTTATGATCCTCAGATTTTTCTTCCTTTTCTACTTCTTGTCCTCCTTCTGATTCAGTAATTTCTCATGAACTCGCAGTTCCAAAATTCAGTTGAGATGATGGTAATCGAAATTCTGATGACATTGGTGATCAAGATTTAAATCCTTCAAAATACTTGCCATATGGTCCTAGTAAATCCTTTTTTTTTTGTTTAGTTCGAAATGAGAAACATTCAAATATTGATGTCACATTTGATGCAAACACATCTGTTAATGATATATTGATAGCACTTCCAGGGATATAGTAGTAGGATGAATTGTTTGGTGACTTAACTCTAGTTTTCTTCCAAGTGGGTGGTTGTATCCTTTAAGGTGTTACTGCTGGTGTTTGTAGTTTTCTTTTGCCTTTACTTGTGTATATAATTGGGTATCTTTGCTGTGTGTGGTGTTTAATTTTTTTGTTGATCTTAGTAATGATAGATGCAAAATTATGATTTGTGAGTAGGCTGGGGTTTTGAATTAATTTGTTGTAAAAAGTTTCTCTCACTGATTTGATATTCACTAATGTTCCCAACAGATAGGCAATCTTTTTGTTGACATAGAAATTAAAAGCTGATTCTGCTGATATGTGATTATGGGTTAATCTCAAATGTTGACAGTAATGTTGAAATAAGGATTTCGCAAATCCTAAATAGTTTGCTTCAACATTTTCTGATTCTGCCACTTTTGGATGGGGTTGTTGGTGCTGGTTCTCTGTAGGATTATACCTTACAGGGAGCACCAAATGTTACAAGTGATTATTTGGGATGTTGAATCAAATAACAAACCTGTAACTTGGTGCTAAAAGTTATTTACATTGATGTTATTATATCTGAAGGTTTCAGTTTGAGTTCTTTGTATAATGGACAAAGATTCAATCATTGTTTTATTCATAGCTTTCTAGAATTGCAATTCTGTCAATTCTTCTCTCAGCATGATGGCCAGCAATCCTCTGGTAAGTATTCTGTATTTTCTGTATGTGTCCTACCCTCTTGCAGGGGTCTTTTACCAGGCAATTTTTGACGTCAGTAATCTAGCACTTTATTCAACTAATTAGTGCACAACAATAAAATCAAAATAAAATAAAAAAAAGAAATAAAAGAAAATCATAAATAAGTCAAAGTAATTTTACAAGTCAGTATTCTGTTAATAGCCATGATCAAGAGCTATTGTTCCAGTGTGTTTAAGTATTAATTATTATCAACATAGAGTGTTGATAGTAAAATTAGGTTGGAAATACCAAATAGTTATTTATTGTGTTTAAAAAGTTGTCTAAAAATATCTAAACTTGCAGGTTTGTCTTTTTAGCTTCTAATCCTACTGCTATATATACATAATTGAGATTCCTCAATTCCTCAATTTTTTACAACAGAAATTCTGGAATTCTTGGAATCCTGCAATTTCTTTGAAAGGAATCCTGAAATTCTGGAATCCTGCGATTCTTTGTGAGAATTCTGTAATTCCTGGAATCCTGCAATTCCTGAGAGGAATCCTGGAATTCCACATTTTACTACATCTACTTCTGATTGGCTAATAACTATGCTAATATATATTCCCTATATTTCTATGAGTAACAACACCAGAGATTTTGAAGCCACTGAATTAGAAGCCAACCATGCCCAAGCTGTTAATCTAGTAATGAATGGATCATCTGAATTGGATTTCAAAATTGAAACAATTTAGTGATTCCATCAATCAGAAATTAGAGGGATATTTAGCTGACAATTGCACAATTTATTAACCACCACAATGACACAATAATTCCAGAAACATAAATCATTTCCAGAATCAGTTACATCTATCATTATCAACCAATTAACAGTGGCAACAGAAAATGCGCATTTGCCATTATTGTGGTAAACAAGAACACTTACAAATTGATTGGTGCCATCACTTAAATAATCAACAATTGGGAAATCAATATTGGAACTTCAATTGCCAGTTTCAAATTCCAAATAACTCACCAAACTTAGAGCCATATCATTAGAATTACTTACCTATGATGCAGCAGCCATCTTATCAACCACCAGTATATTAAATGCCAATTTATTAATCAACAACACCAGCAATTTATCAACCACAGTCACAACTCATTTATCAGCTACAGTCTCAGGTAATCTATCAGCCTCAACAAATTCAAACACCATCACAGAACTTACCTCAAAACGGAACCCAAAGGCTGAGATTGACCCAACAAAGCTGGAGATTGTTGATGGTAGTCTACCAACTGATCTCCAGTTCTTCTACACAACCAGCAGAATCTCGACAATGGAATTTGGGCACTGGATATACCCAAAACCTGAATTCCCAGAACTATTTAAGTCTACTAGTTACCCCAAAAGACACTCAATCCAATAATCTGGAAATCCACCAACATCTAACACTTATCAGCAACATTCCACCAGCTACCATCACCAAAAATGAATCACTGGATGCCATTTTCTTGTTTAAACTCAAAAAACCATCGACCATGCCATTATTTAATGGAGCCACTCTGAAAGAAAAACCTATTACTGCCATGTACACTAATGTCAAAGTTGATGGCCATTTCATCAAACTGATCCTAGACAGTGAATCAGCTGGCAGCATTATTACAAACCAACTCATGGACCAATTAGATTACCAAGTTAATCACGCTGCCAGTGTCAGGATCATAACCACCAATGGAACAATTAAAACTTTTATTGGTGAGATTGATGACTTCCTTTTTGAAGTCAATGGCATCATCATTTCTATTAAAGTTCTAGTAATGGAAGCAACCCAATATTAGATATTAGTAGGAAATAACTGGTTATCTAAAACCAATGCTATACTGGACTGGACAATGCAAAAGCTCTAACTGAGCCAAAACAGTTAACACACATGCATATCAGCCATGTGTGGCCATTTTAAGACCACTAACTCAACAACACCACTCATCAAATTCGAGAAAGAAGAGAGAAAACCTACCTGGAAAGTCTATCAAGTCTCCTGGGCCAACACAGAACACAACAAACTGTCACCAGTACCTTCATGGGACAACAACAGCAAAGGAAAGCAGAGCAAAAAACTTACCTGAAAAGTTGACCAAGCCTGAAAAACTAACAATGACCAGGAAAAACAAATAAATTGGGAATAAAAAGAAGACAAAAAGGAAAAAGAAAAGGGGAAGGAAGAAAAACCAACAACTGACAGCAAACCCACTTATAATTCCTATACTACACCTTTCCCTCCCCCTCCCTCCCCCCTGATCTACTTATTGTCACCCAAAACTGGTATGCATTAATTACAACAAGAAATTGTCATCAATAGATGCTTGTTGTGATGACAATGAGGAGTACACTTTGGCAACAAAATTCTACTGTTGTCCATGTATTATTAAACACTTTAGAAGGCCAAAACGGATTGGAAAATAGAACAATGAACTATGCTTGGCTTGTGGAGAAACTCTTCTGGACAAAGGAATGTGGAATGACATTCCTAAGTGAGAAAGAACATGCAATAAATTGTGTCAATATATAATTCTCATAAGTAACTGGATGAGAAAAGAAAT
This sequence comes from Geosiphon pyriformis, assembly GCA_016748015.1. Classification (NCBI taxonomy): domain Eukaryota; kingdom Fungi; phylum Glomeromycota; class Glomeromycetes; order Archaeosporales; family Geosiphonaceae; genus Geosiphon; species Geosiphon pyriformis. Next base: position 426,523 of record JAAOMT010000289.1, on the reverse strand, counting down.
GCCCATAGACACTGTTTAGAGATGAGCCGTCAAACATCTGGATGGGTGTCCACATAACAATGACAAAATCTGGTGAATAGCACTTGCCAAAATTGAAGGAGCGACTCCAAAAGAAATAAAAATGATTAAAAATAACCCACCTGAACCTATAGAACTTGACTGGAACCCAGAACCAGTTATAAATCTCCTAGATCTAAAACAATTCTATAAACATTACCAAAAGCTAGCACCTATGAGAGAAGAACAAAAGCAATGCTTGGAAGAAATAAATACAAGACTATGTGACCATTGTTTAATTCCCTGTAACGAGTGTGACCTTATTTACAATCCACCACCATGTATGATCTACACAATTCCAGAAGAAGACGAACCAATCAGTCACTGCACATTGGAATTGGAATCAGTTTTTAATCCTGATTCAAACTCTGACAATGATGACAATAAAAACAATAATTCTAGCTCTACACAATATGACAACAAAAATATCAATGATTCAGACTCCGATTCAAACCCCAAAATATACATTGCATTTCCTAATCTCTCTAAGGAGCAGGAACTCAAATGGTATAATAATAATAATGAAGGTATTATGCCAGAATGCACATATGATACTAACACAGAGTTTAATCTAAGATATCTGGGAAAAAAAACCATCAAATTGGAACCAAATTTGTGCACATGTATTGATCTCAAAATAGCTCTGGAAATTTCAGCAACAACTATGGTTCAATTAGCATCTAGGAGTAATTTAGTGAAAAAAGGAATCAACATCAGAGGAAGAATAATTAATGTGAGATATGTAGAAAATATCATTGCCATACTACAAAATGATTTAGAAAAGGCCTATATTATAGAACCAAATGAAAAGATAGCACAGACAATATTCTTATCTCTGATGAAAATAGCTCAGTTAATTTCAGTAGGAAAAAAAAAAAAACTAGGTATACAGCAAAAGGGATACAGGGATTTAGATCAATGAGTAGAATAGACATACCAGTCAATATAACAGAGGAAAAAATTGTTGACAAAAGAGAAATTATCTCAATTTGTCAAACAATTTCTATTTTGCCATATAACCAGTATATGTTAGTTATAAAAAGGGAAGTAAAGAATCAAGTTCAATTGTTTAAAGCAGAAGCCACCATTTGTGAATCAGGAAAGATTGAACTTACCAATCTCTACATATTAGCCAAAAGCCCCAAAAACATCAAAATTCCCATCTATAACACAATGGAAAAAGTCATCAAAATACTAAAGAGAACTATTATTGGATATTTAACCACCAAAGTTGAGAATCAACCATCAAACCACATTTCAGATTTTCTACAACTTTACAAATATGTGGACATTACATCACAAACCATTTATGGAAGAAGTGAATATTATCTGCTTCAACCAAAACAATTAGAACAGATGAACATAGGGAATCTAGATCCACTTCAATGGATGCAACTCAAGATGTTACTCAACAATTTTAATGACATCTTTGCTAGTGAAAATGAATTTGGCCAAACCAACATCATCCAGCATCAGATCAAGACTGGAAATACAATGTCAATTAAACAAAGAGCATACAGAGTACCACCAGCTAGCCATGAGATCATTTGTCAAGAAATCAACTGGATGCTTGACAACAGGCTAATTCAGCCATCAATGAATCTATGGTTATCACCAGTGGTACTAGTCCAGAAGAAAAATGGAAAAATCCATTTTTGTGTGGATTATCAGAAACTGAATGGAGTAACCAAAAGAGATAGTTATCCAACTCCAAAGATCCAAGAACTATTCGACACTTTTGGAGGAAATAAATGGTTCTCAATATTAAATCTAGATAGTGAATACTGGCAAGTAGTCATGGATCCAGCCAACAAAGAAAAAACAGCATTCACCACAAGAGAAGAAAATTTTGAGTTTGAAGTCATGTCATTTGACTTGATGAATGTTCCAGCAACATTCCAACAGCTCATGGATATTGTCTATACTGGATTACTATGGAAATCAGTAGTTATATACTTGAATGACACCAATGTGTTCTCAAAAACATTTGATGATCATCTGCATTATCTTCAACAAGTGTTTGAAAGATTAAAAAGAGCTGGACTAAAGTTAAATATGACCAAATGTTTCTTTGGAAAAACTGAACTCAAGTTTTTGGGACATGTGGTAAGCAAAGATGGAATAAAAACAAATTCAGACAAGATTGAGATTGTCAAGAACTTTCCAATACCAAATAATTTTACAGAATTGAGAGCATTCTTGGAATTTGTCAGATACTACCGCCATTTTATTAAGGACTTTTCCAAAATAGCTCAACCATTACACCAACTCCAAACAAAGAATGTGAAGTATAAATGAACAGAAGCTCAACAAAAAGCTTTTGATATATTAAGAAGAAAGCTTATCCAAGCTTCAGTATTAATGTATTCAGACTACAGCAAATCATTCATAATCACCACCAATGTATCAGGCCAAGCATTGGGAGCAGTACTCTCACAGAAAGGACCCAATGGAAGAAAACATCCAGTAACTTATGCCAGTAGAAACTTAAATCCAGCTGAGAAGAACTATGGAACTCTAGCACTAGAACACTTAGCTATCTATTGGGCTGTTATTAAATGGAAGGAATACTTAAGTCAAAAGTTTGATGTATATACTAACCACAAAGAATTGATTTTAATTCAAAAACAAAAATTTGCAGACGATTGTTATGCCAGATAGAAAATAGAACTTTTACTATTTAATTATACAGTACATTATAAAAAGGGAAAAGACAATGGAAATACTAATGAACTATTATAAATGAGACAAATCTAAAAACATTTCAACCCAAAAATACCAACAACTTCAATATTATATAAATACCCAATTGTTCAAGGAGAAATTATCTCAAAAAAAACAAAGGAACATAAAACAACAATCAAAATATTTTATCAACCATCAAAATATACTTTACTGGAAGAACAGAGGAAATCCAAATCAACTAACTAGAGTAATCACAGAACCAGAAAAAAAGACAATATTATTCAACATGCACTCAGACCCAACAGTAGGACATTTTTATAAAGAAGTGACCATGAAAAGAATCAGAAAGAGATATTATTGGCCATTGATGTATTCAGACATCATCCAATATGTTTAGAATTGTGATACTTGTTAGAAAAGAGGTGGAACAAGACTAAGTGAACCATTAAAACCAATCAAAGTGAGACAACTATTTGATTACATTGGAATTGACTTGGTCGGACCATTAACAATCACCAGCAAAAGCAACAAATATATCACAGTAGCTATGGACTATCTCACTAAATGGCCAGAAACAAAAGCCATTCAAAGAGCAGATGCAAAATCCGTTGCCAAATTTGTTTATTAAGATTTAATTTGTCAACATGGATGTCCAAAAAAACTATTATCAGATCAAGGAACTCACTTTGTGAACAAAACATTAGCAAAATTAAGTCAAAGGTTTGAAATCAAAAGACTATTATCATCATCATACTATCCACAAACAAATGGGTTAGTTGAGAGGTTTAACAGAACATTGTGTAAAGCAATTGCCAAAATCAGTCAAAAAAATCAGGATGAATGGGATTTGTTTATATCATTAGTATTATTTGCTTATCGAACAATGAAGCATGACACTACATAAGCAATACTATTTGAATTAGTATACAGTAGAACAGCAACATTACCAATTGAGATAAAAGTCAACACTTATCCAACAGAACCAATAATTAAAGACAATTTTCAGGAAACATTGCTAAGAAGAACATATAACTTAATGGAAACTCTAAAAAACAAACGACAAAGAGCAGCTAATAATATTCAAAAGTCACAAGAAAAACAAAAAAAAAGACACAATAACCAACTATCAAACAAACCAGTTGAGTTTAAGATTAGAGACAAAGTACTTCTACATCATACCAAAGTGGAAAAACAATGGAGTGAAAAATTCAACTCCAAATGGGATAGACCATTTTACATAGAAGAAATTCTTGGAAATAGAGCTTATAAATTAAGATGGGACAACAAAATTTTAACCAAAGCAGCATATAGTAATTGACTGAAACCATATCACCAAATAATATTATCATCTACTAATAACATTCCACAATTGGAAGTATAACGAATACTAGTTCAACCAAATAAGATTCCACAAAATCTGGAACCAATTATAATCATTGGACCAAACACATAAAATCAAACAATAAAAGAATATATAAAGACACAGTATATGCGACAAAGACAACCAAGAAAAAATAGAAATACCAGATCATATTCATGTCATAGCTCAACAATTATTCCAGGCCTTAAGTCAACAACCTTTAGACATAGAAATTATTGTTAACAACCAAACAATTTGCTATTGAAACACCAAAAGAAAGACAAAAAATACATCATATCAGCAGTTACCAAAGAATAATAAAAACTGGTCAGATAATATAATAGAAAAAGTAAAAAACACTTTTGGGAAAATACCTATTATGACACCAACAGAAAAACTTACAAAAGAGAATTGGAAGCAATAGACAGAACAACTTCCAATATTATACTGTTACTACTAGTTAGGTCAAAAGTTGAATATTCAAGAGTTGTATATTGACAAATCCAAGAGGATATTTAACCAAAACATAATACAGCAAATTGAAGAATTTATTGGGAAAAAAATGAATTCAACACTACATGTAAAAACAATTTACTAACTGCACAACATATTTCAGAACTATCCAGAAATACTATTACATTCTGACATGGAAACCATAACCATTAACCAATGGGAAAGAATAAACAATATACAAGTAAAAGACATAAAAAATAAAGTCGAACAAACAATACTAGAAAAAAAAGTATTAGAGCTAATTCAGAATGAAGATTTTAATGAAGCTTAATATTAAAAAAGAGGAGATAATGTTACCTATAAAAAAAAACAGATATAAGAAAAATAGTAGACCAATAAACAAATAGTATGTAGCATGTGAACACATTGCTCAGCAATGTAGAGTAATAATAGAAATCATGACACATTGCTTAGCAATGTGGAGCAATGTTAGAAAACACGGCACATTGCTTAACAATGTGGAGTGATGTTAGAAAATAAGAGCACATTGCTCAAGAAATCATAGCATATTGCTTGGAAATGTAAGTGATCTTGTAAAACATCAATTATATATATATAGCAGTAGTGTTAGAAATAGAAAGAGCAGAATCATTTAGTTAGAAATTTTCCATCCACAAATATTAAATAAATAAATTATTTACCATCCAAATTTACTCTTTACTATCAACACTTCATGTTGATAGTAATTAACACTTAACCATGCTAAAACAATAGTTTTTGATCATGGCTATTGACAAGATACTAGCTTGCATATTATCTTGGCTTATTTTTTTATTTTCTTTTATTTCTTTATTTTTATTGTTGTATACTAACTGATTAAGGATTAAAGTGCTGAGTAATTGACATCACAAATAGCCTGGTAAAAGACCCAGAAATAAGGGTAAAATTATATATATTAACAAATAGCTTACCAGAAGGGCACAAATACCAAAATAAACTGGCCACCAAGCTGAAAACAGAAATTGGGAACACTACTCACCAACCAACTATTTCATTATTGAATCTCTGTCTATTATACAAAGAACTCTTAATCAAAATCTTTAGATAAAGACAACATATCAATATTACCACCATCAGCCATCAGAGTAGATATTAAGCACCAAGTTATGGATTTGTTATTTGATCTGAGACCCCAAATAATTATTTGTAACACTGTTGATCCAAATCTCTGTATCTCTCTAGCTGTGATCCCTAATTCTTCCTTGTTTTTCACTGACATTAGCTGAGCTATTTTCACCAACAATAGGAAAATTGTCTGTGTTATCTTTTCATTTGGATCTATGATGTATGCTTTTTTTGAGTCATTTTGTAGCATAGCAATAATATTTTCTACATATCTTGTGTTAATTATTTCTTCTCTGATGTTGATCTCCTTTTTTGCTAAACTACTCCTGGATGTTAGTTGAACTATTGTCGTTGCTAGAATTTCTAATGCTATTTTTAAATCAATACAAATGCACGAATGTGGTTCCAATTTGATGGAATATTTTCCTGAATATCTCAGATCAAACCCTGCATTGGTATTATGTATGCATTCTGGCATAATACCTTCATTATTATCACTGAACCATTTGAGTTCTTGTTCTTTAATAAGATCAGGGAGTGTAATGTATGTTTCGGAGTTTGAATTAGAGTCCAAATTGTTGTTATCTTCATTGCCATATTGAGCAGAGCTGGAACCATTATTTTTGTCATTGTTGTTGTCAGAGTTTGAATTGGGATTGAAAGTTGATTCTGATTCTAATGTGCAGCTGCTGATTGCTTCCTTCTCTGGAATTGTGTAGATCATGTGTGGTGGTGGATTGTAAATGAAATCACACTTATTACAATATTAAAAGTCACATGGGATCAAACAATGATCACATAGTTGGGTGTTTATTTGGACTAATTACTGCTCTTGTTCCTCTCTTGTTGGTGCCAAATTTTGGTAGTGCTCATGGAATTCTTCTGGGCCTGCTTTCAAGTCCAGAAAAGCATCTGGGTTGGGAATCAGAACAATGTTGACTGGCTCTGGAAGGTTGTTCTTGATTTCCAATATTTTGCTAAGCATGGCACCTGCTACTTTGGCATTTGTCATCCACTAGATCTTGTCTTCATCGTGTGGGTAACTGTCTAAGCAAGATATTGCATAGTGCCAGGTGACAGTTATTAGCATACCATGACTCACTCAATCGTTGATGAGAATTGTGTATTGGCATGAAGCATCACACATTCCTCCTCATCCAGGAATGTTGTTCCACATTCCTTCATCCAGTAGTTGTTTGCTACAAGCAAGACATGGTTCGTTGTCCCACTTACCTTGTTTTTTTGGGTAGTCATAGTGTTTGTGGTGGCAAGGCTTGCAATAATAGTGGATTTGTGTCTAGTAATTTTCATTTGACATGACTCAAGCTCCCATAAAAGAAAGTTTTTTCTCATAGTCTTTACATTTGAGAGGTATATATGGTGGCTTCTTGATTGGTTTCCATAAGTATTCTCTTTCCCAGCCACTAGTTATTTCTTCTGTGGTGGTGGTTCCTTTAGTTATATTTTCTTCCTTCTTTTTTCTTTTTTCTTTGTCTGTTTCTTTCTATTCCCAAGTTGATAGTTCATTTGAGTCATTGTTGGTTTCTCAGTCTTGGTCAGCATTTCAGGTAAGTCTTTTCTTTTGTTTCCTTTTTCTATTATTGTTCCAGGAGAGTATTAATGGTAACTTGTTGTGATTTTCTTCAGCCCATAACACTTGATAGGCTTCTCAGGTAGGTTTTTTCTTTTCTTCCTCAAACTCAATGAGTGGTGTTGTCAATTTGGTGGTCTTGAAATGGCCATATATGGTTAGTATACGTGTGTGTTGGCTGTTTTGGCTAATTTGAAGCTTCTGTGTATTCCAATTAAGCAATGTGTTGGTTTTAGATAGCCAATTATTACCAACGAGTGCTTGGTATTGGGTGGCTTCTATGACTAATACTTTGATTAGGACAATAATACCATTGACTTCAATAGGGAAGTCGTCAATCTCACCAATGGGAGTTTTGGTTGCTCCATCAGTGGTTATGATCTTGGTGCTAGCAGTGTGGTCAACTCAGTGACCTAATTGGTCCATGAGTTGTCTTGTGATGATGCTGTCAGTTGATGCACTGTCTAGAATCAGTTTGATGGAGTGGCCATCAACTTTGACATCAGTGTATATGGCAGTAATAGGTTTTTTTTTAGAGTGGCTCCACTAAATAACAGTGTGGTTAACAGTTCTTCGAGTTCAAATGAGAAAATAGCATCCAGTGATTTATTCTCAGTAATAGTAGCTGGGGAAATATTGCTAGTAAGTGTTGTTTGTTGGTTGGTTTTCGGATTATTGGATTGGATGTCTTCTGGGATAACCAGGAAACTTAAATAGTTTTGGGAATTTGGGTTTTGGGCATACCCAGTGTCCGAATTCTATTGTCAAGATCCTACTGGTTGTGTGGAAGAACTGGAAATCAGTTGGTGAACTACCATTGATGATCTCCAGCTTTGTTGGGTTAATCTTGACCTTTGGGTTCCATTTTGAGGTAAGTTCTGTAGCAGTGTTTGAATTTGTTAGGGCTGATAGATTATCTGAGGCTACAGCTAATAAATGGGTTGTGACTGTGGCTGATAAATTGCTGGTGTCATTGGTTGATGAATTTGCACTTAATATACTGGTGGTTAATAAAGTAGTTGCTGTGTCATAGGTAAGTAATTCTGATGATATGGTTCTGAGTTTGGTGGGTTATTTGGAATTTGAAACCAGCAATCAGGATTTCAATATTGATTTCCTGATCATTGGTTATATAAGTGACAGTGGCAGTTGATTTGTAGGTGCCCTTGTTTACCACAATAGTAACAAACATGCATTTCCTGTTGCCACTGTTGATTGGTTGACAATGATAAATGCAATTGATTTTGGAAACAATTTGTGTTTCTTTGATTATTGCATTGTTGTGGAGGTTGATAGATTGCATGATTGTTAGCTAAGTATCCCTCTAATTCTGATTTATTAAGTCACTGAATTGCTTCAATTTGGAATCCAAGTCAGATGATCTGTTCATTACTAGATTTACTGCTTGGGTGTGAGTGGCTTCTAATTTAGCAGCTTCAAAATCTCTAGCGTTTGTGACAGCTGCTTGCAGATCAATGGGATAAATTGGATGTATGCATTGCAGAATGCTACTATGTAATCTGCAAATAAACTGATTTAGGATCTGAGTCACTGTAAAATAATTGGCATTAATGGCTTGGATCTGACGTAAATTCCTGTGAAAACATTCTAAGTAAGTAGTGACTGCTTTGGTTTCTTCTTGCTTGATGGTGGTAAAAGTGTTTGCCAATTGGTTGATGCTATTATTATTACTAAAATATTATAGAAATGCAAGCTTAAATGCATTGAAATCCTGGAGTTTGTTGGCTAGACTTTAATACCATAAGTCAATAGTGTTCTGGAGAAAATAAAAAATGGCTTGGAAAGCTCTCGTGTTATTCCATCCATTGGCCATAATAGTCTTTTCAACGTCATTGAGCCATATTTGGGTGTCATCTTCTTTGCTGGTGAACTTTTTTAGTTTTGCTATTAGAGCATAGGCCATTAAATCTAAGTTCAGTTGTTGTTGTTGTGGTGGTTGCAGTTGTTGTTGTGGCTATTGAAGTGGCTGTTGGAGTTGTTGAAGTAGTGGTTGAATAGGTTGCTGAAGGGGCGGCTGTGAGATTGGTTCAAGTATTAGTCCAATTAGTGACTGGTTGATAATGATTACTGGAGGTAAGTTTTCTTGATTAATTAATTCGGGGTTTAGATTATTTGGAGTTTGCTGAGTTTTAATGTTTGGAATTTCAACTTCCAGATTTTTTAAGATTGAGTTCTGGTAAATAAATTCTTGATCTTCAGCTTTTTTTTCTTCCTCTTCTTCTGATTCCGTTATCTCCCAGGGACTTGTGTTTCCAAAATCTGATTGAGGTGGTGGTGATCAGAATCCTGATGGCATTGGTAATTGTGATTTAAATCCCTCAAAGTAATTGCCATAAGTTCTTAGTAACTCTACTTTCTTTTGTTTACTTTAAAATAAAAGTTGGCCAAATGTTAATGTCATGTGTGATGTGGACATGCCTGTTGATGAGATGTTGATAGTGCTTCCTGGTGTGTAATAGTATGATGGATTGGTTGGTGATTCAACTTTGGTTTTCTTCCAAGTAAGTGGTTGTATTTGTTTTGGTATTACTGCTGGTGTTTGCAACCTTCCTTTGTCTTTGTCTACATAGGTGATAGAGAATTGTTGTTGTGTATATCTTTCAATGGTTTGATTAATTTCTCTAATGATTGGTATAAAACTATAATTTCTTGGTAAGCTGGTATGTTAAAATAATTCTGTATAAAAATTTTTTCTTGTGGATTTAATGTTAACTGTTCCTCTTAAACAGTCTGTGATTTTATTGTTGATGTAGAAGTTAAAGGTGGATTCTGCTGAAAAGTGGTTATTGTTTAATCCTAATTGTTGGCTGTACTATTGAAACAAGGATTTAGCGAATCCTAAATGGTTTGCTCTTATGTTTTCTGATTTTGCCACTTTTGGATGATTGTTGTTGGTGCTGATTCTCTGTAGGATTATACTTCACAGGGAGCACTAAATGTTACAGATAATTATTTGGGATCTCAAATCAAATAACAAATCCATAACTTGGTGCTTAATATCTTGATAATGCTGATAATACTGGTATGTGGGGTGTATCTAAAGGTTTTTAAAGTTGAGTTCTTTGTATAATAAACAAAGATTCAATAATGATATAGTTGGTTGATAAGTTGTTTTTCCAATTTCTGTCTTTAGCATAGTGCCCAGTTTATTCTGACAGTCGTGCCCTTCTGGTAAGCTATCCGTTAATGTATATATGATTCTACCCTTATTTCTGGATCTTTTACCAGACTATTTGTAACGTCAATAACTCGGTGCTTTAATCTCTAATCAATTAGTATACAACAATAAAATCAAAGAAAAAAAATAATAAAAATAAATAAAGAAATAAGCCAAGGCAATGTGCAAGTTAATATTCTATCAATAGCTGTGATCAAGAGCTATTGTTCCAGGGTGGTTAAGTGTTAATAACTATCAACATAAAGTGTTGATAATAGAGAGTGGATTTAAGATAGAGAATAATTATTTATTGATATTTGTGGATTAGAAGGTGGCTTAGATAAAATCTAAACTAAAAGGTTTGTCTTTTCTACTTCTAATGCTACCACTATATATACATAATTTGGGTTCTATGAGATTGCTCATATTCTCAAGCAATATGCTATAATTTCTCAAGCAATGTGTCATTTTTTCTTGACATTGCTCTACATTGCTGAGCAATGTGCCATGATTTCTGACATTGCTTTACATTGCTAAGCAATGTGCTCATGTGCTAATTACTACTCTCTTATTGGTCTATTATTTTTCTATATTTGTTTTTTTTTTATGAGTAACAATGATTAATAATGACAAAAGTTTGAAAAAAATTTTATGTTACCTATTAAGAATCAAGAAAAAATACTGTAAATTCAAGTATTATAAATTTAAAGTTGTCAAAAATAATCTTATTAGAAAAGCTATAGACAAGTATATAAAAAATTTTTGTTCTAATAAAAAAAGAATGATTAGAAATATTTTAGATTGACTATTTTAAAAAGTGATATTTAACTATTTAGTTGTTAATAATTAATTAATTTTGGAGTTATGTAATATTAAATCTATAGTTAATACAATTATAGAAGAATAAACAAGAAAGCATGTAATGCTTAGTATTTTGTCTAATTAATAATTTAATTAATATGTTTTTCTAAAGCATATTAATAATAATGCTTTCTTAAAAATAATATGTAATATTAAGTTTGATGAATTTCTACAAGTTGTCAAAGATCTATCTAATAGTAAAGTTATTAATCTCTTTAGTATTCTTAATAAGCTCTAAAAACATAGTAATAAACAGGTTTTAGGTAGTTTGTTGAATATTTTCAATATGTATTTGATGTTAGATTTGGTTTTTATACAGTAAAAGAGAGCCTAAATTTCTATAATACCAAAGTCATATGATTGGAAAAAAACTTTTATGAATATTAAACTAATAGTCTTGATTGAAACTGCTTAAAAAATCTTATCTAAGATTTTTTTAAATAGAATCTTACTAATCTGTAGTAACTTTGAAGTTTTGTATGATAATAATTTTTCAGTTTTGAAAGGCACATCTACTTAAATTCTTATTTTTGCTGTTGGTTCTGTTATTAAAAATACATTGAAAAAATACAAAAAGCTGTGGCTGGTTCTCCAGAATATATATAAAATATATAATTCTGTTAGATGGAATTATTTGAAAAACAGTTTAATTAAAATTAAGATGTGTTCTTATTTTATTAGGTTTTTTAAAAGTATACACCAATTAAGTAATAACAGATTTGGGCTTACTAAAAAATATACTGTTTATAATAGGATGAATTAGAATAAAGTTTTTTTGCCATTGTTATGGATAATTTTTTATGATTTCTTATTTTGTAAGATTAAAAAACATAACAATTTATATAGTTACAGATTAGATTTAAAATTTTTTACACAAATTGGCAGATAAAATTTCAAAGATAACAAAATGTTTTTTTTAATAGCAAATGTCTTTGTGGATAATACAATTTGAATTAAAAATAACATGTTTACTACTTAGTGTATTTTAAACATAGTTAGTAAATTTCTAAAATCAATAATATTTTTATTAATACAAATAAAACAGTTGTTATATCTATTAATTAAAAAGTGAGAGTTCTTTGTTTATTAATAAATAGTTTAAACATTTCTATAGCCAAAAAGAGTAAATCTCATAAATACTTTAGTAAATATGTATAAAAAATAGAACAGAATATTAAAAAAAAGATTGAAGCTTAAGACCAATTTATTTAAGAATTTTTTTAATAAAGCTGTTTTTTATTCTGAATTGTATAGTCTTAAGACATTTAAACAAATGCAAGCAAAAAATTTTTTGGCAAATTTGGTAATCTTTATCAATTTAAATAGTATTCTTAGCAGATTGTTTAAATACAGAATTATGAATTTACAAGCTGTTAACTGAATGTTTTGGCAATCTTTATGTTTTTTAACTAAGTTGTTAATTAATCTTATAAATTGTTTTTTGGTCAATATAACCAACACTTTAACAATATGTAAATTATTTTTAAATAATAACTTGTTAAATATTTTTTATGTTAGCAGTAATATTGTTGTTGTAGATGTTTTAGGCTTGGAATAATATATAAAAATAATGAGTTTGCTAAGAAAATTTGGTATTATTTTTGCAAATCAGCTTTTAAATTGTTACAACAAGTGTTTCATGTAGAACAATTTTCACAAATAGAAAAAACTGAATTCCAGAGATCTGATTTCTAATTGGTTTAGTTTGCTGGTTAAATTAATTAAAAATAGTGGCTTGGTTGGTAATAGTACTTTGATTTTTTGTTTTTTTTCTAGTTTTTGCTTTGGCAAATTTGGTTATTTTAATAAACATTTTATAAAAAATGAGTTAAATAATATAGTTGTTTATACAGATAGTTTAGTTAAGAGTTTGGAGTCTGTTCACACTTGTGGTAATACTGCTGTCTACTTTTTAGATATTAATATAAATATAAGAATTAGAGTATATGATTTGTTTTCTTTAACTCTAATAAAACTGCAAGTTATTGCTTTTGTTCTAAAATATGTTCTAACATCCAGCTTAATTGCTTTGTTTATAAATAGTCAAGTGTTATTAGATATAAGTGTCTTAATTAAAAAATTTGTTAGTTTCAACTTTTGTGCTAAATACTAGATAAAAAGAGAACAAATTTGCCAGATTATTACATTAAAAAATTTTTTAATTAATTGGAACAAAATCAAAAGTTATTTTGAGGTTGTTGACAATAAACATGCTAATTTTTTTGTCAATACTGCTATCATGTTTGATTTTATATTGTCTGTTAAAGTACTATCCTGTATTTTAGTCATTAAAAACAGATTTATTACTAAAAATGCTTGTTACTTTATTAGATGTTTTTTTGAAACTATTAGCTTTGTTGATTGCAATTTCAAATATGCTAACAATATAGTAAATAATATTTTATATAACATAATTGATATAAGTAGAACATTTAATATGTGGCATTTTGATAGTTAGATTCAATTTGATTTTACCAGCTCTGCTTTTATGGCTCTTAAGTTTTATTTTATAAAAGCTCTGTATTATTAATTACTTGTAGTTGTGAGAAAAAAATTATATAATTTGAGTTATCTCAGTATTTTGTGTATTAAATATGAATTAATTAAGAATTTTAACCACATATTTTTTTGTATTTATAATAATAGCACTAAAATAAATTTAATTTCTAAAATTATTAAAATATAGAATAATTTACTAAGTATATGTGTTATTAATAGTGTGATAATCCAATTATTACATGAGACTGAGTCTTTTAATTATTTATATATATTGCTAACCAAAGACTTTGTGATAAAAAAATAGGTTATTAACATGATATATTTATTGAATGGCAGTTTTGATAATGTATTGTTGGTTATTAATTTAGTTTAAAGTTTTGCTAAAGATCACAGATCTATTATGTGATTACTAACTATCAAGTTGAAAATATATTATAAAAAACATGGTTTCTTATTATGTAATAAGTTTATGATTTTATCTGTATCTGATTTAACTTCTTTGTAATCTTCTAAAATAATTCATGATTTTAATATTAGATTAGATATTTATATTTGTTTTAATTTATATTCTTGTTTGTTTATTGTATATTTTAATTTTTTGTATGACTTCCTAATTATAAGTAGTTTAAGTGCTTAATGTTGTTTTAATTGGTCCAAATAACTAGTATGTATAAAAAAAGCATAAGCTACACTTAATATAAAAGCTTGTATAGTTTTATAATTTTAGGTAATAGTTAAGATACACTTATTAAATACATAATAATAAAAAATTTTAAAGCTTAAAAATTTTATTAACAAAAAAACAATATATAAATTTGGCTTAATAATATAAAAAAGCTATTATTATTAATAATTAAAATAATATAAATAATTTTAAACTTTTTTTAAAATATAGTTAACTTATAATATTAAAGTTTAATTATAAAATTTACTAATTTTACTATATTTAAAATTATATTTTTACAATATTTTAATAATTTTAATAATATTATTAAATTGTAAAAATTTGTTTAATTTTATTAAGCAAAAAAAGAAAAAAATTATTATTATTTATCTTAAATACTTTAATTAAAATTTGCATTAAATTTAAATAATTAATTTTAATTATTATATATAACTTCTCAAATGTTAAATTAATTTATTAAAAAACTACAAAGCAATATTTTTTAGCAAATATACATATTATATTTTATCTATATTTAAAATATTATAATATTTGCCAAAAATTTTAAATTAACTAAATAAAAAGCAAATTATATTTAAATTAAATACTAAATTAAAACAATTTGGCAAATTTATAACTCAAAAAATAAAAAGATATTTAGTTAATTAAATTATATAATAATTATAATAAAAATATAAAAATAATTAAAATCTGTTATATTTACAAAATCAATTGAAAATTTTATTTAATTAACTAAAGATTAAAAATCAATTATAAAATTTTAATTATTGGTATTAATTCCAAATTACAAATTTAAAAATTTAAAACAATATTAATTTTAATTATATTATTTATTAATATTTTAATAATAATAATAACAATTTATATATATATTTGTTTATTATTCTTAATTATTATTACAAATTATTTATTAATTATATTTATTAATTTAATAACAAAACAGAAATTCAAGACCAAAAAACATTTTATTTTAAAAAAATTAAAGATTAATAGTTATTTATTAATTAATTTTTAATATTATTAATTATTTACAAAAAAACCACATCAATAATTTGGAAATTTTTCAAACTTAATATTTAAATTAATAAAATTATAAGTTTTTTGGTTATTTTAAAAACCAAAGCTATTTTTTATAATTTATAATTATATTTTATTAACAATAGTATTTTATTTATTACTATAATTAAAAATAAATACTAATATTATATTTTTATTTAAATTAAACAAAAATAAAACAAAAATAAAACTAATAAAATACTATCTAATAAAATAATTTTTAATAATAATAAACTTATTATTATTATATATATTAATATAAAAATCAATAAACAATTTATTAAATTAATTTTAAATAATAATTTAATAAACAGTATTTTTACCAAATAACTAATTAAATCACTAAATTAATTAAATTATTAATATTTCATATTATTGTTAATAAAACTACTAAGTTGCTTATTAACAAAATTAATTTTTTATTTAAAATTAATATTATTATTATATTATAAAAACTATTTAATATTAAGTATTTATTAATAATAATTAATTGATCAAATTAATACTATTTTAAACTAAAATATAAGTTACAATAATTATTTTAGAATAAATATTAAAAAAACACTATTTATTAAATTAAAAAACCAAAAAAAAATTATTTTAAAAATTTATCAAATATTATAGACTAATATAATATAAACTTATTATTATTATTAACATAAAAAGTAAAAAAACAAAACAAAAACAACAATAATAATTTTAAGATATATATTTTTAAACAAAAATATTAACACTTAAAATTCAAATATATTATATAATAAAAAAAATTGATTACAAATTACTGGGTTTTACTATTAAATTTATATCTTAAAATTTTTTAACGAATTATTAAATTAAATTATTAATTAACATAAAATTATTCTTATTAATTAATATTTAATATTGGTTTTAATTTATTATTTATTATTTAACCAAATTATTAAATATTATTATTTAAATAATAATTTGATTTATATAATATAGAAATATAATTAATATATAATAATTAAATTATGTAATATTTTAAATTATATAATATTTAAAAATTTACCAAAATGCTTAATAGTTTATTAAAATATTTAATAATTAATTAAAATATTTAATAATTAA
Source organism: Geosiphon pyriformis (assembly GCA_016748015.1). Lineage (NCBI taxonomy): Eukaryota > Fungi > Glomeromycota > Glomeromycetes > Archaeosporales > Geosiphonaceae > Geosiphon > Geosiphon pyriformis. Next base: position 409,884 of record JAAOMT010000289.1, on the reverse strand, counting down.
TTAAAATAACTTGGAATTTGTTAAAATATATATTTAGTTTTATTAAAATATTAACAAAAAAAATATATTTTAAATTTAATTAATTAGTTATAAACAAATCAATAAAATAAATTTTTTACTTTAAAAACCAAATTTTTTTTTATAATTAATACTATTATTAATTTTAGTAACAATTTATTTAATTTTAGATTTAAATGGAAAATATTTTTTTTAAAACAAATTTTTTTTAATATTATTGAGTAGTTTATAATTAAGATTTTTTGTAAAAAAGTTAATTATTATAACAAAATAATTACATATTCTTAAAAAGTCTATAGTTAAAAATTTTTATAAAAAATTTAACTTTTATTATAAAATAATTACAAAAAATAATTAATATAAAATTGGCTATTTTATTATAAGTTTACCAATATATATAATTTAAAATATAAAAAGATATTTATTCTTTGTCTTCTTAATTTTATGACCACAACTAGAGCAAAAAGTAAAAAAGCTGCATCTGATATTTGTCCTAAGATATCTAATAAAATTTCAACCAAAGAAGCTCTCTCTATTGTAGAAGCAACTAGGCAGAATATTTTAAAAGTCTTTTCTTTACCTAATAATCGTAATAAGCTGCCTTTGGTAGCCACTAAAGCAACTTCTTTATCTTTGGCTGGTTTCTCACCAGTCAAAGTTCTCTTAAAGAAACACACTTGAGTTAGTTTCAATATTGTCTCCACCCTTACTAAGAGCCCAAAAGTGTTTAATTATAGACCAGTTAACAAGCTGGTTTTCTTTTTCATGACTTTTATATCTGATGCTGCTAGCATCTTCTCTTCAAAAAAATTGGTTAAAAAGACCAAAAGTTCAGAAAAATGGGGCAGTCGCTTGCCTCTGCTATTGTTACACCAAACTCTTTTGTGATTCCCAATGAGATCTTAAATGAGATCTCCATAGTATTATCTGGTATGTCATCCAAGATGGGCCAAGATCAACTGCTGGCTGTGTTGCCAAATGTGGTGTCTTCTAACAGATCATTGCCAGTTTTAGAAGCAAAACAATCTCTTCTTATTAGGTCATCTGTTCTTGGGAACTGGGCTGATCAGATGGAAACTGATTCATCTTCTTTTCTAGTTTCTGGTGCTACTTCTGGTGGTTCTTGGGAAACTATTACTAGTTGTCAAAGATTTGTTGGGTGAATGGCCTCTATTCTGGTGTCTAGTGCTACTTTTTAGATCAAATTGGTTTATGTTAAGGCTGTTTTTCAGTTAGTACATGGTTTTTTGGGTGCAAAGTCAGTGTTAAAAAACAATGTGAAGCTGTTTTGTGTAGAGTTTGCTTCTCAGATGTCTTTGAAAGCTGCAATTTTGGTTGAGCTTACAAGCTCTGTATGTTTGGCCATCCTCAAAATTACTAAGTTCTTGGTAGTTCCTGAGTCTGGCTTTTTTTCTGTTGCTGTTGTACTGTATAATGTGTCTTTAGGTGTGTCTGTTGCTGACATTAAGACAGCTCTCAGTATTTTTAGTGTGATTACTTGTGTTGTGCTAAAGTCTGCTGGCATTTGGCAGTATGTTGTGGTCTATTTTGAAAATTTGGTTGCTGCTACATCTGCTCTTAATTACTGGTTAGTTTTGGTGGGCAAGGATAGTGTTCAGATTTTTTCCCTTATGAATCAACAAGAAACAATTGTGTCTTGTGATAAGTTTAAAGCCAAGTTGGTCAACCTTTCTTCTGGCTACACTATCTTTGAAATCAGTGATATGGTTTCTCAAATTGGTGGTCAGTCTTGTTTTATTTCTCAGTCTTCTAATTTTGGTTGTTGTTTTTGCTTTGCTCTGGTTATGTTTGACTTTTAAGCTGATTTGGATCTTGCTGTTATTAAAACTGATATACTAAGAAAGTGCTGTATCTGATAAGAAACTCCTGGTTGTCGGCATTGTTTTTGGTGTCAAGAAATGGACCACTTGGCTGTGGACTATAAGGTTGTTCTACCTCTCTCTTTTAAGACTTTCAAGATATTTAAATCGCATTTTGTCAGTTTTTTGTCTTATGTAAAGACATCTGTACCCTTTGTTCTTTCTGAGTTTCCTCCTTTGGTAGCTTCTACTCCTCTTGTTGCTGTTGAAAATTCTTTGGTGTTTTCTTGGCTGGCATCTTTGGAATCTGATTTGGCCAAGCTTTTTGTTTTGGTTGAATTTATTGTTAAGCCTGTTGGCTCTATGGTCAAAGTTTTTGAACAATTTGTTAATGGTAATCTGGTTTCAAGTTCTGCTCTTGGCCTTAAAGTCAATGAAGTTTTGGTTCACATAAGTACTTTTAGCAGAGCTGTTGGTAAGTTGGAGTAAGAAATAGTTATTTTGAAAACTGAATATGGATTTGAGGACATTGATATGTCTGGCTCTTATGTAAGTTTGTCATCTTGTGATAATAATATGTTTTCTAATTTGATGTCTTTTTGGAAACATGAATCTGCTGCTATAAAAGCTGATGTCTTAAGACAACTGAGTGGTTGATTGGATTAGTTAATAATAATGCTATATTATTTAAGATTGTTCAAAGAATGTCTTCTTTGGGTAAGTTTTCTTCTAGTGCATCAAACATAGTATAGTCTAAACTGGCTTGAGTAGCTGGTTACATGTAGTAAGCATGTGAATCATATATAGCCTTAGACTACTTAGTTTGGTTCTAATTTCTAGATAATGGTTGGGCCATATTTATTAAACTCAATAAAAAAAAAAGATATTTTAAAAATAAATTAACTTGTTAAAATTTAATAGTTTTTATTTAAAATAAAAAAAATAAAACAAAATTTTATATTTTATTTATATAAAAACTTTATTTAATAAGTATATATAAAATAATATTTCAAAAAAAATGTATAATAAATCATTAAAAATAGTATTTAAAAAAACACTATTAAAAAACAAATATGTTAAATAAAACACAATATTATTATTGTTGTTTAAATATAAAATATATTAAAAAAAGAAAAAAATAACAATAATTTATTATAAATAAAACAAATAAATATAAAAATTAATAATAATAATAATAATAATAATTAACATAAATAGTTAGATATATTAATAATTATATTATTATTTAATTTTAAAAAAAGTTATTTTAAAATAAATAAAACCAAATTTAGAAACAGATTAAATATTATTCTATTAAAATTACTTATATTAATAAAACCAAAAAAAATAAAACAAATTATTATAAATAATTAAAACCCAAAAAAAACAATTTTATTTAATATGTATTTTAATTTTATTATTAAATATTTTTATTAAAAAACAATTATTTTTAGTTAATATTATTTCAAAATATTATTTAATATATAAAATTATAATATATATTAAAAAAAAATCTTTCAAATTAACAAAATTATTAAAATTAATTAAAATTAAATAATTATTTAATAAATTAAAAATATTTTAATTAAATTATAATTATTAAAAACAATAAATATATTATATTAATTATAAATTATTTAATTAAATAATTAAAAACCAAAAAAATTTAATAAATAAACTTAAAATTACAATTAAAATAATAATAAAAAAGTTTTTTTTGTTAATCTTTTAATTATAATAAGAGCATAGATTTTTTGTAAAGAAATAATTTTCTATATTTTTTTTTTTCTTATATTTTTTAGTTATTTTTTTTAATATACTTTTGTTTATAATTATAAACTAATAAGTTTTTCTACTAGTAAGTTTAATTCTGGTTTGATTAAATTAGAGACCTAATTTAGTATTAAAAACAAGTATTTTAAAGATGCTTATTTATGTAATATGTTTTATAAAAAGCCAAAGAAATTTGTTATTAATAGAAAAGTTATTGAGTTGTTTACTGATTTTTTGGTTATTAATAGTATTAGAATTAATAATATTAGATTTGTAAAGTTTTAGAACAGTGAAGTCAATAGTAAAACAGATAATATTAATGAAATTTTAAACATTAAAAATATAAAAAACATATTTGCTAACAAAATTAGCTATATAAATTCAAACTCAGAAATAAATGATATAATAAATAAGATTATGCTTAGAAAAATATACATTAAAACATATATTTTGGGTGGCAAGCTAAGAAAATTTTTTTTGATAATTTGAATAGTAATAATAATAACATTTTAACACTTCCAAATCTTGAATTTATTGGCTTTAGACAATTATTATTGGCCAAATTATGTGTTTTAAATAAATAGAGTTTTAATATAATAAAATTTTTTGTATTAGATATTAAGTTTTCTGTTGTATTTAAAAAAACTTCTAGTAATAAGTTGATGGCAGTATTACTAGTAGAATTTAGCTATTAATTAGCATAAAATTATCTTCATAATTCTTATTATTAATTAGCATATATTATTATTATTTCAATTATCACTTATTAATTAGCCAAATTATCAAATATTACAATTCAACTAATAACCTGATTTGTACCATAGAAATTAAGATAATCAAATTACACAATACTCTAAACCATTTAATATAGTTAAAATTTGCCGAAATTAATAAAAATTGGCTGAAATAATTAATAGTTTGTAGAAATAACTTGTAGTTCACCAAAATATATCTTTAATTCGCCAAAATTAGAGCAAAAAGAAAAGTGCAAGTTCAAAGACTAGTACTATAACAAATTGTATAAAAGAAGAGCTTCTCTCTTCAAGAAAATGTATCTTCTTATAATATCTTACTATAGTATCTTACTTTAGATATCTTAATTAGAACAAATCACCTTTTACATATTCAAATAAAAATTAAATATTCAAAAACCAAATTCTTTGATTATTGTACTTGAAATTTTTTTAGCACAACTAACATTTTGAAATTGATTAGCTACCAATTTCAGTAATCTGTTAGTGACTCCAGACTTAAATAAAAAACGTTTTTTTTAACACAAATTCTATTTCTTTTATATTTCTTTTATTTTTTCCTTTTTTTTCTTATTATAATTATTAGAGTAGTCTACAGACAAAATTCCTGTAGAAGAGTTGACTTTCACAGCAAAGTAACTACACATTTTTAATAAGCTTCCAAATGAGCAATTCTTGGAAAAGAGTTGACATTTACTACAATGTAACTACATAAAACAACTGGCAAAGAATTGGCTATTTTACTTATAAGCCCAGTAGTTTAAATTATAAAAGATAATTTGAAGATAAATTCAGTTATTGGAGGTTCAACTGCTTCCAAAAAACGTAAAATTAGCAACAGACAAATATTAACAACATCCAAGAAAAGAGATCAAAAATTTTGGTAATATTTGGTGCTCTTTTACAGAAATAACATAGCAATAACAACTTCAAAGTGGTAACCACACCAGACACAACAACTTTAGAGTATTATCAGTCAATTTACACTTACTGCAAGCAAAGATTCAACATCCAAGATGGAATTGAAATTTTTAAAAAATCACTATACCAATACATTGAAAACTGTATCAACAATTATCTTTTTGAAAATTACAACATTTCAGAAATTAGAAACAATCTCTACAAAAATCTATTATACTACTCCAACTTGAGAACTGAAAACCTTAACAGTAAAACACTTGCCACTTACTTTCAAGAACTTAATTTAATATTATTAAATATTGAGAAAAAAAATATCCAGTACAGTTCAAATACTCTCTTGACTTTGAATCAGAAATGGAAACAAGCAACAAAAACAAACAAAAATTGAAACAATACTCAAAAACCACTCCAAATACTCCAAAAACACCAAAGATAATTGCCAAACACTTGCAAACTCTAGAACAAGGAACCAGCACTAAACTTCTACTTTAAGTCACCTCATTTTCAATTTTACTTGCTCAATCATAAATATCAAATTTACCACTTATCTGTTTCTCAAGACTAGAAAATTTTCAGTTACCTAAAAGTTTCACTCAACAACAGGAACCCATATTAATTAGCACTAATATTATTAATTACTTACAGGAAAACAAAAGTAATCATTTAGAGAACTTGAAAAGTAAAAAAACTGAATCAAAACAAGAAGAAACTACAGAAAACAAAGAAGAAATGACAGCTGCTTACATTGCAAAGATTCCTGAATTTACTGGTAAAAATAATGATACCAGTCCACAAGAATGGCTTGACAAAGTTCAGAAAGCAGGAGATGCAAATAGATAAACTGCAGCCAGGATGTTAAAAACAATTCCATACTTTCTCCAAGAGACAACAGAAGAATGATTTGAAAACTTAACTAAACTATTTAAAAACTGGCAAGCATTTAAAGATGCTTTTTTACAACAATTCACTGACAACAATATCTCTATCACTCTCTGAAATTGCTTTCACAATATCAAACAAGAACCAAGTAAATCAGTCATAACCTACTTAAGGAAGTTTAACAAACTTCTTAGAAGAATTTGCCAGTTGGAAACCAATAAATACTATTCTAATGCCCAAATCTTGAATCAATTTATTGCTGAATTAAAAAATAAACTCATAAAAAAAGTGCATTCACATTTACTTGAAGACTTGACTACAGCAATCCGACACACAAAGAACTATGAAATGGCAATAGAAAAAGCAAATTACACCAAACTTGTAAATCTTGCTATTGGAGAAACCAGCTCAGCAGCTGAAGAAAAAATTGACCAACTTACAAAAAAAATTGAGAATTATTTCACCAACCAACAACAACAGCAACAACCACAAAAATATTAGCCACCACAACAACAAAACCAAAACCAAAACAACTACTCATCATTATCAAACAGCCAAAACCAAAGTTGTCATTATTGTGGAATTTCAAGACATTGGAAACGAAATTACAAAAAGCTACAAAAAGACCAACAAAACAGGAGTAATTAACATTACTTTTCAACACAGTAATCTTATTATTAGCCTCTACCACTAGTCTACTATTCCTTAAAATTCCAACAGCAAAACAATTACTATCAGTCTGCTCTTCAGCAGCAATATCAACAACCTTTACCAATCTAATAATATCAACAACCATCTACACAACAATATCAAATACCAGTTCAAAAATTGGTTTAACATAGTCAATTCACACCACAAAATCATTTTTTAACAAACAACAACAGATTTAATTCCAACAACTAATTGGTTCTTCGAAATTCTGTACAGCAAAGACCCAGTTATTATTACACTTAATTCAGTTACCTTACAATGCCAGAAGAATCGGATTTTCAGCAAACTGCACTTTTTGAAGGTAAAGCTGCAGCACCAAGATTAAATCCTTTTAACAATATTATTCTACCAGTTCAAATTGCTTAAAATACCAACCTTTTAAATATATTTTCATTTGAATTTGAAGCCAATAAATTATCATTCTTGCTTAATAATACAGCAGTTAATGAGCAAAAAACAATTACTGCTATGTATACTAAAGCTGAAGTAAAAGGAAAACAAATCCATTTGATTCTAGACAGTGGATCTGCTGAAAGTATTATTACTTATCAATTAATGCAACAACTTAATCAAAATGTTAACAGATTAGTTCAAACAGTAATTGTTACAACTGATGGCATAAAAAAAACACCAGTAGGAAAAATTGACAATTTCCTATTTACCATTAATAGAATTATCATTTCAGTCAAAGTTTTAGTCATAGATGTATCTTAATATTAAGCTTTGGTCAGAAATAGCTGGCTTCTTAAGACCAATACAAATTTAGATTGGGAAACCCAAGAATTAAAAATTTCATACCAAGGACAATACATCAGAGTACTTATTACCTATGGTACTTTTAATAAAAAATATGAAAAAGCCCCAGTATTCGAATTTGAAAAGAAAAAAAAACTACCAATTATTGAAACCTTTATGGCTTTTGAATCACCATCCAATTAGGCTAAGAAAACAGAACAAAAAATTTTTGAGGAGACCAGAGAATGAAATGTAGTTAGATACTTTACATTAGAACCATAGAAACAACCCTTTTACATTTTACTTAAATACAAAGATTGCAACAAAAAATTTTCATCAATGAGAGCATGTATTTCTCCAGAAAAGAAATATAAAATTCACATCTGTTACTACTGTAAAGTATGCCATAGAGAACAATTTGAATATTCCAAAATAAGTGGAAAATAGGACAACACTTCTTGTTTTACATGTAGAGATATGCTATCAGAAGAATACAACTGGATTAATATTGCAATAAAAAGAGAAGTATGTGATCAAACCTGTCAATATGCCCTATCAATTTCGAAAAAAGTCAAAAAAGGAACACTCTTTAATACAATATACAACAGTGCTTTCAACAAACTCTATTACTACCTTTATAATGCTGAAATGATCTTTGACTTAGCAATAGCTTTAATTAATAGAGCTATACAGAAAGATGTCTGCCAAATAAAAAAAGCTGAGTATATTGAGTACACAATAAAATTAGCTGGATTCAACTATGAAGATGAAATAAAAACATACCACCAAATTACAAGTCATGTCTATCCAACTAAAAAAGCTCAAATTCAATGATTAGAGCAAATAAACATTCAATTATTTGAAAAATATACTATGTCTTGTAATGACCAATGATGTTTAAAATGTTATGCAATTAGCATTCTTCTGCCCAGTAAAAATAATGAATATAAAATTAAATTTGGAAAACCTAAAACAAAAGAAAAAATTGCAACAACACTAATCTATCTTATTGAAAATCAACCAGTCCTACAACTCAAATACTTAAACAATAATGGTCAAGAAATCAAACCAGAAAAAGCCCATGATATAAATGCTGAATATGATCTATGATACCCAGGAAAAGATACTTTGGTCTTTCAGCCAAAATCTTTAATCAAAATTAATCTAAAAATTGCTCTTGAAATTCTATTAAGAGCAATAGTACAGATTGCTTCCTAATTATCATTGGCAAACAAAGAAATTAATGTTAGAGGAGAAGTTATAGATGCAAGATACACTAGAGACATTACTATTATGTTACAAAATGAAACAAACAAACTATTTAAGATTAAACATGCTGAAAAGATTGCTTAAGCAATTTATCTACCCTTAATCAACATTTCGAGTTTACAATCAGTTAACAGCAAAGAACAATTAGGAAAAAGTGAAAGAAGAACACAAGATCTTGGTTCAATTGGGCAATTCACAGTTTTAGTAAATATAGCTCTTAATACACAGAATGAATTTTACCAGATTCTTTAACTTCTTCAACCAATTACTATTTCACTTTTTAGAGAACATCATGAAATCTACACTTGCTCAAAACCTACTACTACCCAACAAATCTTTGAATTCAATAAACAAATCTGTTTAAAACATAAAATCTCAATTTCAAATGTCTATATACCAAAAGGAATGAAAAAATTTTGAGTTATATTTTACAACCCCAACAACTATCTTATTGTTCTATTAAATAAGAAATTGAAATTATACATAGTAACATCTTTCAAAATAAAAACCTTCAAATTGTTTCTAATTTCATCAAAATTGTAAGACATACTCTATTTCCAAATCCAAACATCACTTCTATTACTAAAAACTACCACTTTTTGGATGAAAAACTCTCTCAAATTAACATGAGTTTCTTAGAATCCCAACAACAAAGACAATTGAAACAACTAATAGCTGAATTTGCAGATATATTTGCAAAAAACAACAATAATCTTGGAAAAACTAATATTGTCCAACATCAGATTCATATAGGAAATGCTTTACTAAAATGTCAATAAGCTTACTGAATTCCACCTGCTAGCCACCAATTTATCAGAGAAAAGATCCAAAAAATACTCAATAACGGATTGATTCAACTATCAAGAAGTCCATAGGTCTTATCAGTAGTTCTTGTCAAAAAAAAAATGGAAAAATGAGATTTTGTGTTGATTATTAACAATTAAATAATGTTATAATTGAAGATGCTTACCCTCTTTCAAGGATTGATAACATGCTAAATACTTTAGAAAAAACCAAGTTTTTCTCAACTTTAAACTTGGAAAGTAGATACTGACAAGTCGAAATAGATCCAAAAGATCAATCCAAAACAGTATTTACCACCCAAGGAGAAAATTATGAATTTAATGTTATGCCTTTTAGACTTTGCAATGTACCAGCAATATTCCAGTAACTTATAGATGTTGTATATAAAAGACTTTTATGGCAATCAGTAGTTGTTTATCTTGATAATACTAATATGTATTCACCAAGTTTTGAAGCTTATTTTATCCACTTGCAAAAAATTTTTCAATGATTATGGAAAGCAGAATTAAAATTGAATATTGAGAAATATCATTTTGGAAAAACAAGTTTAATTTTCTTTAAACACATAGTTAACAAAAATGGAGTCAAACCAAATTCTGGAACAATCAGTATTGTCAAAAACTTTCAAATATCCAAAAATACCACAGAGCTATGAGAATCTGTAGAATTAGTCTTCTACTATTAGAAATTTATAAAAAAATTCTCAGAAATTGCCAAATCTCTCAATTATCTTATCAACAAAAATGTGCCATATTAATAGATTGAAGAACAGCAGAAAGCTTTTGAAACCCTCAAAACCAAATTGACAACAGCCCCAGTTCTTGTTTACTCAGACTTCAACAAACAGTTTTAACTAGCCATTGATGCTTTACACATAGTATTTGGTGCTATCCTATCACAATTAAATGAAAATAGCTAGGAGCAAATCATTGCCTATGCTAGTAGAACACTTAAACCAACAAAACTTAAATATGGCTCAACTGAATTAGAAGCTACCATAGTTATTTGGGCTTTTAAATACTTTTAACAATACCTGAAGAATGAAAAAAAATTTGATATTATAACTAACAATATTGGTCTTAAATGGTCCAATAAAAAGAAAATTAAACAAGTATTAAACAGTCTTAATGGAATAATTTCCTAATAGACTACAAGTATATTGTACATCACAAACTAGAAAAACTACACACTAATGTTAATAGCCTTTTAAGAATAAGACAAGATTAAAACCAACAACAATTTTACCACAACTTACCAATATGCCAACAAAAATAACCAAACAACAATGAATTCCAGAACTTACAAAAACATTAAAAACTATTTGGAAACTCTTACTATGCCAGAAAATTAGTCTCCAAGTAAAAAACATTAATTACAATACCATTTAAAACAATATTTCATACACTATAACAGAATCTATTATAAAAATCCCAGAAATTCAAACCAATCACTCAGATTAGTACAAGAGAATAAAAAAGAAACAATCTTATACAGCATGTACACAGATTCTTTTTCAACACACCTGAAAAAAAATAGAACAATTCAAAAAATTCTTGAACATTATTTTTGGCCCCATATGCAAAAAAATATTTAACAATATGTAGAATCTTGTGATAGTTGTCAAAAAAGAGAAGAAACTTGCCTCACAGAATCTTTAAATTCAATCAAAGTTGGACAACCTTTTGACAGAGTTGGAATTAATTTAGTCGGACCACTACCTATCACAACCCAAGAAAATTGTTATATTGCAGTTGCAGTAGATTATTTTACTAAATGGTTTGAAGCTAGAACCATCCAAAGAGCAGATACAAAATCAGTAGCAAATTTCATCTATAAAGACATTATTTGTAGACATGAATGCCCAATTAAACTTTTATCTGATCAAGAAACACATTTTGTAAACAACTTGATACAAAAAATTTGTGAACAATTCAATATCAAAAGACCCTTATCATTACTTTATTATCCCTAAACAAATAGATTTATAGAACATTTCAACAGAATATTATGTGAATTTTTAGCCAAAGTCTTAACTGATTTTGAATAGAAATGTGATATATTTATTTTATCAGTGTTACTAGCTTATAAAACACTAAAACAAAATACTAAAAAACACATACTATTTGATCTTACTTATAGAAAAACAGCAATATTACCAATTAATTTCACAATGAAAACATACCCAATGCAACCAATCAATGAAAAAAACTTTCAGAAAACACTCTAAAGAAGAACATATACTTTTTTTAGTATATTGAAAGAAAAAAGACAAATAGCAGCCACTTCTATTAAACACTTTTAAGCCTAATAAAAAGAAAGGCATGATAATAAATTGTCATCAGCTATCAATGAATTTAAAGTTGGAAATAAAGTTTTTTTATACAAAACTAAGGCTGAAAAACAATAAAGTGGAAAATTTAAACATAAATAGGATAGACTATTTTATATTTACAAAATTCTAGGCAATAAATCATACAAGTTAAGACTTGATAACAAAGTACTAGCAAAAGTTGCACATAGAAATTGACTGAAACACTATCATTTTAAAAACAATCCTAAACTATTAATTTTACAAATTGGTACACATTCTTCTTTAATTAATCCTGAAGATATTTCCCAAAATTTAGAATCAATAATTATAATAAAACAACAACCAAACTTGAACACTTAATTTAACATTTTTAATAACACTTTTAAAATACACAAAACATAAAAACAAAAATAGTAAATAATTATAAAAAACACTCAAACCCAAAAACAAATAAAAACTCTATATCCAAAAAATAATTTTCTTTATTTTTTTTCAAATTTTACTTATTAATTGGTTATTTTATCATCGAAATATTCAACAAATATTTCAGAAATTAATGTTAGCTTTGAAAACACTTTCTGACTTATCCATAATGATTAATAAAAGTCAAATTAATTACACTCAAAAAGAAATCACAACACCAGTAGTAAACAATTTTCAAAATTATTACTTTTATAAAAGAAAAACAAGAAATTACTCTGGAAATTAATTACCAGAACTTTTGAAACAAGCACTAAAAGAAAACCTTTTATTTGCTCTTATAGACATTTTACCAAATGCCACAATCCAACAAAAACTTCTATTATTTCTTAATAAACAGAACAATAAACATATTTTTATACATAAATATTTTTATATTGGAAAAACACTTTATGAACGAAAACTGGAACTTAAACCAACTAACATCACTCTTGAAGCTATACAAAAACAAATTCACAATGAATTCAAGACAGCAGCTGAATTAACAAATACTTACTACAAACTTAGAGCAGCATTTAGACTTTATAATTTATTTAATACTTGTAAAAATGTTCTACAAAATCCAATACTTCATTCAATGAAGATTCAATATCTTGGAAAATTTACAGAACTGAAATTTCAACAATTTTCAGATCAAATCACTTCAATTATTTTAGATCATTATCTTAACATTACAGATAATGCTTGGACTTTGATAGAGCTCAGTTTTGAAGAGGAGATTATGTTACCAGTAGAATTTAGCTATTAATTAGCATAAAATTATTCTTATAATTCCTATTATTAATTAGCATATATTATTATCATTTCAATTATTACTTATTAATTAGCCAAATTATCAAATATTACAATTCAACTAATAATCTGATTTGTACCATCAAAATTAAGATGATCAAATTACACAATACTCTGAACCATTTAATATAGTTAAAATTCGCAATTAATGAAAATTAGCCAAAATAATCAATAGTTTGTAGAAATAACTTGTAGTTCGCCAAAATATATCTTTAGTTCACCAAAATTAGAGCAAAGAAAAAAGTACAAGTTCAAAGACTAGTACTACAACAAATTATATAAAAGAAAAGCTTTTCTCTTCAAGAAAATATATCTTCTTATAATATCTTATCATAGTATTTTACTTTAAATATCTTAATTAGAACAAATTATCTTTTACACATTCAAATAAAAATTAAATATTCGAAAAGCAAATTCTTTAATTATTGTACTTGAAATTCTCTCAACACAACTAATATTTTGAAATTGATTAGCTACCAATTTCAGTAATCTGTTAGTGATTTCAAGCCTGGATAAAAAACGTTTCTTTTAACACAAATTCTATTTTTTTTATATTTCTTTTATTTATTTTTTTCTTTTCTTATTATAATCATTAGAGTAACTTACAGATGAGATTTCTGTAGAAAAGTTGACTTTTACAGCAAAGTAACTACATATTTTTAGTGAGCTTTCAGATAAGCAATTCCTGAGAAAAAGTTGACATTTACTACAATATAACTACATAAAGCAACTGGCAAGAAATTAGCCATTTTACTTATAAGTCCAGCAGTTCAAATTATAGAAGATAATTTGAAGATAAATTCAGTTATTAGAGGTTTAACTGCTTCCAAAAAACGTGAAATTAGCAACAGACAAATATTAACAACATCCAAAAAAAGAGACCAAAAATCTTTAGTAACAGCAGTAAAAAAATTTTTTTATCATGTTAATAATTTTATAGAATCATTAGATCATCTTTTACATTAAAATTGAATCTAAATAAAGCTAAAAAATTGGCTATTAATAAGAAAATTTTAGTAAATATTAATATTAAAAAGTAAATAGCCACTTGGATTAAAAAGTAATTGTTAAAAAAATTTCTGTTAATCTTTTTAAATCAGTTGTAAAATCAGTTTTTTCCAAATTTGACAAGATTATTTCTGTTAAATTACAATTTATTAGTTTTTAGCAAAAGCTCTGATAAAATTTAATCAACTAAAATTGTTAATTTAATTATAGATAAATAATTTGTTTTTATAAATAAAAATTTTGTTTATGAAATAAAAGTTGTAAATAATAAATAAGCATAGATATTTAAGAATTGTTATCAAATTTTACTTTATATATTGTTAGTTAATACCAATGTTTATAATTTTTCTGATCTATTAATATTTTATAATAAAAAACTTATTTTATTAGTTATATTTTAAAAACATATAGACATTGTTGTAAGTAAATATTTAAGATATTAGAACAAATAACAAATTCATAACTTGGTGTTCAATAGTTAAGAATATTGGTAATTTCTGAAAGTTTTGGAGTTTAAAGGTTTTGGTTGAGTTTTTTATATAATAAACAAAGATTTAATTAATAGTTTTTTTTGTAAATTTTATTTTTTAGTGTAATAACCAGTTTATTTTAATAATCATGTCTTTTTGATAAACTATTCTTAAATTTTTACTTTTTTTTTTCAGATTTTTTACCAAGCTATCCTTAATATTAAATATTTAATACTTAATTCTTTTAATCAATTAGTAAACAACAAAAAAATAAAACAAAAAAAAATATAAAAATATAAAAAATTAGTATTCCATTAATAATCATAATTAAGAATTATTGGTCCAATATAACTAAGTATTAAATTCTATTAACATAAAGTGTTGATAGTATAGAATGGATTAATATTTTTTTAATCAATAATAAATATATAAATTTGAGTAATAATAAATGTTTTTATTAATATAAAAATAATTTTACTTTAAGTTATAAAAAACTATCTTTTAAAGAAAAAAATAGTATTGTTCTGAACTTTATTGAATACTTTTTCTGTTTTTAACACTTTTACTATATATACATAATTTATTTTATATAGAATTTCTTGAAAATTTTCAATTTCTTTGAAAAAAATTTTGGAATTTTGGAATTTTGGAATTTTTTAAGAAGAATCTTGGAATTTTTTTTTATTATACTTATTTTTGATTGGTTATTTTACCTATTATTATAATTTTTAATTTCTATAAGTAATAATATAATAAGTGTGCTATTATTTGTTTTGTTAATAAAGCTATTAAGAACTCTGTTATTAATTTTGTTTTAGTTTTCAAAAGTGTAGATTTATGTTGGACTTAGTGTAAGCAGTTTGGTGATATTTCTGATAAATGTTTAGCTAATAAGAATGTAAACAATTATAACAAAAAACTTCTTACTCTTTATAATTAGGTTTGATTGACCAATATATATAAGAAAAAACAAGCTCTAATTGCTTGTTTGGTTTTATTTAATAGCAAGATATAGACACAAATTGCTAGTAGTTTTTTTTTTTGTAACAGAATATTTAAATAAAAAGTAAATTTTCTTTAAAAAAAAAAAAACAAATTTTATTTCAAAAAATTTACAAAAACTTAATTTAATTAGTATATCTTAGAAAATTTTTAACAGATTGATTTGTTAATAAAATCATTTTATGATTTAGAAAATTGTATAACTTTTAAATTTTGTCTAAAAATCATATGATTTTAATTACTTTGAAAATTTTTTTGTAAGATTAAAAAAGACCAAAAGTTATAAAATAAAATTATAAACAAAAATTTGGATATGTTTTTTAATAAAATTAATATAATAATAATAATAATAATAATAATAATAATAATAATTGTAGTTTTTAAATTAAAGAAAAACAAAAATAGTAATTTTACTCATTTTAGAAAAATAAAGAAAAAGATGAATTTTATCAGTTATCAAAGAATTTAACTTTTTCTATCAGAAATTTCAAGGATAAACTTTTTGATTCCTGAGGCTAAAAAAAAAAAATCATGGAACCTTATAATAAACTTTAAATTTTATTTTCATTTTTCAATCCGAAAACACCTATTAAATTTCCACTCGTCTAAATTTAGTATTGATATGATAATGAGGCTTTCACAGTTTCATGAACGTTTTATTCAATGTAGCAATAGCAGCAGTAGCAGCAAATTGCCACATTAGTAAATCATTGTGAAACTTCCCAAAACTTCCAAGGGTAAAATATTGTAACAAAAGATGATAAAGTTATTTTCATTTTGATCAAAGAAATTCTATGTTTACGAATTTTAGAATTCCTCAAATTTTGAAATTTCGAAATGAAAAACCTTCAAATGACTTTTAGCGCTGAAATCTTTGCTACCGACATCAATAAAATCAATTAATAAAGTGTGGGACTAAAAATTTCCCTCATTCCATACATTCAAAGTTCACACCATTTTAATGGTCATATTTTCATCAAAGTTACTTTTTATGAAACTGAGCTTTAATATAAATTGTTACCAAAATGAGGTATCAAAGCTCTCGTGTGAACTTGACCGTTGATTCACAAATCCTAAACAAGAAAACAAGTTTCCTTATACCTGGATATGACAATCTTGAGGATAACAGGTTTGAAAAGATATTGTTTAATTTTTTTTTACTTTGTTCAACCTGTTCTCCTATTTATCTTTTAGATCTTCCAAATTAAATGTTAAATATGATTAATCAATAAAACTCTGTGAACCTATTCAGGAAAAAGGAGAAAATTGACTTTGTGTATGTTTCGATTGGAGATTTTGCTGTGCATAGAAGTGGGGGTTTTTTGTGGCTTTGAGAAACGAAACGAAGCGAAACGAAACGAGATTGTGATTTCATTGTATAACAAATGTTTCCAAAAAAAAAAATTTCACTTTCCTAATATAAATGTATGTAACACGTGCAAAAATAATTAATGATTTACCGAATCTCAAAAAATTCGCGATATATTTGAAACTTGTATTCTTTTGGAAAAAAAAAAAAAAAAAGATTACTACGATGAATGTGCATCAAGAGATATACTTACTTATGAAACTCTAATTCATTCCATTCAGAGAGATACTCGTAAAATAAATAAATTTTTATCTTTAAAAAAATAAAAATAAAAATAAATAAATAAATAAAAAAAAGGATTTTCAAATTTTTTTTTTTAAGTCATGATTTTTGTTGCAGAAGAGAAGGTATTCTCAGAATAATAATGAATGATAAAAAAGTAAAATCGACCATGGATTTACAAATTACGCAACACTTTTGTACGCATATCTAAATTTTTATGCCAAAATGCGCAACACTTTTTTATATGCATATCCAAATTATATACCAAAAAAATAAAAATAAGAAAAAGAGCTTTCTTTTTTAATTCCCCTTATATATCAGAAATATCAGAAATAAAAGGTGTAACAATCTTTAAACTAAAAATTCTTTTAAAAGAAACTTTAATCATTAATCAAAAAGTTATCAATTGAAATAAAGGGTTTGCTCACCATACTAATCTTTTGAAATTTTCATATTTAATTAATTAATTGATTAATTAATCTGTTTCTGACGTTACAATCAACCTTTTTTTTTTTTTTTTTTTTTTTGGGGTTTTCTCGTCATCTAAAATCACTTGAACAAATGTTGCATTTTTCAATTAAACCCTAATGATTTTACTAATAATAATAATAATAATAATAATAATAATAATAATAATAATAATAATAATAATAATAATAATAATAATAATAATAATAATAATAATACTAAAATTTTTACTCTCCTTGACGACGCGTGTGTAAATTCTATTATAAACCAAAATTATATCAATTTATTGTCGTCATCTTTTTCTCACATTCCTAAAATCATTATCTATATCGTAAAAATGACATCCTATTATGAGCAGAGAGATTGATTGAATGAGTGGTGGGAAGAGAAGAAATTGTTGATTGCTTTTTTTTTTTATTTTTTTCAATGGCTTTATAAAGAGGTAAAAATGAATGTATTAATCTTATAACCAAGAACCTTTCTTTTGAAAAATTTATCTCTTACTTTGAATAACTTTTTTTCTTTCATCTTTGACTTTATTTTTGTCTTTGACGTAGTGAACCATATCTTATTTAACTCCATCTGAATAATGGGAACTTTTACGGATAAGAATGGTTGGGAAAACAACTATCTTCAAAGTAAGTGAAAAATATATTTTTTGATTTTAAACGCGTCGAAATTAATGTGCAACACAAATCTTTTCGAATACAGGTTCTTTGGTCGCCCTTTTTGCCCTTTTGGTAATTTGGGCCACATCTCTCATCTTTTCCGAGTTCGTCAGGAGACGGGATGAGCTTGACCGAAGTGAAGGTCGTTATCCGACGGCTCCAGTTGCTGGTCGTACAAGTGGTACCTCGGAAACTAGTGAATTGTTACCAGGTGGTGCGAGACAGTCGGCTAGGAATGAGGTGGTATGTTTGATCATTAGAGAAAATTCGAATATATTCATTTTTTAAAATTGGAAAGTTCTTGTTTAGGTATACCGTGCTGAGAAGACGACTAATGCAGCTAGGGATGCAGTCTTGATGCTTTTGGTTGCCCTTACGGTGAGCTGCTCGTCCCTTAATTTTATCTTGAATTCTCAAAGTTTGTGATCATTATTTTAAAATTTTTTTTTTTGCATAGGTTACCGAAATTGGCTACGGAGCAACCGCGGTAAAATGACATATTAAAACAGAAAAATTCGGAACTTTTATTTTTTGTTAAAAAATTAAACCATCTTGTTTGCTCCCTCCCTTCCTCCCTCCCTCCCTCCCTCCCTCCCTCCCTCCCTCCCTCGTTCGCCCGTTAACCACATCATTAGGCCACTGCTGTGTTAACCTGGATCTTTTTTGGTCTCTCACTTTTGTGGATTTTGTCCCTTCTTTTGACGGATCTTATTTGGGCTCCTGTTGGCATCGAAATTATTACATTCCCAGTTATTGTGGCAATCCTTGCCTTGGCTTTCCGTTCTGCTTCCTTGCCACCCAGTTACACGAAACCGATTCCACCACCGATTCCACCACCGATCCCACCACCTTCACCTTCACCAGTACGACCAACTGTCACATGAAAAGATTTAAATTTTCATGGTTAACTTATGCAATCGGATTCCCTTGTTCTTCCTGGATATTGTTCAATATTTGGTGCCTAGAGAATTTGCAAATTTCGGGGATAGTATAATTAATTATGTTACAAAATGATTTTTTTTGAGATTTGAACATGGTTTTCTTTTAATGTAACGAGATTCTTTCTCTCTATCCCCAAACACTTTGGAATTAGGTTAGTAGTAGTAGTAGGAGTAGTATTAGTTATAGTAGCAGTTGTATATTTGCAAAACAAGAGAATTTTGAGAAACTCTAATTTCTTTTTTTCTTTTTCCTTTTTTTCTTTGAACACTAAAACGGTGAATCTTGCAAAAAAGCAAAAGCAATTACAAAGTTTTGCTATTAAGCTTATGTAAAATTCTGATTTATGATGTATCACCATTGTGGAATCATGAATGTTACTCTGTACCTTGGTATTGCCCTAAAAAAAAAATTCCGAGCTCCCAAATTCGGGTACTCTGATGAATAGAACAGGTATAAAGTTTCCTTTCAAGATATTTGTTTCTTCTCGAGTAATGTGTACATTACAACATTACACATGTACCGCCTGATAATTATCATAATTCAACACGACATGAGCAACATGGCATGTGATGCACAGAAATTATAGAAGAGTTCTACGCCTGATGTTCTACGAATCTAAAATGGTAATCTATTCAAAATTTCGAAATTTGCGATACATTATTGACCATTTACAACCTGGATAAGGCTGTACATTTTTTATCTTTTTATTTATCTTTATTATTCATATTTATTATTATTATTATTATTATTATTATTATTTCTCCAGTAATCACACGACGATGACAACGAAGATGACTAAAAAACATCTCTTCGAATGAGGATCTAAAAATAAAACACAATTTATAAATTCTATTTTTTTTTAAGATAAAATATTTCAAAAGGTGTCTTACATTAAAATTCTTACACACGCACCTATCATAATTTAAAAAAACGTTTTTTTTTTTTTTTTTTTTTTTTTTTTTTTTAGAAAGATACATGCATATATCATCATTGCATTATTTTTTCCCCTCAAAAAAAAAAAAAGCTTGGATTGTTTATATTAAGATTCAATTAAGAACTGTTGGAGTAAAGGTTCTTCCCTTTCACTTTTTTTTTATAATATAAATATATAAATATATAAATATATAAAATATTTAGTGTACCATAATTAATGCATTATTATAATTATCTTTTTTTAAACTTGTTTTTTTTCCAAAACCTATACTCTACTTATCATTATCACAATCCCTTCTCTTTTCCTCGCTTTTCTCACTTTATAAATAGCCCATAAATTTCTATTCCCAATTTTCGCCTTTTAGTTGTTTTCTTTTTCTTATATCTCCCCACTTCTCTCTCTCTCTCTCTCTCTATCTATCTATCTATCTATCTTTTTCTTTCTCCTTATTCCTCTACATTTTCAAACTTTTTCCCAAATATAATAATATTATCATTTATTTATAATATACTATCTTTTGAATAGTATAAGAATTAGAATAATTAGAATATTTTTCAATCTTAGAATACATTTCTCTTTATCATCATCATCATCATCATCTATACTTTTTTTTTAATAAAAACTAAAAATGAAATATAACAATTCAATCATTTTCGTTCTTGCTTCTTTCGCTTTCGCCGCTTTCGGTGTTAATGCTCAAAATAGTACTTCCTCTGCGGGCACTACCACTACTAAAGTAGCCACTTCAACTGCCCCAACTTCGGCTCCGGTTGACGTTCCAGAAAATAAAATTGCAAAATGTATTAAGGACACCCCATGCGCTCCTAACGATGTTGATTGTCGTGCTAAATGTGCTGGTGTACCTAATCCTTCGAAACAAGCTGTAGATCAAACTACTGACTGTGTTGCTAAATGTAATTCAAGTGAGTATTATTATTATTATTATTATTATTATTATTATTTTTTATCATTTTATTTGGGATTGATTGATTGATAAAATTACTAACATCATTTTTCACCTTTCTCAGCTCTTCCAAATATGGACAGTTATAAAACATGTACCAACAACTGTGTCTCTACAATTTTTTTCCCAACCAATGGTGCATCCGGCTCAGCATCTAACGGCAACAACAGTTCAAACTCTAACAATAATGATAATAATAGTAATAACAATAGTAGCTCTACTGATGGTAATTCAACAGAGTCCAAGAGTGGAAGTTCAAGCAATACAACATCTTCCTCCAAGAATACAACTAGTGCTGCAACCTCTGTACTCTCGTTCTCTAGTAATTCTATCTATACCATTTCATTGTTTATGATATGTGCTATTGCCGGTCTTGTGGGTGTTGGTTTCTAATCATAAATTGATTTTAAAGTTATTCAGTTACCCTAACCTTAACCCTAACCTTAACCCTAACCCCCTCCCTCCTCCAAATAATCAATTTTTGTATTCTTGCCCAATAACCGTCTTTTTTTTACATATTATAAATAGCTTAAATAAATTTAATATTTACATAATTATTACTACTACAAACCCTAGCCCAATAACACCACTTATCATTATTATTACAGTACATATCTCGTTCATCAAATTTTTTTTACTAATAATCGATATTCGTTTACGTTTAAAAGTTTTTTAGAAAGAAATTAGACTAATTTCGTTCGTGAAACCATTTAGTGAATTAATGATCAATTAAATGATGAATTAATTCAAACGAGCTTTAAAAAACCAAAAATGAATTTTTTTTACTTTGATATCTTTCTAAATTGATTTTGAAAAGTGGGAAATAAAAGAGTAAAAAGTTTAATAATAATAATAATTATTATTATTATTTAAATTAATGAAAAAGTTAATTTTAATTAACAATAACACCTATTATTATTATTATTATTATTATATAATCATGATATTTACAACTAACAAAACATTATAATAATTTCCACAGCATATTTCCTGATCGGGAGATCTGTAAATTTGCCAAATATCTTTAAATCTTTCAATATTTCTTTCCCCTCACACAATAAATGCATTCCCGTTCACTCAAGGAATCTGGAGATCGAGACCATCGAAACTATAAAGGTCCAGAATTTAGGAATCGATCCAGAGAAGATATCAGTCCTTCCAGGGAGAATTCTCGAGAACTTAGAAATAAACGTTCAAATTTCTCGAGGAGCAGTTCACCTGAACCATCTCAAAGACATCATCACCACCACCACTTTGATCAAAACTTGAGTCGAAAAGAACATCACCACCGAGACTACCAGGAAACTGATACAGGACGTGAATTTTCAAGGCGAGATCGTAGAGCGAGTCCCAGCTATGAAGATTATGACTCTTACAAGAGAAATCACCGTGACAGAGGCAAAGAAAGAACTACTTATCGTGAACGTCAACCTTTAAAAGAGCAAAGTTTTGATTTAAGAAAGAAAGACTCTCGTGAGCATCCGGACTCACGTAGAGAACACCAAGGCTCTAACCAAGAGTCAAATAGCTATTATTTCCTAAAGTACATGTGAACCAATTATTATTATTATTTCATCAGCATTTTAAAAAAAAAAAAAAAAATTTAAACAACTTTCTTCGAAATTATTCTAAATAGCCGCAAGCGTGTTCGTGAAGCAAATACATTCTGTATTTGGCCACCTTCACCGGAGCCTGTTCCAATTAAAGAAAGGTAAATTATTGGTAATTATTATATTAGTCTTATTATTATTATTATTATTATTATTATTATTATATATATCTAATTAGAAATGGGTCCAAATTATGTACCATCTTGCTTTATTATTCCCCAAATTTTGTGATTTATAAGGTCTTCCCTTTCAGATAAACGCGAACACTGGGAGTCTCGCAAAAGAGATCGAAGTCCTACTAATTCCGATGATTCTGGCTCCGAGTCAACAGATGAATCTGATCGTCAAGGTTTAACTAGAAAACCATGTTATTTACTTCATTGGATATGACCGTTTTACATATATATTTTTCATTCACAGATAGGAGGCGGGGCTCGACCAAGAAAGAACAACGTAAATCAAGATCACATCGTACACATCACCGCTCATCCAAGCATCGAACGAATTCCAAAAAACACCGCACCTCTTCATTTAGCTCTGTTAGTGAATCATCTGGTACTGAGAATGACGACAATTTGAGTGAAACCCCAAGAAACGAACAATTGAGATATTCTCGTGCAGATTCTCCTGTGATGGAAGTAGACGAAAAGGATTTAGAGATTTTAAATATAAATGATTATTGGGTCGAAAAAAAAAGTTTGTCTCAATTCCCTTTAACATCCTTATCTATTTAATTATGGTTATTTCATCATTTATTGTTTTATATTCTAGTCGATTTACCTGAAGATTTCAATGTTGGACCTGCGCCCCTTACAGTTACTGATGCTAAACTTGGGGAAAGAGAGTAAGCTCCCTTTTTTCCAATCAATCAATCAATCAATCAAAAAGATCAATAATATGTTTATAACCAACCAACCAACACTAGTTATTTCTTTATTGCACGTTTTTTAGTTATGGTGGTGCATTGCTTGCCGGTGAAGGATCTGCTATGGCTGCATATGTTCAAGAAGGAAAAAGAATTCCCAGACGTGGTGAAATTGGGCTCACTAGTGATCAAATTCAATCTTTTGAAGACGTTGGTTATGTGATGAGTGGTAGTCGGTAAATATTTATATATATTTTTTAACTATAATAATTCTATCCTATTCTTTCCTTTAAAAGGATTAAATCAATCGATATACGGTATACTCAAAAGTTGCTTTTTTTATCCAACTATAGACATCGTCGAATGAACGCTGTACGTATTCGAAAGGAAAATCAAGTTATTTCTGCAGAGGAGAAAAGGGCGCTCATGTTGTTCAAGTATGTATTCTTACAAATAATTGTGATTTCCAGTTTTTTTTTCTATTATTATCAAATTATTTTAATCTTCAATGTTCGTGAACAGCCAAGAAGAAAAGGCCAAAAAAGAGAACAAAATTATATCTGATTTTCGAGAACTGGTCTCAGATAAACTACGTGGGAAACAATCCTGATTCGATTGTTGGAATCAGCTCAATTCACATTCGTTCTCTATAGCCTGTCATGGGAAATAAATGGGAATGAAGATTCAAGAGACAAGTCTTGATATTCCGCGGTACACCTACATGCCAATATTTCCCAAATAAAAAATATGGGAAACTTTTAAGCACAACAATTGCTGAAATACAAACGCAAGAAACTTGTTCATTGCTACTAAAAGTAATAAACTTCAAAGTTTTGGTAAACAACTGATAAATAAATCTTATTTTTCAAATGATCTGTACATTGATCAATAAGAATCGTGATGCTGGGAACAGAGATCTCAAGTTCCCGATGTGGCATTGTTACATGTCCTCGAAAAGAGGATTAAAGGCTCCATCAAGCAATGCCTAAAAAAGAATCAATTTTCATTTGTATATTACAGCAATTTGTAGCAGTTATACATTTAAGTTTCATTTTAGAAAACAATATAGACTTAAATCTTGGTAATTAAACATTAATAAAAATGGTAAGAGGATTTTTAACTACTTTGTTTAATATTTCAAAAATATTTATTATCATAATATTTACATAGTATTTAAATTTAATAATATTTTTATTTTACATTTTTATTTATTTATAAATGATATGCTTAATATTAAAAAACTATATCTAACTTATTTTGCAATAATTATCAATAAATTCCCAGATTAAATAACTGCTGTTTTGTGTATTGCGAATTTTTTATCAGCGTCTTTTTACATTTTATAGACTATTCATTTATTATTGGTGATTCACCGAATAAAATGAATCAAAAAACAATTTAACTCAAACTTAAATTATGAGTGGGTATATATCTGACAATCGATCTCTGATTTTACGTGCACAAATTTACGTGCGTTGAAATGGAATAAGGTAGATGAATTTCTTTTTTCTTGGGATCCGTGGTATCCATCCACGTCATTGCTTGTGATTTCGCACAAATTGTTACTTCCAACCAATTGCCCTGTCTTTTGACTAATTTCCGAGATAAATCTGTTGAGCCATTTGTCGGTCGACAAATTCAACTCTCCCACTAGAAAACTTCCTTCAGTGTCAATCACAAAGCTGAAAGGCATACCAGTTTTTGGATGAGCTGAAACTTTCTGTGTGTCATTTGGGATCATCCAGGCATGCTTGCGTCAAATGAGGAAAGTAGAGGTTCACGTGGGAATTATTTTTCAAGCTTGGGAATATGGAATTTCTTCTCCCATTCAATCCAACCTATAATCCCAAGATGTGAAGGTTTTCATCGATTGGCACATTTGGCGAACAGGAAGTAAGAGTTTTTGTAAAGATTGAGGTATTATTGATCCAAAGGTATTGCCAGTTCATGATCCCGCTTTGTTTCATTAAAAAGATGGCTAATATGCTAAAATGTGAATATAAAAGCTGTCTGGGACTGGTTACATATCTCAATTCCGGTCAGAGTTCAAGAACTTGAGAATCTTGACCTGAATTTTCTTTCAAGTCATAGCCAAGATATTTGAACAATATTCACCCGTACAACAAAAGAATTGTCGAAGTTGGTGAATTTTAAGACAACCCATAGGAGCCTGTGGAATAATACATTCAACAGAAAAGGGATGAGCTCATTTGCTAAAAGTGATCCCATCAACCGATATCTAAAATAGAAGTATAGTAGTTTTTAGATTGTGCATATTTTTAAAGTCCGCTTTGTGAATGACTCAAATAAGGCTATATGTGATTTTTACTTCCTCATTGATCAAGAAAATTCATTGTTTCGGGCTCCCAGTCCAGTTTTGCCCTGCTGAATGAACATCCCAGAGGCTTTTTGCCGCGAATTAATAATGATGAAAAATAATATCTCACCAAAGACGACCATTGAAAACCAATGATTTCTCATTCGCTGAAACAATCAAGGATTTCTTGCATCAAATATTGATTTCCACCGGCTTGTATAAGACCATCGGCAAATAAATCCCCAATTTTTTCCTTCAGTTTTTCTTCTAAACTAGGCTGGTTTGAATTTAAATGTTGTTGTGGTACCCTAGGACTCAACAAAAGGTCTTCTCCCAACTTTTGTAATGCATCCTAAAATAAAGAATGCACTGTTATATACAGATCGTGTAATAATTGAAACGGCCGATGATCAAAATGATATGTTAAAGGTGCAAGTTCTTTATTTTTAAATTTTCGCCTTACCACAATAGCTTGAAAACAACGTTCCGCTTCATTTTTCTTTAGAGGGGTACCCCTCTCCCTCTCTGTCTTAATCAGCTCCCCGTATGTTTTTAAGTTCGGCAATAGCAACATTTTGATTGTCTGTTTTAAATATTAGTTAAGGTCACCTCAACATATAATTGAAAATAACGTCAATTATTAAAAATATACCTCAGATCCCATTGCTACAAGGCCTACGATACCACCATAATGTGTAGAAAACTCTTTGCTAGGGTCGAGGAAGGCAAGCAATAAGGTTTTTGTGATCCTCGGTTGTAATGTGCTATAACCTGCTCTGTAGCGTTTCACAATAGAGGCTATGATTTTAGCAGATAGATCACGAACTACCCAATGATCTTCGCTAGATCTGGTACCAAGTCGTTTCGATACTAGACAAGTTAATACTGAAGGAATCAACTGATGAAGCTATTTGTTTTCCCAAAAAAGTATATCAACAAAAACCATTAGTAAGCCAATCTAGATTTTTGAATAAGAATCTAGTTTTCAAGTACGATAGAACACTTACATAAGGATCTAAAAAAAAATTTTTATTCTCCAAGAGTGATAAGGTCATGTTCATCATTGAATCTAAAATTTCCAAATTTCTGATATTATCCTCAACCTTTATTAGGTAAGCAGAATATTAGAAATGAAAACTTTAAAATAAGTTAATTAGTAGAGCAAGCTTCTTAATAAAAGAAGACTGACCTTTTCACATATGAATTTAACGAAATGAGGTAGAAGTTGATGAATCCCAGGATCAGATCGTAAACTGTGATATGCCGCCGTACGCAGCTGGTCATCAAGACCTGTAGTAAGGGCGGCGTTGACGATTGTATCATAATATTTTTGATGTTCTTGGGAAAGAGGATGCTTTACTATAGGCTTTGATTCAGCGTCATTTAAACCATTGGCCATAAACATATTTCCTTCATTTATTATATTCGTCTCGCTTGTTTCAATTTTAAATTCTGGAGCTAAGGAAAAAATTTGTAGATAGCTAATTAATGAACTGAATAATGAAAAGAGATTGTATGATTATAGAATCATTACCCTTGAATGTGATTGGATTATGTGGTGTCGAGGGCTGTACACCTTCTACTGCAAGCCAATGGGCTTAATAATTCCAAATGAAATGTTAATTGGAATATTGAAATTGGAAACTCGGACAAATTTATGACACTATACCGGTATAGGTGGCCTCTTGTGGAACTTTGGGTAGGGGAATATCAATTATATTTTCAAAATCTAATTCATCATCTTCGAGGTAATAAAGATCGATAGTGTTTGTGGACAGCCTCTCAAATTTATACAAATTTGGTATATTAAAGCCATATAGAGGCTGGAAAAACATTCATTATGAGAAAAGAATAATTGGTTTTTGGGAAAAAGAAGGATTTCAATTATAAATAATATATGATATATAATATATATAACTCACTTCAACGTTGCGAATGCGCAACGCGTTGTTTATGTCCTCTCCCGTGAGTTTGGTTCGCTTGGAGTGATGCATGAATTTGGTGGCTTCCTATATGAAAATGAAATTAAAATTAAAAGTTCTTTGTAAAGGCCCAATAGGAATACAAACTTGTATTATTTCGTTTATCCTATATTCCACGTCGTCCGCGAGCAATGAGGCCACATTATCTTTAAGATTAGAGATTCCCACCACTTCAGCTGTGTTCTGTAATTCGGTGGTGAATAGAGTTTCAAAAATCAAAAAGTTACTATTGCGTTTATCTCAAAGAGGAATAGTACCTTTATGGCTTCTTTTGAAAAAAGTCCTGTCATGATATCGAGTTCGCGGAGGTTTTAAAGGCTTGGTTGAATGTATAAAGTATAGAAAATTTTTTGTTAAAAATATATTATTAAGCAATATTTATAAAAATCCAAGAATAATTCTAATTATATATTTTATATTTTAAAAGCAACTTCTAAATATAAATAAATTTATAAATGCTAAATATATGTAACTTTTATTTTTAATTATTTTTTTTTTCTTATGTTTTTATAATTACCAAAAAACAAGGAGCAAAATAAACAAAGCATTTTTTTATTTTTAGTTAAATGTTTGTTTTCTTTAAGTTTTTTCAAAACAGCTTATTAAAACTCCTTTTAATATTGTTATAATTATGCCAAAAAACCAGTAGCTAAGCTATGTTAAATAACTATAATAAAAATGCTTTTTTTTCTTAAAAATAATAAAGCTAATTTTTTTGGTATTTTTTTATTGTTTTGAATTTTGTTTTTTTTAAAAATATAATACTAATTTTTTTGTCTTTTTTGGTGTTTTTACCAATTTTGTATTGTTAATATTAATTATAATATTCAGCATTTTTTAATTTTATATTAATAATTTTTTTTTGTTTTAAATAATAACAATAATAATATATCTGTTAAAACTAATTTAAGAACCATAATTACATCAAAATTTCCATCTACAACAACATGGGAAATGTTGTAAAGATATCAGAAAGAACTATTATCAGTTATTTAACCACCAAAATCAAAGACCAATAGCCAGACACCATTCCAAATTTTCCACAACTATGTGGATATGTGGATATTACATCACAAACCATATATGGATGAGAAAAATGTTATCTGTTCTAACAGAAACAGTTGGAACAGATGAACATAAGGAACTTAGACCCACTACAATATATGCAACTTAAGATGTTACTCAACAATTTCAATGACATCTTTGCTAGCAAAAACAAATTTGGCAGAACTGACATAATCCAGCATCAAATCAAGACTGAAGATATAATGCCAATCAAACAATAAGCATACAGAATACCACCAGCCAGTCATGAAATTATTTGTCAAAAAATCAACCAGATGCTTAACAACAGATTAATTCATTTATAGTTTTCGCAATCAAGGAATTGATTTCATTAGCCTGGGAAAATTGAGTAGCCAAGGAGGCACCAGCATACAGTTCCAGAATTGAAACCAAAAGTTTATTCTTGAAAAGTAATCTAATGCAGAGAAAACAACCTGGAACCTCAGAAATCTTATATACATACTTAGCCAAGAATCTGTTTATAACAATTGCGACATCAGCTCCCACATAGCCAGAGTTCAAACCAGAAGAAAACACACAAACATCATCAAATTTGTCTACCAACCAAGGGCAAGCCTTATTTTTTAACTTTGTTTCCATAAAAATTGAAACCAAATTGTCTATATCTTTATGCCATCTAACAATATTTTCCTGTTTGGCAGGATTGTTCATGCCTCTGACATTACATGTAGCCACTTTTCACATCAAATCACTTATTAAGATGAAAGAGGAGCTGAGGAACCTGCACTAGAACACAAACAATCCAGCCTTTCCAAAACTGAACCAATTAAGACCTCAAAAGATACCATTTTTGATTCCAATTTGCTCACCTTAGAGGCCAAAATCTTAGAAAAACTCGAGCTAAAACCATGAATCACATCATCAACAGCTGAGAGAGGAGGAGCAGAAGCCAATGACATATCATCCACAGTCATATCCACATCTAAATGCAGCACCAAAGAGGGGGAAGTGACTAGAGAAAAAACACTAAAAAAAGTCACCATCAGTACTAGTTTCATGTCACTCAACTTTTTTAATATACCAGACACCCGATCCATTAAGAGCTCCAAGGAGCATTCCAAAATAGCCAGATGAGCATTCAGAGATGAGTTGTTATCTGAAATGAGAGGGGAGCCAATGTTAGAACCTGAAGCATCAGAAAGAGGAAAGCTAGCACTGGAACCAGAACTAAAATGAGGACCATTAGAAGGACCAACAAAGGAGACCACCTGGGCCCAAAATTTGCCACCAAAAGCAATAGGGTAAGATATTAAGACACCTTTTTTTTCATACAACTTTGCCAACTGAAGACAATGTTCATCAGATGCAATCTTTTTAAATGTTCTTGGAGGTCCAGATGGGAACACAACAGGTATATCACATTCCAGAGCAGAATGATCAAACTTTCTGTATTTTTTACACTGAACCAGACCCAATCTTGCTCAAGAAAGTTTAACTCTGCCAAAAATTGGCTCTATGTGAAAGGTGGATTCCAGATTATTGTTAAATTCAAAACCAATTACAGCACAATGAATCCTATTACCAGTTTTCAGAGATCTGTTTATGATGCAAATTTTTCCACCAGACTTTTCCAGAAGAGTCTCAAGATCATGTACCATCATTTCTATTGGCAAAGTAAACAAAAGTGCCCTAAACTAATCCTTTGATGCCCAAGTCTCACAATTTTCCACTGCTTTGGCTATACGTACAGAATTTTTACCAATCAGGAATGACCACTTAGAGGCTAACAAATCAGCTTGGCTTAATTCAGCAAACTCCACCACAGCTTTTTGCCACATTCCAATCAGTTGAATTTTGATCAACTTAATTTCTCCAAATTCAGATACTGCGATAATGATCATATTTTTAGGTGTGTCTATGGGAATTTTTTTAATCACCACAGCCTGATCTGATTTTATTCCTTGTCTCTTAAGATTGCTATTTAAATCGATCCTTTTTTCCCTGGCCAATAATACGGCCATTTCTATGATTTTTTCTAAAGTAAATATCAATCAGATGATTTCTTCAAATTTTGAGAGGGTAGTGGTCCCCCCAAAACCATTGACAAATGAAAAAATTTTTCTGATGTATTGAGTCTTTGCCATCACAGATTTTCTTTCAATAGCATTAAGATTAATGTTAAGAACAAAAGACTTTCTAACAGAAATTTCAATTTGAGATTTGACAATTTTTGAGTCAACTCATTTTTTTTCAAGAGAAATTTTAAGAGAAGGAAGGAGAGGCACATCATCTTTATCTATTCTATAATCAATTGAGCCAAGAAGGGAGCCACAAACCAGATTGGAAGTTGCTTTTTTAGCTTTAGGGATGTTTGTTGCCAAACCAAAGAAAAAGCTATTGCCAACACCAAGAGAAATATTATCATTTCCACTATCACCAGATACACTGTCCATATCCGAATACACATTATGACTAGGATCAGGTTTGACCAAAGAAATATTTTTTTCATCTTTAGAATGTTTGACATTACCAACAAAAACTTTTTTTTTTTGAGAGAAAGAATCCCCAACAGGACTATGAAAAACCCCTATAAGTGCCTTCTTTTTAGGCATAGTACTACCTAAAACAGCAGCCAGATTTACCACAAAAGGATTATTTGATTGAGAAATGTTTGCAAGAAACAGTAAGAAAAAATAAAATAAAAAACTTCTTTTTTGAAAAAGTGTTTTTTGGGGTTTTTTGGAAGTAAGAGAGAAAGAAGTTTTTTTTTAAAATTTTTAAAAACAAAAAAAAATTTTTAAAACCAATTCTTAAAAATAAAGTTTTTCTTAAAAGTTATATATAAAACATTATTAAATATAAACAAAAAAAAATATATATAATATATATAATATAAACTTATATAAATTAAACACTAATTTTTATAAAGCAGCATATAAAATTAACAATTAAACATAAGTATTAAAATCTGCTTTACAAAAAATAAAAAATAAAAAATTTAATAATATTATAAAAAAAACATAATATGTTGTAATAAAACTTATTATATAACTATTTATAAATAATAATAAATAAGTAATAATACAGAAATTTCATAAAATAGAAACATAAATCAGTAGTAAATTTATTTATAAAACTAGCTATTATGTAAAAATTAAGATATTAAACCAAAAATAATTGAATCTAATTAATATTTTCAAGCAAACTTTTATTTAAAATTTTTGTATCAAAACCAATTTTTTAATATATTTAATTTATTATTTTAAAAACATTACAAATAAAATATTGATTATTTTTTAAAATTATTATATTATTAATTCTAATATATCTTTTTTAAACACAAATTAACAGTATTAAATTTGAAAAAAAATAATGCTAATTAGTTTGTTAACTATCTTATTATTTAATATACTAAAATAAATCTTAATTTTTAACCAAATAATATAAAGTTTTTTATTTTTAATAATATTTAAAATGTAATGTTTTTTTAATCAACAATAATTGTAAAAGTTAAATAAAATTAAATTTAATTTTAAAATTTAATTTTTTTGTTTTTAAAATTAACAAGTTTAAAAAATATTATTAAATATAATATTACAAGTAATTTAAAAAAAACATGTATATTATTAATAATAATTCAAATTTTTTACTTATATATTACTATTAAAATTTTGGTTTAATTTTGTTAATACAATATAATTTTTTAAAATATTGTAAATTAATATTTAAATTCAAGTTTTTTAAACAATTATTATTTAGTTTTAATTATAAAAAGTTTTTAAATATAATAACTTAAATTTTGAAAATTTGTTTTAATTAATCCAAATTTATTTGTTTGTTAATTTTTAATAAATTCTAAAAGCTTTTTTTTTTAAAATATAAAACTTAATAATAAAATATTTAAATTTTAAAAATTTCCAAAAACTTAATTTTCTCTTAAGTAATAATAATAATACTTATTCTGAATTTAGTATTTTAAGATAATTAATATGTTAATAGTTAATAACCAAATAACTGTAATTTTTTTGGTTTTTTTTACAATAAAATAAGAAATATTCAAAAAACTATTTTTTTTTCAATTAAAAAAATTTGTTTTTGTAAATTAAAGTTTATTTTAAGTATAAGCTATTATTTTTGATATCTATTATAAAATAAATTTTTTAAAAGAAAAAAACTTTTTTTTACAATTTTTTATTTTTTATTTTTATTAAAATATTTGTTAATTTCTTAAAAATGAATATGACTTTCAATAAACTATTCATTATTTCAAAGAATTTCAACTTAAACTGGTTAAATTTTATCTAAACTATTTGAAATTTCATGAACTTCAGCTAAAACTGCTTGTATCAAAAGTTCAGAATTTTGCATGTTTTAATTATAGTATTTTGTTACATCTGTGAATTAAGAATTATTATTTTGTGCTAATTTTAAGATGAAGATTGAAATGTTGTCCTAATAACTATGAAAATGGGATCGGCGATTGTGGAATTAGGCCTAATAATCCGGTTTATCATTTTGGTAATTTCCAGTTGGTAATAACAATAATTCTGACTTGTTAAATTGTTACTCGAGCTGGTTCCCCTCCCAACCTTTTCCTTGAACATAATTTTGGTAGAGACGTTTACTGCTGCTAGTTCCTGAACAAAAGGGTTTGGGAAAGAAATAGTTTGTAAAAGAAACTGGGTAAAAGAAAAAGTAACAAAATATTTCTCTTTTTGGCTTTTTGGCTATTTGTGGTATGAGGATCAACTAAACAGACCTTTTTTGACCAGTCAAAAATTCCAAATTTTTAATCATAAAAGCCGTTTATATAAATTTAAATTCATTGATTTCATTTTTATATATGTATTATTAAATGTAACATTAACATTACAAAAAATAATCAAATAAGTCCATAAAACATTTGAATAATTTTATTTTATATAATATAACAATTATGAAACTTGCTCAAAAAAATAGGATACTGCCGATTCAATTGTTGTCTATCAATCGTAGGAAAAAGCTTTGGAAATTATTGCCGGTGCTTTCCTATGTAAGATAATTACAACGCGGGGTTCTTCACAGATTTATATTTTACAACCATGCTTATTTAGTTATCTGCTTGGGGGAAGACACATCACCAAATAAAAATTATGAAATTGAACGTTGAGGACGTATCGCAGGAGCTTCACGTTTTGGATCCCGAAGCGAAATTGGTCGAAGGATCGCGGGGAATTACCTAACAAGGTTTTGATACTGAGTAAAAAAGCAAAGCAGATGAAGATTATTAAAAAAAATTGAATTCAACATACATAGACCATGCCTTCAATCTCATCTTCAATAATAATATTTTCGTGTTCATCATATACAGAAAAATTTCTCGAGTCAAACCGAGGGCGTCGCAATCGATCAAGCTGCTGCTGTGTCTTAGACTTTTGCGGTTCTTCCGATATAGAATCAGGTACATCAATGGTAATCTTTGTACTCGAATCCTTGTCTTTTCCAAAACTTTCATAGGTGTCGCGATTTTCTTGACTGGTTCCAGGTGTCGGTCTTTCAGGGGCAGAATCGGATATAGCTACATTATCCGAATCATTAACCACGGTCAAGGTTGAGACAGGAGAGGGAGAAGCATTTTTTCCATTGCTCTCATTTTGTTCATTTTTAGGCGCACGAAATATCAAATCCTGTCCATGGCGAAGAACCGGTAATCGTGTTACTTGATTGTTAAATGTAGCTGAAGTCAAATTTCGTGTATTAATCCTTTGGCTGATCTTTAATACTGGTATCTAATGAAAATATTTGTATATGATCAGCAAAGGAATCCAAATATCAGGCAATTTAAATATAAAAAATTTACCGTACACCCATGAACAATTATGCTCATCAAAGCGTTGAAATATACCACTTTTTGTTTGTAGAAGCACCAATCAAATAAATTAGAATGGTTAATGGGTTTCTCATTCGTTGGAAAGAATAATGTCAGCTTACCTGGCATAATAAGTTTTCGAACATGATGATGAGGACCATCCTTTTCAAAGGCGTTTTGAGCAACTACTGAGAGATATATAGAACCTGAAAATCGTAGATGATCAGCTAGAAATTAATATTGAAAATGGATGTAGATAATCATCACATATCCACCCAAGATACCAACCAACTCCAATAGGTCCAAACCAGCCACTAAAGACCGCTGGTAAGATAGAAATGAAATTTAGCCAGGAATCTCCCAAATGTACAATATGCTTTTAAAACAAATTACCTTCACGAAAAGTTTTGATGGCAGGTATCCAACGATACAAAACAAGGATAAGGGGAAGACGCCGAAATACAAGGATTAGAACACCAAGTGCAATCATACGCCAAATGTTTAGTCCCAAATTACTATCAGTAAATGAGGACCAAGGCATTGTCGCTCCAATGTAAACAAATACAGCCATGTTAAGCAGCATGTCGATAACCTCTTGAAAATGTGATTCCTCTGTTTCTTTACGCAGCCAGTCGCTAAATTGGATGAGAAATATTTAAAACGAAGATTCCTCTAATTACGTCTCGTACAAATCTACTTACTCCCAAGTGACGGAATTTCCCGCGATAAAACACGCGAGTATATCATCGCTTCCTATCAACGAGACTGTACCCATTAAGAATAGCTTGAAAACGCAAAAGAGGCAGAACTTAGCTTAAACAAAATTTTCCAATTCAAAAAGCCAATTTGATGACTTACAGCCAAAGCAATGGCAAATGCCAAAAAAGATTCTTTATCGATCAAGCGTCTTGAGTTAAACAAAAATGAAATGAGATGAAGATCGGATAAAATGTAGGAGAATATTTATAAATAGAACCCTACCTTGTTTCAGAAAAATATAAAACTTTTCGTGCAATGTATCCCACCACAAATCCAATTATACAAGAAAGTACTATTTCGTACAAACATACGAAGTAAATCCATTTTGCAATGGCGGCACCAGTAGTTTCGGTCATTAAATATACAGCGGCATATAAAAACGGAAATCCTAAGCCTTTTGACACAAAAAGATTGTTAATGAGTCGACGAGTGATGAGGACCGATGAAGAATTTTTGGATACAGGGGTGTTTAGCATACCATCATTCGCCCCACTAAAAAATAATGATTAGGTGTGAGAACGTGACCTTAATATAAAGAATTGTGAATGATTTAATCAAGATACCTTTCAGCAGAAAGTACGTTCCGAACGTGTGGGGGTACATGCTTTTCAGCGAATTTCCCTTTCACCACCGAGTTGGCCAAGACCTTTCACCGGAAGAAAAGAAAGAGTTGATGATGGTGATTAATTTGGAGATTTGAACTAAAATTTATAACTTACAGGATCTGTCGGTGTCACACACGAGGCAATTACTAAAGCTTCCAACTGCAAAAGAAATTGATCATTTGAGGATACTGTAGAATAAAATATTTGACCTTAATATAAAAAAAATACCCAGGAAAGTCCCGGTATCAGCAGCCAGATGAAAAAACCGGAAGCCACCCACATCCATCCCATAACTGGGATAATCAAGCACAGTAGAGATTTCATCTCCTTATAGAGGTATGCCCTATAATTTAAAAATATGTCTATTCGACAAGATATTCTATACCAATAAAACATAATGACAAATCAATGCTTCCATTACTTGGGCAAAAAGACACCGGCAGCCATAACCTTTTTTGTAAAAATTTAAATTAAATGGCGTGGATTCCTTGCAAAGAAAAGATCGAATCAAACATTTTTATTGAATCATTCTTACTTGGATTGCGATAACAATTCGCGTGAATTCTTTTGTAATTTTAGTGACTTCTTCTTCGTTACCCCATTTTTGAGGAACAAGAATTTCTAATCCGATTGGACCAACTATAAATCCCACTAAAACTGCAACAACTGATTTTTACAAGAATACAGTTTGGATCGAAAATTTTTATTTGTGTGGTAAGAATAAATTGGGGGAGGGAGGTTTATTTAATGAAAAGCATCAATCCACTTAGAATTACGCGATTAATTATAAAATTTCGGTCAAATACACTTACGTGCTTCAGACAAGTATAAACGCTCTTTGACGAATAAAGAAACAAACCCAAATAATAAAATAAAGCCACCAAGAACGGCACATACCACAGAAACGCCGTCGTAACCAATTAGATTCATAACCTTTCTTTAAAATCTTTCCCAAAATATTTCTATCTGGTTGATAATTGTTTGTAAAGCTTTTTACCCAGATCGAGTATATGTATATATTTTGAGAGATCCGTAAGGACCAAAATGAAGAGGGCTATATAGAAAGATCAACAAGGTAATGCTTCACCCAAAGAAACGATTAAGGAAAGGTTGAA
The DNA here is from genome assembly GCA_016748015.1 of Geosiphon pyriformis. Taxonomy (NCBI): domain Eukaryota; kingdom Fungi; phylum Glomeromycota; class Glomeromycetes; order Archaeosporales; family Geosiphonaceae; genus Geosiphon; species Geosiphon pyriformis. The sequence continues at coordinate 372,445 of JAAOMT010000289.1, read as the reverse complement.
AAAAACAATGTCAAAACCCGAAATTTTGACGGGAATTCTCGAAGATTATTGTACTTAAAACCAAAATATTATGTAGAGGTTCGAGTGCTTGTTTCAGGTGATCTGAGATTGGTACATAAAGGAAGGCATGGTTAGGCAATATTGTTGGGAAAGCATAAACAATTTCTCCGTAGAAGATATACTTTATATTGAAATATTTTGTTTTCGTATTTCAGACTTGAAAACATGCCCTTTATTCTTTAATTAAGAGTAATTGGTCGTAAGGACAAGAGAAACACTTTTAAATTCTAAATTTTAGGATATCTTTATTTTAATCTTGATAATGCAATGGTAAAACCTATACAAACAAACAAACAAGTAAATAAACTATTTAATTTAATGAAACCCGTTTCCAGAAAAAAAAAATATATCTAAACTTTGTTTTTGGTACAATCTGAAATACTATTAACTTGGTAAATTAAAATCTAACCTTATAGCTGTAATATTAAATATTAAATAAATCTAAAAATCTGGTTTTTTTTTTAACGAGTGAGGCCTAGGCACTTTCTACATGTGACTAGCCACTCTGTAAAAAAATAAAATCTAATTGTATACATTTTTATTTAAGATATTTTTAATATTAATGTTACAATATATATATAAAAACCAGACAAATATTAATAATATAATTAATTCTAAAAATATTGAAAATATTATAATACAAAATAAATATTTTATTAAAATAAATAAATTAAAAATAAAATAGATTAATTAAAAATAAAATAAACAGAATTAAAAATAAATAAAATAATAATTCGATTAAGATTATGTTGCTAATAAAAATTTAACTAAAAAAAATTTTTTGTTGATTTTTTAGCTAATAATAATAATAATAATAATAATAATAATAACAAAAAAAATTAAAGTATTAAAAATATAAAAAATTAAGTAAAAAAAAACACATATATTATGAAAAATTAAGTAAAAATAAATTGAAGCTATTCATTTAATTTAACAATTCAAATAGCATTAAAAAAATTAACAATAAAACCAAAAACAACAAAAAATAAAATAAAATCTTTTTTACGAGTGTGACCCAACCACTACTTATAACGATACTCTTTTCTACACGTGACCAGCCACCCGTAATTTAAATTAAATATAAAATTTTTTATCAATTAAAAAACATTAATTAAAATTAATAATTAATACATCTAATTTAATAATAATTAGTTTTGTTATGTTTTGGGATTTAATATGTTTTTATTAATATAATTAATATGGTAAATTTACAAATTAAAACTTAAAAACAAATGTAATCAATTAATCTATTTTAATTATAATTTAAATAATTAAAATTGGTATTATTAATTTATAATTAATATTTTAAATCAATTATTCGGGGAATCCAAGATTGTCTCCTCTAACCACAGGGAGCGGATCTGGTTGTTTAGGGCTAAGTACAGAGTTGCGATGGAGAAGAGTGGGTTGATCAATGTTAATGGTCCTGTTCCTTATAGTCTGAGGGGTCCAACCGCGAGTCTTGCCAATCTAAATTAATTTTCCCAATTAATAATGCTTAAACAAAAACGAATTCCACTGGGAAATCCTTTAAAAACTTTCAAAATCTTATGATGTGGTTCACATTTTAGGGGTCGACAAGGCCTTCGCGGTTAGTTTCGGTTTTTGTAAAAAATGGCTGTTCATATCAGGTTTAGATAGTGTTGTCAGTGTAGTCATAAATGTGTAGTGCAGCCTTGACCGGCTCGAGTGGCTGGTCACATGTTGTAAGCGCGTGATTTGCACTTTATGTATACTAGGTCGCATCTGGGCCGCGATTAATAAATAAATAAATAAATAAATAATTTAATTTAATTTAATTTAATTTAAGCTCTATAAATAATTAATGTATTTAAATAATATTAATATAACATATAATTTTTAATATAATTTTTTTTATTACATTTTCGTATAATGCAATTATCATGGATTAGCCACCCGATTTTTTTTAAATAGTTTTTTTCAAAATTATTGTTATTAATTCTTAAAATAATTTTTTTTTATTTGAAAAAAATAATTTTTAAATTATGTTTATGTTTATAATTTTTTTAGTTTATATTAAATAAATAATAATATTCTTTTTTTCTTACAATTTTATGACCATAATTAAAGCAAAATATAAAAAGAAACAACTTTTATTTTTTTTGTAGTTTTTAATAATACAACTATTTTATGGTTTTTTAATTATAAAAACAGCTAAACAGCACTTTTTTAAAACATTTTTTGTTTTTAAATAAGAGTTTTTTTATTTGAAATTTTTTTTAAGTAATTAATTAAGATTAATTTTAATATTGTTGCTATTATTATATAAAATTTTTAATTACAAATAAAAAAATTAAAAAAAATACTTATTAATATTAATTTTTTTGCTATTTTTATTAATTTAATAACATTATTATTAATTATAATACTTGATTTTGTTTTGACTGTAAACAATAATTTATTTTATTTTATTTAATAATTATTATCTAATACAATACAATAACTTAATATTCAAAATTAAATATAATTTATGTTAATTAAAATAATATTACATAATTATTTTAATCAAATATTATTATTTATATTTGGTTGATAATATAATAATATTTAATAATACTTATTTTATTTATAATATATTTAAGATTATTTATTATATATACTAAAAAATTAAATCTAATATTTAAATTATAATTAATTTATATATATTCATTATAAAATTAGTTTATAAAAAACTGTTTATTGTTATTTATAAAAAATTATATAACAAATTATATTATTAAAAAGCTAAAAAGCACAAAATTTTATTAAAAAATTTTAATATAATATTTTTTTTATTTACAATTATTATCTTACAATAGTATTTTATTAATTTAATTAAGATAAATTAAAAAATATTTTACCACTTTTTTTATAAACTGTTTTAATTTATTTTGATTTTTAAGTATATACTTTTTATATTTTCTTTTACAATAGTTTATAAGTTTTTAATAAAATTTAAATTAAAACTATTAAATAGTTAAATTATAATTTTAAATATGTTTTTTTGAAAAAAAATTTTGGTTAAATAACTTATGTATTTTGAATTATTGTTTTATTAAAATTATTACTTATTTTTTAATATTTTTTTTTTATATAAATATTCACAAATAATATCTCTATAGAACTTAGCATTTATTATTTAAATAAAACAATATAAATTTATGTTTTTTTCTTATAAAAAACTATTTTATGTCATAATTTTTGTTTAATATTTTGGTATAATATAAATTAATTATTAGTATTATACTTAAAAAAAAGAAAAAAATAATAGATAAACAATAAAAAAAAACACATGACATTAAAATAGCCAATTAGAATAGAAAAAAATATATATTTTTTAAAAAATTTTAAATCTTTTAAAAAATCCAAAAATTTTTAAAAATTCCAAAATATTTCAAAAAATTAAGAAAAAAAAATTTTTTTATATAATAAAAATTATATATATATAGTAATAGTGTTAAAATAAAAAAGATAAATAAACAAATAGTTAGTTAATAATAAATATTTATAATATACTTCTTTTTTTAAAAAATATTTTAAAACAGAATTATATTCATATCAATAAAATACTTATTTATTATTTAATCTATATTATTATTAATTGATTAAAAATACTTATTGTTTTCACACTATTAACAATTTATATTGATAAAATTTAATACTTAATTATATTGAAACAATAACTCTTAATTATAACTATTAACAGAATACTAATTTTTTTATTTTTTTTTATTTTTTTATTTTTTATTTTTTTGTTGTTTATTAATTAATTAAAAAATTAAGCATTAAGATATTAATATTAAAAATAGTTTGGTAAAAAACTCATAAAAGAAAGATAAAGATTTAAGAATAGCTTACCAAAAAAATATAACTGCTAAATTAAACTAGTCTTTATATTAAAGAAAAAATTTTTAAAAAACAATTATCAAGTAAATTTCTGTTTATTATATAAAAAACTTAATTAAAACCTTCAAATTCAAAAATTTTCAAATATTACTAACAATATAATTAGCTATTAAATACCAAGTTATAAATTTGTTATTTATTTTAATATCTTAAATAATCATTTGTAATATTGATTTTTATATTAATATTTTATAATATTACTTAAAAATTTTGATTTTTTTTAATGTATTTTCAATTATTAATCCAATAATAAAGATAAAAAACTAAATTAATATGTTATATAATACTAAAAAATTGTTATTATATAAAATATTAAATTTATTATATATAATTGAGATTTAATAAAGACAATAAACTAAGTATTAATTAGAATTTTATTCTAATTATATATTTTAAAATTATTTACAAATTAAATATTAAATTAACAATAATATAAATAACTTTAAAACTAAATTTCTATAATACTTTTATAATTTATTAAATATATTTAAAAGACCAGTTATTTTTTTATCTAATAACTTTTTGATTATATTAGCCACTTATTTTACTTAATTTTAATCATAATATTAACAAATATAATATTATTAATATAATTTAATAGTAAATACTACTAAGTTTAATTATTCAAAATTGTATTTAAAACTATTTTTTTTATTTAACTCTTTATTATATTATTTATATTTGATTTGATTTTATTTAATTTTTTAATTAAGGAATTGTTTATAATTAAATAATTTAGAATAAATTTTTTAAAAAAATATTTTAAAATATTATAAATAATATAATTTTTGTTAAAAATAAAACTTTTTATATATTTAAATATAATTAATTAAATATTAATATTAAGAGCAAATTTAAATTTATAAAGCTTTAAAATCTGTAATATTTTTTAACTTTAATTAAGCTTTTTTTTTTTATTAACACATTTAACGAGTGTAGTTCAATTGCTATCTAGTATATAGAGCCAAACTAAGAGGCTCAAACTAAACACAACTCATGCACTCTCTATATGTGGCTAGCCACTCAGGCCAGACAAGGCTATACTACACACTTATATTAACCTATACACTGCCACCCAAACCAAAAAAAAAACAAAATGGTCTCCGATGTCCAAAGCTAACAGCAAAAAAATTGGCCACACCAAGCAATCTTACAACACCATCAGACAAAACTGAAGGCACTTCACGAGAAAGTTCAAAAACAACACCACTATTACAAACCAGACCAGTCTTCTCCATAATCATCTGGAGGCTGGACCTAATTAACCACACCTTAGTACGATGTAACCCAACAACAAACCTGACATAATCAACAATCTGAGCAGTAGCCACCTTTCTATCCTCTAAAACACTACAAGCCTCCTCAAACCATTCTCTCAGCACAAACCCCTTGCAAACTAAAGAATACAACCTGACATCAATGGAATATTGAGACAAAACTTGCAACACAGTGGAAATAGAAGAACTACTAGTCAAAGCTGACCAATAGGCAGAAGTCTCAACCAAGATCTCACCACAAATGCCAGCTTCATGAACACAAGTAAAAGCATGGTCAGAGAACTCCACTCCACCACACAATAAACACAATACACTAGGGTAGCACTTATTATACAATTTTTTTCACACTGCCACTGGCAATCTCCTGTGCACAGCTTTTATAAGATAAGTGTGGAGTATTGAGAACTTACGACTAGTGAACCCAGCAAGCATATAAGATTAGGATGCCACACTTTTGCAGTAACAACCCAGTCTATGCAACCAATCATCGCGTTCAGAACCACATCACAACCAGGACCATCTTCCCAATAAGCATGACAAACAGACCAAAAAATATCCCTGATAAAATGATGAGCATTGCCAAAGACAGCAACATCTTCAGCAACCAAAAAATGTTTATACACATTGGCAAAAAGAGAAAAGGGGGATCCAGAGGCAGCCCCAGTTGCCAAGTTAGCTTCCACATTTCCAGGAATCCCAGAGTGACCCTTTACCTTAACCCAACTCACACTAAGATCTTTATCCCTAACCAAATTAAAAATATGCTGCTTCTCCAGCCAGCATTGGTTACAGAAATTGGGGGTAGCCAAAGACATTTCAGACACATATGCATCAATAGCAGCCTGACTATCAAGATACAACACCACAGTACTTAAAGAAGAAACACACTCCAGAGACAAAGTGACAGTCTGTAATTCAGCTATAGTAGATGACAAAAGACCATAAACAGCAACACCAATGCTCTTATCCAAGACTGAGAAGTATGCAGCAGCACTACAGGTGACCTCAGCAGAGCCTGTATTTTTTAAAGACCCATTCGTAAAAACTTCAAAAGAGCCCGACCAAATGTCATGCAAATCATCTTTCACTGCAGAAAATTCCCCAGACCCCAAAATGTCCAAACCAAGTTTCTCCGTAGAGCTAACAAGACCAGAAAATGGATAACCCTGATCCTTCAAAAATTCAGAAGAAACCATGAACCAATGAGGCACAGGACTATGTGGATCCAATCTCTTCCAATGACAAAAAGTTTTCCAATCCAACAAAACATCTTTTTTATCAAAAAGCTGATCACCAAAAGTAACACCAAAGCATTTAAGAGATTTGACCAAATTAAAATACAGAGACTTTCCAAGAATGGAGGACAATGGAAAACAACCAGGACCACGAAATACAGTGGAGAGGTTGTTTACCAAAGACAGCTCATTGCCCAAAAAAATTTTTACCATCCTAGCCAAAAAATTGTTTACTGGATTAACATGCAACCTAACCAGAAACTGCAACGGATCCAAAAGGGTCCAACCAAGAACCTGTAGATCCAAAAACCTATGACAAAACAAATACTTGAGAATACTAGGAGCATTAGAGAACATTATCAGAGCAGCAATCTTCTTTTCTGACTGCATCTGCTCAAAAGGCTTCAGGCCATATAATGAGGGATGATGCAAAGCAGCATCAGAAAAATCACAGAGAAGACAAGCCTTAAACCTGAGACCTTTTCTAACCAAGACATTCTACTTGCGACAGACATTAAAAGGGACAAAACTGAACTGAATACAATAGCTGACAATAGGCTGCAAAACAGCCAAAACCAGATAGGAGAATTGTTTATTTGTGATAGCCTTCTTGAGCACAACATTAATGAAGAAACATACATCAGCATGAGCCTTGACAACACTCGGCTTGGAGAGCCCCTCAGTTGACAAAAAGATACCCAAATACTGATGTGCTTCACCTTTTCTAGCAATAGAAATTGGCTGACCGCAAATGCTTAATGAAGCCACTTTAACACCCTAATTGATAGGAATAGCAACCATTTTCTCACTGTTGATAGAAATATCATTGATCACAAAAAATTCACTGGCAATGTTCAGAGCATATTAAGTGGAAGCCTGACAATTCCCAACTCAGATTGTATTATTAACAAACACACCAGCCGAAAAATATGAAGTCAAACCACCATCACTTTCAATCTTGCCAGTTTTCAAAACAAACTTAGTATTAATCCAGTATCCACACAAATGTTCATGCCTCTTGACCTCACACAAAAGTGAATTGTAAAAAATTCTCTACAGAAGTGGTGAAAAGACCTCATTCTGATCCAGTCCATTATGCACCTTATAACCATTAGACAAACCAAAGTCAGTCATCACTCTGTTAACTCTATCCTCATGAATACCACCAAAAAACCTTATGAATCTCTTACACATCTTGACATGCCGCAAACTAGCCCTCAAATGATGTCAACCAACTGAATTGTAAGCTTTTCGCATATTTTGCAAGACCAACCACAACTCTCTATTTTTTTTAAGGGCATCCTCAATCACTGAACCGACAGCAAACACCAGGGATTGTGTGGACGTACCCTTTAGCACCAAGAAGTTGTCACTTCGAAGAACATCGAACTTGCTACAAGTCACTGAAATATGATCAAACAGAACTTTGAAAAGAATCTTCCTGGCAGTCTCAATCAAAGCAATAGGCTGAGTGTTCATAAGAACTTCATCCCAGTCATAAGGCTTAAGAATCATAGACATCCATGCCCTCTTTCACAAAACAGGCATCATACCAACAGACAAACACTTATTGAACAGTGCCAACAGACACCCCAAAATCACTTCCCCACTATGCTTCCACAACTCATTAGGAATGCCAAACAAACCAGCGGCCTTGCTATCAGATAGACTACCAACAACAAAAAGTAACTCTCCCATACTGATTGCACACATAACACCTGAAAAGGCATCATCTCGAACATAGTCTAAAGGTGCATACTGATGAGCTCAAAGATCAGGAAGCACCGACTGCACAGAGTGTTTCTTTGTCCACCCTTCCATTATCTTGTCCATACTTGACTTCACCTCTCCAGACAACAAAACCAACTCATTATCAACCACCAAATGATTCAAAACCACCTTGTAAAAGGGTCTTTCTAACACATTTCTGATTATACTACCTTTGTCCAAACAGAAATTATTCATGTGCTTTTCAATTGCCTTCCTAACAGAAGCTTCCTTAGCCAATCTCAACTCAAACATCTTCAATCTTCTGTAATCTCTGTGAACCAATGACAAATGCCTAACAACAACATCAGATTTAACCTCCAAGTCGACCAAGTCCTTGAAAGTACATGTCTTTGTATCATCCAAAGTCAACCATTTACTCATAAGACGATTAGTACCAGACAAGTCACCAGAGCAAAACTTCTTAACAATCTTGGCCACCAATATTTCCAGACCAAAAAATCTAGAAGAATATACGTTTTTTGAACACTTGAATTTGCTAAACCAATGCCTTGAAAATGTTGCATCAGCAGAATCTACCACAGCCTTCACCAAGACTGCCCACATAACATCCACATCACCACGCATTTTAGCACCAGAGAACGTCTCACCCAAAGACAAGAGTTTTGTTGAAAAGAGATTCTTAAACTTAGCCCATCCAGCACAGTCAACATCCTTGATTTTGAACTTCCAACGGTCCCTATTTGCCTGCTTGTGTAAACTATTCAATTGAACATCCAGAAGCCCACCCAAACCAACTGAAACCACAACTGCCCTGTGATCAGTGTCAAAAAAATCTGAAACAGAGACCACTTGATGACCAGCTACAGCAGAAGACAAATTGCCACCAACAAAAATATAATCAATCATCTTCCCAACTCCTTTCGAGTTGCTTCACATATGAAGATCAACCAAATAATGACCGACAAATAAATTGACCAAACCCAAACTCAAACAAAACTTGAAACTAGCACTTCTACTATGTCCATTCTCATTAAAGTCCCCATCCAAGACAACAAAATTGCTGGAGTTGACAGCTTTTGCAATAAGAGAGTTAATTTCAGAAGCCTAACTGAAACTAGTCCCAGAAAAAACATCAGCATATAACCCCAAAACTGTAACCAAGAGCTTGCCCTTAAACAAGAGCCGAACAAAAACAACCCGACCGGGAATCTCCTCTACCTTAGAAACATGATGAGCCAAAAAAGTGTTCATAATAATAGCAACCCCAGTACCCATAAAACCTTTATCCAATCCTAAAGAAAAAATTCGCACTCCATCAAATTTATCTTTTATTCAAGGTCCAGAAAAAAACCTCAACTTCGTTTCAGTAATAAATGAAACCATATTTCTTGAGCTTACATGCCAATAAATAACATCCTCCTGCTTTGCAGGAACATTGATGCCTCGAACATTGCATGTAGCAAATTTCCAGACCAAACAGCTCATTGGGATGAAGATGAAAGAGAATGACCCAAATTAAAGCACAAGAAATCCAATCTTGCCAGAACAGCACCAATTGAAGCTTTCATAGCAGACATCTTAGATTCCAAGCCACCTACTTTAGAGGTAAGAACCTTAGAGCCACTTGAGCTAAGAACAACAGCAGACCCACCAGCACCAGAAAAGGGGAGAACAGACAAAGTTGATCTATCATCTAAGACTATATCTGAACTTACACCTAAAGCCGCAGGCACAAAGACAATTGAAGACGCACCATCACAGAGAGAGGCTAATAGTACCAAATCAACAAAACTGAGCTTCTTCACTATACCAGAAACTCGATCCGCCAAAATCTCTAAAGAGCATTCCAATGTTGCCAAATGATCATTCAATTGCGACATGACAAGAGGATCAGATATCAAAGAAGAAGAAACTGAACTAGAACGCACACCAGCACTAGAAAAAACAGAGGAAAACACACAAGAGAGAGAACCACCAGCAACTTGAGCCCAAGTTTTACCAGCAAAAGACACGGGATGGGAGATAGAAGTCTGCTTCTTCTTATAAATGCCAGCCAAACAAACCCGATCCTGATCAGAAATCACTCGCTTCTCACGAGATCCAGAATTCTTACTCACAGGACAGACACCAGAAACATGACCAAATTGTTTACATGCAGCGCAACAGGCCAGAGAAAGACCAGCCCAATGCAGATTTACACCCTTAAAAATTAGAACAGTATCAATAGCAGCCAACTTGGATGCTTCATTACCAAAACAAATTACAGCACATCTATCATGAACATATGTACTAGAATTACAGCCAATGAAACAAGTCCTTTCACCATATAATTCTAACAAACTGGAGAGATCATGAGCAATGGTGCCAACTAGAAAAGTATAAAGCAGAGCCCAATGCTGATCTCTTAATACCTATGTTTGTTTATTACGGACCACCAAAGCCACATGCACCAAATCCTTTCTCATGAGAACTGACCACTTGGCTGCAACCAAACTGGCTATTTCAGATGATTTGAATTCAACTAAAGCCTTTTGCCAAAGACCAATCAGCTGCAACTTAATGGACACAATCTCACCAAATTTAGAAAATACTGATTCCACTGCCAATCTGAGAAGATCCACTGGGATCTTCTTGACAATCATCTTCTAATCCGAACAGCTGTTTGCTTTTCTGACATCATCATTAACCAAAATTTTTTCACAGATTGCCATTTCCTTAGCCTTTAACAAGCTTGTTTCAAATGTGAATGACAATCTAATAATTCAAGGAAATTTTGAGGGAGTGGATGCCCCCCAAAACCATCAATGTGATAGAAAATTTTCTTTATTGTAAATAACTTATCACTATTAGTCTTCCTAGGAATTGCCGACAGCTCTATATTCAATGTAAATGACTTAGCAGAACTAAAATTTCTAACATTCCGATCATGTGATTCAACCAATGGCAGCTTATGAGATCCAGAAAACTTAGGCACTGAGAGCACTAATTCAGTATTATCATCACTCAAAGCATCAAAAGAAGGCATCTTCGGCAGCTGACCCAGTACATAAGTTCTCATCTGTGTCTTTCTTGGAGTAGCATCGTTCATCATGTTGTCTGTCTCAAAAGTGTTGGAGTCAACATAACTCGTTTCTTCAGTGATTGTGTTTTTTAAGTTCTCTTCCGACACCCCACTTACACTGCTTTCTTCGCTTTTCATCTTACTGCCCCAAAATTTACCGTACTCAGTGCTAGTAGCTTGCAACGTTTTGGCAGACACAGGCCCAACTGACAAATCCACAATGGTGCCAGAAGTCTCAGGTTTTTTTGGTTTTTTGAAAGAAGAACTGTGAAAATACACACTATCAACATGCACCTTTTTTTTGCTATTTTTAACAACAGACTGGGGCCTCAATCCAGCAGACACTGAACCAGAACCACCAGCAAATGAGCCTACTGGTTCCATTACGACAAAAGAAGGCATGTTGGAAGAAATGACTAAAGAAAACAAAGGGAAAAAGGGAAGAAAAGGAAAAGCAAAGTGAATTCTCCAAACAAACAACTATAGCTCTCATTGTGGTCAAGAGATTGACAAAAGAAAGTTTCAATTTTTGCTTATTATTAAGCTTAAAACAATATTTTTAATATTTAAATTATTATTAAATATAATCTTAACAGATTTATATATAATTTTATTTAATATAAATTATATTAAATTTAATTTTTTTTTATAAATATAAATAGTAAAATGACTTAATATAATTACTGTTTTTAATAAAAAAAATTGTTTTAAAACCAAGCCATTTTTTATTATTTGTATTTTTAAAATTGTATTTTTATTTATTTTTATTGGCTTAATTTCTTATAAATATTAAATAAATATTTAACAAATTATTTAAATTTACAAATATTAAAACTATTTTGTAATTAATATTAAAAAATTTATTTATTTTCACAATTTTATATTTAATTATAATATTAATTAGTAATATTAACACAAAAATTTAATTAATTGTTTTTAAAACTTTATACAAATTGTTTTATATAGCTATTTTGATCAAAAAAAATTTTAATTATAGTTTTTTAAAATAAAAACATTAATTAAATTAGTTTAATTTAAGTATACTATTAAAAAAACTTTAATATATAAATTCAAAATTAAAATTAAAAATTATTTTTAAATATTAGTTTAATAATTTTATGTATATATTAAGTTAAACTATTATTTAAAACAATTATAATTCTAAATTTCATGTTATTGGTTTTTAATTTATAGATAAAAATTTACAATTTATTAAAATTATTTTTTAATTATGATTAAACTTTATATTTTAATTTAAATTTCAATAATATAAATACTAAATTATTTAATTTATTATATTAATAAATAATATTTAATTGTTTAATAAGATTATTTAATTTTTATATAATATATATAATACTTTTTCAAATAAAATTAGTTATTAATAAAAAAAATTGTTTAAATTTGAAGCTAAATTAAAACTATTTACTTTTATTATTAGTTTTATTATAGTTTTTAACAAACTTTTCATATATAATTTCAATTTAATAATATTATATAAATTTAAACTTATTACTATATTTTTTACTTGATCTTGTGATAAAAAAATTACTAATAATTTATATTTAAAATAAAACATGAATGTATTTAATTTTTTTATCAATTTATTAACTTGTTTTATAAAACTAATAAAACTGTATTCCAAACTAGCAAATCTTTGCAAAAAAGATTTTACAACTAAAAATAAATCCAAATCTAAGGAAATATCCAATAATAAAACTACTTATCACCAAATACAATCTGGTAAGAAAAAAATTGGAAAAATATGAATCTACTAAGATTGTGTTTGGTTTAACCATTTTTGGTAAGTTTTATGATAATAAAAATGAAAACAGAATATTAGGTAAGTAGCTAGGCTCTAAAAAAATTTTCTTGTGTATTAACTAATAGTTTTTTTTAAACCTTGTCTTTAAAATGCCGACTTCAAAGCAAGAAACGCAATGGCAAGTCATATTACATTTTTGGAAGCAAGGAATACAAAAGACAAAAGAAATACAAAATAAAACAAATATACCCCTTTTTACAATCTATAATATCCTCGAAAAACTCAAAAAAAAAGGAACAATAAAGCATGCGGATGGTAATGGTCAGCCAAGAAAGATTAGGGAAATGCTTTAAAAGTATTAGAACAGATTATTCGTAAAGATTCCTCAGTTTCGTCTAGATATTTAGCAATAAAATTGGCTAAGAAAGGAATAAATGTTTCTCATGTTATAAAAAAAGTCTTCCTAAAACAACTCCAATATTGACCAAAGAGCATAAGTGAAAATGTGTAGAATAAACCAAAAAACACCTGAATGATGATTGAAAAAGAACAGTTTTTACTGACAAAACATCTTTTCAACTTTTTCAAAACATGGTAAAACGTTGACATAAAGGTACTCGATCAATTCATTCTATGCCTAAAGATCGAACAAAAATTCTCACGTAAGGGGGTTTCTATAAAAAAGTAAAGACTAGTTTATTCTGTTTTGTTCAAATAATGAATGCTCAATTTTATATAGATATTTTTCGTAACCACTTACCTGAAATTAGAGCAATGCTGGAGAATAATTGGTGATTCCAACAAGATAATGACCCCAAGCATACTAGCAAGCTTGCCAAGAATACAACTGAATTGTTGGAATGGCCATCTAATAATCCCGACTTAAACCCAATAGAAAACCTTTGGGCTATTGTTAAAAAAAATGTAGAAAAATGAATGCCTCGAAATCGTAGTGAATTAAAGATATTTATGGGGGAAGAGTGACAAGATATTCCTGAATCTACCTTAATTGGGTTAATAGGATCAATGAGGCGGCGTTGTGAGATAAATGGTGAAAGAATTTCCTATTAATTTTTTTTAATAAAATTATATGGTATTTGATGACATAGTAATTATTTGTATGTCCTAGTTCGAGTCTGACGTAGGGTTGCGTCATTCATGGCTCTGTCGCCCTACAATCCATCCGAAACTACCTAACGAGTTTCTTCTACTATGGGGTTTTCCAAATCCTCGAGATCCGAAACGCCGCTCACACTGCCGGTCTCGCTACCAACTTCGCTTCCCCACGACTTGGGCACACCAAGAACCCCAGAGTCCAGCATAACCAGAGCTAAGGGGCCAGCAGACGAGTCTATGACGCCAGATTCAAGAGCGTGCTTCCGTGCTTTCTTGTCCGCATTCCCGTGATCTGGGGATCAAGGAAAGATTTAATATTTTTATTATAAAATCTTATTAATTAAAATATATTTTTAAGTTTTAACATTAAGTTAAATGTAAATTTTTGGTAAATTATATAAATTGGGTTATTAATATAATAAAAATCATAAACAATTTGGACTAAATTTTAACAAAAAACAATGTAATGTTATTACTATTATTTACTTTGTTTGATTTTGTTATAATTCATCTCATATAAAAAAAATTTTTTTGTTAATAATTATTTTAAATCTTTTATTGTAAAAAAATTTCAAACAGTATAAAAAGATATTTTATTCAAATTTAATAAGCTTAATGTAAGATAACTCCGCCAACAGTAACATAAAATTTTTAGGGTCTGGAATATGGCAGAGAGAGATCTAGAGAACGTTGATTTTTCAAAAATCAGTTTGACATTAAAGATTATTGTACAAAAACGGAAAACGAAAATGTACCTTCTCCATTACTGACTGGAACAATTCCAGTCGGATTGATTTGTCGATGGCTTTCGTAGTAATGGTGCTTTATGTGATGCATGTTGACAGTCTCGGCGACTTTAAAAAACCCCAGTTAGAATGTGGTTGAATTAAATAGTAGAAAATAAATAATTATCGATACATGAAATTAATACCTTTTGGAATCTGATAGATTTGTCGAGCCCAGCGAAGAAGGTTAGGATAATCTTTCCCGATAGATCTCAGATTAGTTTTGAAATGACCGTGGTATACTGGATCAAATCTGATGCATGGAAATGGACCAAATTAAAATTAATGAAATAAAAAGTATCTAGAAAATTCTTTTGAAACAGGACAATTCAATCATTTAATTAAATAGCGATTGTACCTTATAATTGTCGTCCAGAGTCGAATATCAGCCTCCGTAAAAGTATCTGCTATGAGAAAATCATTTTTGGAAAGTATCTCTTCTAGCCGATCTAATGACTCGAAAAGTGGTTTAACATTTTTTTCATCTTTTAAGTAGCACCAGTTAAAGAGAACATTTTGTTAATTTTATATATAAAAATAGTAATATGAAAAAGCTATGTTCCACTTTCCGTACTTACACGCTTCTTGACTCGTGGCAAAACCACATTTATAGACCCCATTATTAACCTTATCATAGATCCATTCATTAATAGCATCGATTTCCGGGCGAAGGTGTTCCGGATAATAAGTGATTCCTTTTGTCTCAGGAACCAAATCGTCAAAAACGTCATTGAACATGCGAATTATTTCACTAGATTCATTATTTACTATCATAAAGTATGGAGTTGATTCGAATACAGATACTTTTAAGTTATCAAAGAAATATCAAAAATTCAATTGAAAATCAAGAGACTCTAATTTACCAATCGTTCCAAGCTTTTTATCCCATAAGACGGGAACGGTGAATCTAAGTGAGATTAGATATTTATCCTATACTTATGAAAAATACCATAAAAAGTATACAAAAAAAAATTTATATGCCAACCTGCCAGTATAGTCAGGATTGACTTTGAAATATAATTCCCGAAGAAATTTCGCATTATTTACTGTATCAGGGATCGAACCCGGAGTTTCTTCCGGTGTACTGAATTTCCACCCTTTTTCTTGCAAAAGATAATCAACCACGCTCAATCCAATGATATTATCAAGACCTTTCAGCGCTCTGACAATCACAGTACGATGAGCCTAATTGGATTTCCAAGAAATTATTGAGAGGCGAAGTCAAAAGGAATTGATTAACGTCAACCTAATTAAGTACATACCCAAGGGCAAGCCCAACTAATGTACAAGTGATATCTATCGCTAAAGCATGAAAAAAAAGACCATAAAGTTAATTAATCGAAAATTTTGAGATCGGCCATGTTTAATTTTTATTGAAATCTTACGGTTCTGCAAAAAAAGTAGCAGATGGATCTTTGCTGATAAAATTACGAAAGCTTGAAGGCTTTCTACGAAATTCCCCATCAGCTGAAGCCCATTTTAAAATGCTACACAAATAATGATGTTAAAATGCTTAAAAACGCAAGTTAAAATAACGTTTTCTTTGATGGACTTGATTTAATTGTCGTCACATTAATTAGCACTCTTCAGGGTACACTCCTATAATAATGAATTTTATTAGTGGCATGATTAATGTGACAATTAAATAAGTAGATCAAGAAAGATGTTTCTGCAATTGAATGTTGAGTGTGGGATTGAATTGAAACCTTTGGTCGTCATTCTTAGTAACCGACATGATATTTCGATAGAAATTTTGTTTTTTTATGATTGTAGAAATTCTTAATGGGCAAAAATCATTTAAATGGTTCCAAGAAAAAGCAGTGGATTTTGTGATTGATCTGGTCGAGCTTTTATATAATCTAATTAGCATAATGATTTTTAAGCAATAGATTAAACTTATTGAGGTTGTATTAGTAATGATTTTTCCAAAAAAAAATAGCAATGATTGACAACCTCATGATATGGGGAAAACGCGTTTTAATATAGTACAACACCCAAGATTTTCCAAGCTCCCTTTGAATCAATCAAAGTTGAAAATAACTTTACTTTTTCATGTTTGTCGGTTGGCATTTTTCAAAGTCGAAGTTCGTTCGAGGAATATTAGTTATTATTAGTTAGTTTCCAAAACTGGAAGTCTTACAGTCAGTTTTATCATTTCAATCAGAAACGATAAAGCGGCGCGTCTTCACAGTAGTTTTTAATAAAGTATTCAAACTTTACATACGTTCCGTCTATCCGTCCAATCTCACGCAACGAAATTCATGATATGCCAATCTTACTAACCCTCACCAAGCATGCCATTAGAAACGTTTCACCCTACAAGCGCCATTATTTTCCTTCAACATTACAGCTACAAGTAAAAAATGGTTTTTCAAAGGGAAAGCTTTTGGCGTCACCATTAAAACTTCAAAGACATTTTTTGCCAATAAATTGTTTCTCTAAAAAAATATATTTTCAAATATCTCGTTCAAAAGTCACTACTAGTATTTCTTTCACTGATTTGCCAATAATGGCCCAAAATCCTCAATTTGAAGCCGAGAAGGTCGAAACCCCGGAATTCCAAACTAATTTAGGTCGACTGGTCAGAATGTCTCAGAAGCAACATCCAGAATGCATTATTTTTGTTAGAGTTGGCTGTTTTTGGGAGGTACTTATCATACCTTGTTTGTACAGAAACTATATTTCTAAAAGAGGCTGAGTAACATCTATCAAATTAAATTTAGGTATTTTTTGAGCAAGCAATTGAGGTTGGACCAAAATTGAATCTCAAAATCATTAAAAGAAAGCTTGCACAAGAGTGGTTTCCTTGCATTGGTTTTCCTGCCCAGCACTTAGAAAAACACACCGAGACATTGGTGAATGATGGTTACTCGATTGCACTTTGTGATGAATTTCGAAGTGATGGATCTCAATATGGCAATTCGAAATTTACAAGGCGTATTACGCGTATTATAACACCCGGTACTTTGATCGATGAGAACTTTTTGGAGCTTGATCGAAATAATTTTCTTCTTGGAATTTCTTTTGATGAAGTCACAGAAGCTACCGGATTAGCCTGGGTCGATATTTCAACCGGCGAGTTTTTTATGCAAAGATCGTCGGTGGAATCCCTCTCCAATGATGTTGCGCGTATTAGTCCAAAAGAGATACTCTTGAGTGAAATTTATCGTTATCAGCCAAATAACTCCATTTGGAATTATATTGATCAAAATTTAGTTAAGATTACTTTTCAATCCCAGGACACTTTTGATGTTACCGAACAACAATCATGGGAAATTGAAATGAAGACGAATAGTGTGGTTTGCCCAGTTTTTTCTCCGGTAGAATTGCAAGCAAGTGCTGGATTGTTCAACTATGTCAATAAGAATTTAGTTGACCGTACCTTGAAATTGGAGAGTCCAATTAGAGTCAATCCGGAAGAAACAATGATTATTGACGCAACAGCATTACATTCTCTAGAGATTATTCAGTCGATGCGTGATAATATTAAACAAGGGAGCTTGCTTTATGCTATTCAAAAAACCAAAACGCCATCCGGTGCGCGAACATTACATCGCTGGCTATGTAAGATTTATTAAAAGCGTCCTACCTGAATAATCAATCAATTACTAATTCAGTTTCTGTTACAGGCTTACCTTCAACTTCAATAGAATTGATAAAAACTCGCCAAGATTTAGTGGAATATTTTTTCAAAAATACACATTTAACTAGTGACATTCGGCATTTTTTGGAGGACTATGATGATGCCCAGAGGATCACTCAACGATTGTCACTCCAACGCGGAGGACCTGAGCTTTTTCTTAAGCTCAAGCAAGCGATAAAAGCGATGAAAAATATCCAATTGCGTATGAATAAGGAGCTAGAGATTCACCCTGACTTTAGCGTAGAAACTTTCATCAATCGCATAGAATCGCAAGACGATTTGATAGAAAAGATCGATAGTGCGATAGATGAAGAAGCCTTGATTAAAATGCAAGCGTCTGCTGAAGAGAACGATGGAATTTTAGAAAAGGCTATAGAATCAGATTTGGTAAACTCGGAGAAGAAGGCTGTGACTAATAAACCAGAAACTTCTAGAAGGAAGAAAACATCCGAGATTGATCACGTTGAGATGCAAATCAAGTCTGATAATTGGTGTATTAAATCAGCGTAAGGTTATACTCGGTACCTTGCCGCAATAGCTTCTAATCTTTTGGTACTTCCCCGAAATTGTTTTATCTCTAGGTTTCTGCCTGCCGTCGCAAAATTGCATAGGCAATTGAAAAAATTATATAAGGATCAATTTGAGTTACAAGAGAAATGGAGGGCTTCATTCAGTAAGCTAGATGAACCCATTTTTTCTTAATAATACATGAATTCTGATTTTCATTTATATGGTTTCCTTTTAGATTTGCCATCGCTTGAGCTTAAATCAACTCCGAATTATGGTTTTATCGTCACTATTAGAGATTCAGATCACCAGTCATTTGTAGAATCATTGCAGGCGACTTGTGTCCGTAAAACTAAAAGTCAAGCGTGGTTTCTTGTTCAGGTAAACCTATTTTTTCCATAAAACTGTCAGTAATACGCTCGTTTTCATCTCTTTTAAACCCCTTCGAGAAGCAATGGACGCATATAGGCGGAGAACTCGAAACTCTCAAGTTCAAGATACGAGAAGAAGAAAGCAAGGCATTTTCAATATTAAGAGGAAAGGTTGGCGTTCTATATCAGCAAAATCCCAAATTATTTGAGCCAAATATGAGCTGTTCAATGCTCCTTTAGGTCATCGAACATTGGAATTTGACCGTTCAAAATTCCTTTGTGATTGATGAACTGGATGTAACCTCATCTTTGGCCGTATTAGCAAGAGAACAAAATTTTGTGCGCCCTATATTAAATAACGGGTAGATATATTTTTACGTTCCTTTAACTGCCATTACATATTCACATTTTTTTAATAAAGTATCGTTTGACACAGGACCGCTCACGATATCATTGGTGGTAGACACCCAATTGTTGAAGCAGGACTTCAAATCAAAAATCGTATTTTTACCAAAAATGATTGCTGTCTCAATGAACAGGAACGCGTTTGGTTGATAACGGGGTAAGCGAAGAATGATTTAGAATTTTTTGAATTAAAGCAAAAACAAGACTTTTATCAATTTAGGCCTAATATGGGAGGTAAAAGCACCTTTCTTCGACAAAATGCTCTTATATCCATATTAGCGCAGATTGGCTCTTTTGTTCCTGCAGATTTTGCGGAAATTGGAATTGTCGATCAAATATTTTGTAGGGTAAGAAGTTTGAATTACATATTTCATCTTTTATTTTGATCATATTGGCCTGATTCTTAATCATGTAGGTGGGAGCCTCAGACAATTTGTATCAAAATCAATCGACTTTCATGGTGGAAATGATGGAAACCTCTCATATATTGAAACATGCTACTTCTCGATCTTTCGTGAGTAATATCCTGTCTTAGGCTATCATAAGAACTGACTTTAACCAATTAATTTTTACTATTAGGTAATAATGGACGAAGTAGGACGTGGGACCAATACCATGGAGGGTCTAGCAATATCCTTTGCAACCTTATATCATCTACATTATCTTAATCGCAGTCGAACATTATTTGCTACACATTTTCATGAGTTGGCAGATATGATCAAAAATTTTGAAAGCATTGGTTGCTATTGTACAGCTGTTCAAGAAAGAGAAGTAATTAGCTTATATTGAAAAAAAATTCTATTATCAAACTACTTCATCTATTAACAATTCTTCCATTGGCACCAGGATGGAGGTTTTCATTACGTTCATCTTTTGGGAAAGGGGGTCAATCAAAATTCTTCCGCCCTGAAAGTGGCACAGCTGGCAGGTTAGCGGGAAAATGCAGTTTTTGATTTTTCAAATAACAACCTCTTCTCGAAAGAACTAAATTTTAACTGATTCATATTCAGGAATGCCACTTTCTGTATTGACAATTGCTCGTCAAGCCTTGGATTATTTAAATAAGAACAAACAAAGTTCTTCCCTCGATCAATCCTTCATCAATGAGATTAGCAACAATAATCGACAGCCTCTAAGTCTACCTTATGGAGATTAAATACGATTAAACGTATTCCAAAAAGTTAATTGCCAACTTTCCTCAAATAATAATAAGACGTGATTACTTAAAAGCACGATGCCGAAATTTATGGTCGGAGATCGTCAAAAGTAAGATCCTGCAAATTAAGAATATGATCATCTTGATTCACAGAACCAGTGCTTAGAATTTTATGAGGACCTCATCGGTTATGCAATTTTAACAATTTAGTAGCCACGAAATCTTTTAGTCTTTACTTTGCCATTCCAAACAGGATTCGACACTTACTTTTAAAATATATAATCCTAACTGATAGATGGCTACTTCACCAAAACTGGTATGACCTTCAAACATATTACTAATCAATTGGCTATTAAGGCAAAGTCTTCCAAATCCAAAGGCGTCCAAAACTTTTCCCAGTTTCAAAGGTTCCAATCATTAATAGGCTTTTTTATTATTATTCATTCTCGTCTATTTCTTCAAAGCCCATCTTTAAATTGCAACACTTTTCCAAAAGCCAGGCCATTTTGTTAAAATATATCTTTAGCCCTAACCTTCAAGCTAAACCCAACTTCAAAACGAGGACCTCTTCTTGTCCAACGCTGACGACGCCACATACTCGACTCCAACAAATTTATAGAACTCTCGCAACTATGCCTCCGCTTGCCCAAAGTATTAAATATGACCTTTTGGTCATTGGGGGTGGAAGTGGTGGTTTGGCCACTGCTAGGCGCGCAGCGAGCTATAATGCTCGAGTGGGCCTTATTGAGTCTGCGGGAAAGCTAGGCGGGACTTGTGTTAACGTTGGATGTGTTCCTAAGAAGGTTATGTTTAATACTGGTGAGTATAAGTTCAAAGTTAATTTGCTAATGTCACTTGGAAGATTAAAATAAACACGATCATTTCCTCAATCTCAAATAGCATCGGTCGCTGAGGCACTTCACGACGCAGCCCAGTACGGATTTAATTTAGAGGCCGAAATCCGACCAAAGTTTGATTGGACCTTCCTCAAACGAAAACGCGACGCGTATATACAACGCCTTAATGGTATCTACGTACGAAATCTTGCTAAAGATAATGTAGATTATATTGATGGAACAGCAAGTTTCTTGAGTTCGAATAAGTTGCGAGTTGAAAAAGATGGGGAGGCACAAGAGATTGAAGCCAAAAGAATTGTAATCGCTACTGGTATGTTTAATTCATTGATATGATGTTTTTGATTTGTTTAACTTTTCAAAAGTTAATTTTTTCATTGATATTCTCTCTGAAACTAGGGGGACATCCTCATGTTCCAAAAGATATACCCGGGGCTGAACTAGGTATTACAAGTGATGGATTTTTCGATATTGAAACTCAACCCAAAAAAGTCGCTGTGGTTGGTACAGGGTAAGAAATTTTTCGATATTAAATTTGGTTTTCTTGAAAACCCCATTACTTATTTTCGGATTATATTCCCTGGATATTTTAGTTACATTGGGGTTGAATTGGCAGGCATATTTAACAGTTTAGGTAATATCTTTGTCAAGCATCTGCTTTAACCAATGATTTTTATCTACTAATTTAAGGAATTATCACTATTTCCCAGGCACCGCCACAACTCTTTTAAGTAGATCTGGTGAAATACTCAAGACATTTGATCCAATAATCAAGGACACCCTTTTAGAAGAAACCAAAAAAGAGGGAATTCGCGTACTTACCAAAGCACAAGTTCACTCTCTTTCACGAGAAAACTCTAATTCGCCTCTTCTGGTCCATTTCTCCTCAGTTGAAACTGGGAAAGATAGTAAGGAAGAGTTCGACATACTATTATGGGCCGTAGGACGCAATCCCAATTCAAAAGATTTAAATTTGGAAGCTACGCGGGTAGAAACTAAAGAAAAGGGATATATCAAAGTTGATGAATTTCAACAAACTGATGATGAGAATATTTTTGCCTTAGGCGATGTCTGTGGTATTGCTCAATTAACTCCTGGTGAGTTTCAAGATTTTTGTCAATCCGAAACTTTTTTGATTCTAATTTAATTATCTTTTTATAGTGGCAATCGCGGCAGGACGTCGCCTTGCCGATCGTCTTTATGGCCCGCCGAAATTCAAGCATTTAAAACTTGATTATAACAACATTCCAACAGTCGTATTCCATGTAAAAAATCTAATTATATTCGTAGAGATTCATATATTTAAAAATGTAATTATTATGCTAATTTCCTACATTCGCTGGAGTACAGGGTACATGTGCTACTGTCGGTTTAACAGAATCCGAGGCAAAGGAAAAATTTGGAGAGTCGAATGTCCGCAGTTATGCTTCAAAATTTGTAAATATGTATTATGCCATGACTGAAGAAAGTAAGTTTCATTTCGTTATTTTTTCTTTTGGTTCTGATTGGTAAAAGTTTAATCAAGTCTAATATCCATTTTTACCTCAATTTTGATAGAACCTCCCACAGCTTACAAACTAGTGGTCGTTGGACCTGAAGAAAAGGTTGTTGGGTTGCATCTCATCGGCAGGGATTCCGCGGAAATTGTAAGTTGTTCAGATTTCAAGTCGAAATACCTTGTATTTAAAATCTAAATTTATTTTATTGCAGCTACAAGGATTCGCGGTCGCATTGAAAATGGGTGCCACCAAAGAAGATTTCGATTCGACTGTTGCCATCCATCCGACAGCTGCCGAAGAAGTGGTGAGTAAGCAGAATTGATATTCGTAAAATTTCTTGGTAACTTGAATAAATACTTTTTCTTATCCTTTAAGGTTACACTTCGATGAGTGTTATTAAATCGGTAATAAATCTCGGGATGAACTGTGCAAAACTCATTTATTATTCAATATTTCGGATGTTTTATGGCCTGTTCACATCTCATTATCTCACCCGGTCATCTTGTAAATTTTTATGTTTGATTTGTATCAAAAAGACCAACGCAGTTACACGTTAACAAAAAGGAAGTGATAAATTAATATGAATTTTAAAATTAAATTTTGCTTACAAAAGATTTGGTACATTCCAAAGTCATTAGATTACACGTAAATGGTTGATAACCGATTTTTTTAAAAAATATTTATTTATAATCGATTAACAATTATTACAGTAATTACAAATTTCAAGTGGTTATCTTGTTTAATTAAGGATAATTTGTTAAAAACTGAATTTTTGTTTTATTGATTAAATAATTTTTAAGTCATTTTTTCAATGTATTAGCATTTAATAAATTTTTTTTAACAGATTTAAGATTGTCAAGTTTATAATAAATACTTTTTTTCACTTTAATATTAATTATTTTATAAATTTTCAAAGAATTTTTTATATTCTCATTTTTGAAAACGTATATTTAAATTAATATTTAAATTTTATAAACTTGGCAATTTAAACTTTTTTAAACAGCCAATTTGCTTTAAACCGTTTTGTCCGTATCATTCAAATTAAAATAAAATGGATTTATTTCCTTTTTTATAAAAAAAGAAAGGATCTTTTAATGGATCAATACAATGAGACCGTTGCTTGTGATTTATATATGCTAGATAATGGAGCCCCAATGTCTTAAGAAGTAGCAACAATCTGACTGAGATGGCCTGCAAGAGGTCCATGATGCGACAAATATTTCACGTAGGCACCATCGGGTTGAAGAAGACCCGCTTGGCGTTTCTCCACGTAATCATCACGAGAGAGTTTAGTAAAGCCCCATTTTTTCGAGAGAATGATTTTTTGGCGACCAGGGAATTTGTACTAAAAGAAATAGGAATAAAAAATGGGTCAGATTGACAAGGCTTTTAAAAATGAATCCTCAATAAAATGCAAAACCACAAAAATTCAAAACAAACCTTAGCTCGGCGAAGAGCTTCAATGACAACTGCCTTATTAGGATCCTTGGTGCGTACGGAGAAGATAATTTGTCCGATATTTATACGGGCAACGGTACCAGTAGGTTTTCCAAAGGCACCACGCATTCCGGTCTGCAATCTAGAATGAAGGAGGATACAAATAAAATAAGTCAAAGGAGGTACAAGGTAGGTTTGATTTGATTAATTCAGCGACCAGCACTAACCGATCAGCACCGGCACATGACAACATTTTGTTGATTCGAATCACGTGGAATGGATGGACGCGAACTCGTAAATGGAACGAATCTTTTCCAGCTACTTTTGTAATGTACTTGTTCGCACAGATCCGTCCCGCTTCTAAAGCTTCACTTGACAATTGTTGATGTTCATCAGATATCAAATGAATACATAAAGGGAATTCATCGACGCTGGCCTTTTTCCGTCCTAAATCAAAAATCCTAATTTTTGGATCTTAATTTCAAACCGCAATACCATCAAATTAGAAGGAAAATTCTGCTCGAGTACGTTTTGATATTATGAAATCAATTGCGAGTATCAAAAATTGAGGGTTCGAGTCAAATCACCCACCAGGAACACCACGGCAGAATCTGCTCTTGGGATATGGCTTGTTTTTACAATAACGATAGCAACGAGCAGGACGGCGACCCATTCTTTTTTTTACAGAAGAAAAAACTTTTGTTGTGATGTATGAAGTTCGTTGGTAAAGTTTTATACTCGAAAAGCCTCTTTTTTTGTCACTCACCTATCTTAAATTATGACAAAAAATTGGTGTAGCAAAAAAAACTTTCGGTTGATGTTTGAATTTATAGCCAAGAATCAAATAACGGTGATACAATTATTGGTCGATTATTAATAGGAATATGACTAATTGATTAAAGTAGCTCTTTTGACACCGCTGAATAATAATAAATCTACGGCGCAGTTATTCGTAGATGGTTCTAGTATTTTTCAGCGGCTATCACTACCATTACTAAAAAAGGAATGTCGGATTTTGATTCGTTATCTTCAATCATTGTTTGCATGTCGCGAAAGATTTCTTTAACTCAATATAGCAGTATGTCAATACGCAGCAGTTTAAAACTCCGAGTTGAATGAAATTCTGGCTTCCACCCTTATAACGTCTATATATAGACAATTTGAAGTGAACATAAATAAACATAGAATTTCACTTTACAATTTACCTATCATTTGATCAACCTGTTAAGACTTATTCCCCTTAAAAACCTTTCACTTAACTTTTAAATCTGCTCTTTTTTAAAAGATGGCTCTCAGGCGTATCAATAAGGTCAGAGTGAATCCTTTATAGAGATGGAATAAATAGGTAGAAATTCTATAGGTTGAATTCATTCTAACTAACGTGTAGGAACTCCTTGAACTGAACAAAAACCCACCAGTTGGAGTCAGTGCTGGACCTGTTGAGGAAGACTTGTTTACTTGGCAAGGTAAAAGTCTTTTTTTTTTTAAATTCAAATAGTCAGGAATCTTGTCAACTCCGTCACTAATTACGAAGCTCGTCTTATCTGTTTATTTAGGCACGATTTTAGGACCAGTAAGTTACTCAGAGGCACCGACTCAAAATTTGCTCCAAGTAAACATCGAATTCTAATGTTTCCTTATATCCATGTAGCAAAATAGTCCATATAAAGGAGGCATTTTTCGTTTAAAAATCGAATTTTCGCCAGATTATCCATTCAAACCTCCAACTGTAAGATCTTCATTTACAACTTATTTCCTGCCTATTTGTCAGATGAATTTAAATTTTCCATTAAACTGAACAGATTAAATTTATCACGCGAGTATATCATCCGAATATCGACGAAGATGGTTCGATTTGCGTTAATCTGTTAAAGACCGATGTTTGGAAGCCGGCAACCAAAATTGCACAAGGTTTACTCATCTTTATTAAGATTTGCGCATCGTTTCGGCACAAAAAATTTGAGTTTGTGATACTAATAATTTATATTCTAAAGTGCTTGAGGCCATAGCTTCTCTTTTAGAGAATCCTAATCCTGACGATGCTTTAGTGGTTTCAATAGCAGAGATCTACAACACAAACAAAGCTAAATTCGTCAAGACTGCAAAGGAATATGTGCGCAAGGTAAAAAGCTATACCTCATTTAGTTTGAATTGAGACTGAATAACCGCTCATAATTGACTCCTATGGTTTTTTTTAAATTTCAAGTATGCAAGCTCATAAAAATCACCGTATATATGGGTTCCAGCTGATTATCATAGTTATATTTATTGAAGGAGCGTTGAGTCAGAATTGACGAGATTTTCGTTTATTTTTTTTTTATCTTTGCAATATTAATAGTTACGGATATATGAGAGAAATGCTAAGTTTAGGATTAATAGTAATTAAAGAGCAAATAAAATTTCGTATCCTATTGGCAGTGATTCATGCAGCTGGAAATCCAATTAAAATATTTTTACAACAGTACCAGATAAAATCATCACTAAAGTCTTGAGCATCAGTCTCATCCATGAGCTTTCCTTTTTCCTCATTGGTCTTGGGCACATTTTTGTCAAACTCTTCGGGCCCTATAGCTCCTTCGATTCCGCAAATTTGTGGCTTTTTTTGTCTCATAGCGTAAGATTTTGTAATGCTGATTTTTTTTCGTTGTCCTTCCGCCGGAGCATCAATTGTTGCCCGGGTCATACTAGTGGCTTCGGCTAAAATGTTAACATGTAACATCATCTCGGATAATTTTTGATGCTTTTGCTGACTCTCATTAAATTCATTTCGAATATGATATTGTATGTCGTCAGGTTTCGGATCAATTGATTGCTCACTTTGACGGGAATCTTTGAAATCGTATTGAGTCTCTACTGTAATACTATTATTTTCTTGAATTTTATCAGTAAATTCTCCTATCCATTGCTCCAGCTCCTTGTATAATCCTTTGCAGGTGATAATTCTCGTAGGAGTTTTTGTATTGAGCTTGAAAAGTTGTTTAGGAATCAATTTCGGAGGAGGATTTTCCCGTGAGGCACGAAAAAGAATGTGAAGACGAGTTGGAACTAAATTTTTTCAAAAGTACGGCTCGAGTCAAGGTGTAAGGGAATCAGTAAATGGTCACGTTTCCGTTATATTCTACCGAGCTCGAGTCGATCCATGTTCATACCTAAAGCTTTTTCGTTTAACACTTCAACCAATTCTCGGATAAGTTTTCTTTCGCTCATAATCTCATATTGCTCCTGCTGCTTCACATAAAAATCTTCATCCAGTTTCACGAGCCAATCTACGTAGATATTTTTAAATTTCAAGAGATAAATTTCTTTTGGATTGGTCGCCGTGTTACCTAGAATTATTGTAAGGCTTAAATTGGAAAGGAATATTTGATCTTCAAGTATATGAATAAATGTGTTTTTGATAGTAAAGAATAAATCTTTGGAGTTTGTTATTAACTTTGATGTTAAAATTTTAAAGTGAGAAAAAAATTTTCGGTTAACACTTGAGAAATTTGATGGTAAATATTAGAGAAGTTACTAACTTCTGTAATCTTTTTCTGGGATAATTTTTTTTGTTGATGGTTCTTCAATGGGAATGCGCATAAATGAATTTGCGGATGTATTAGATAAGAGAATACCAAGGGTAAAGGCAATAGGCCGTGTGAGTTTTATACCATGAAAGAAATCTGGGAAAGTTTCTCTATTTGTGAGAACAAACTGAAAAACCGTTAAAGGGAGAAAGCATTAATTTGAAGGGAATTAAATAATTGATGTTAAGATCAAAGTTAATTTAGGTGACAAACCAAGGTATTTGTCCTCTCATAAAAAGCAAATGTTTAATGAGTCCAATGGTCAAATTAGCGGCGAGAGAGGCGGTAATTTGATGCCGAAAGACGATATTTGTTGAGGAAGGTGGCATATTATGGTTGTGGTAAAAAGAGATGATAAAACTGAAGATATCAGCAATTTGCTTTTCATGTGATTACTATGATCATAATATTATTTAAGTTATGATCCTGAGCTACCTACTAAATATCACTTATCTTATGCTCAAACTTTAAGTTTGACTTTACACTCTTTCTGTTTCCCCGCGTATTGAACTTTCAAGCAAATCAATATGGTATTTCTCAGGCTTCATGTATATTTCGTTCTCTGAACTTTTGAATTCTATTGAAATACGAATGCTATCCAAAAGGATCCCTTCGCGTCCATGGCTATCTATCTTGTCATTTTCAGTTTCTTCGTATTCGTGCTTCTGTTGGGACCCACTAATAAATTCAGGTTATATTTTCGGTTTCCTTGTCAGAATTTAACTCTTGTGAAATCTTCTCATAAATTTGACTGATCTTTAGGCATGGACCTATTGGAAGATTACATCAATTCCTAACTTCCGGGTTAATTGAATGGATTGTGTAGGTCTCCTTAAATTGGGGCTAAAAACGTTGTTTTGGGACAATTCATTATTGGTAACAAGATTTATTAAATTCCTTGGAAAAACCTAGGATTGCTAGTAAACGAATCTGTGGAAATCGAGTGGCGAGGCCATGTGAGGGCATATATTCATACTTTATGGAACGAAAAAATCCCGTATTGCAGGTTTGATTATTTATTAGATTATTTTTTCACCACGACATCAAGTCATTTTTATGGAAATAATTCTTGTTCTCGGAACATCAATTTTAGTTAACATATTTGCTGCTGCTGTCCGGTGCCATCTATATATTTTATATAACTGGATGGCAACATATTCCCGGGCCATATCTTTCCACAGTACATTTGTAAGTATGTGTCATGAAAACACATGTTTAACGAGATTTGAACTATCTTTATTTTCTTTACAATTATTAAATTCTTTGGAAAACTCTTACAGGTACACTGTACCTTTAGTTATATTATTTACTTATTCTTCCCTAATCATCGCAAGTTGGAGCGATCCTGGTCGCATATCACGTGAGAACGCGTTGCATGCAACCAAAATTTTTGAATATGATTTTCTTTTGTTTGAGCCCAAGACATGTCGAACATGTTTGCTTCAAAAGTAAGTTACTGAGATTTTCAAATTTCTTGTTGTATCATTGATATTAATTTTAGAAAATTTATGCTTGAAATCTTAGACCAGCCCGTTCAAAACACTGTTCACTATGTAAAATGTGTGTTGCAAAATCGGATCATCATTGTAGGTAAAATTAAAATACTACATTAAAAGTGTTGTTCATCGTAGTAATATCTTATTTTCACTCACCTTATTTTAGGTGCATGGATTAACAATTGTGTTGGGTTTAATAATCACCGATATTTCATGATGTTTCTTTATGCAACAATCCAAATTTGCTTTTATGGGGCTTATTTAGTTGTTTGCATATTTTTTGGTATTGCAAAGAAAAAAAATTTAAGCTCTGCCTTTATCATTGATCATTATACGAGGAAAAGAGTACCAATAACCGTCTATCAATCTGCGTTGGTAGGTTCCGTGAAATCTTTTCTTCGAACATCTTTCTTTAATCGTGTCTAATTTTTTCCAAATGTTTCAGTATTTAATTCATCAAGAACGCCTTCTTGGTTCACTGGGAGTTTTTGCTTTTCTCGTTGGTGTTGTGGTATTCGTATTTTTATGTTATCAACTACATTTAATATATTGCGGGACGACAACGAACGAAGGATTCAAATGGGAGGATTTAGAAGAGATAATTTTAGCTGGTGAACTCTATTATTACGAAAAAGAATTGATTGATAAAGACGACAACGACAAAAACAAGGGAAAAAAGGGAAAAGGTCCTAGAGGCCGAAAAACAATTGTCATTTATTGGTCCGAGACAGAACAACAGCGTAAAGAGAGATTGAAAGGAGCAGGCCGAAGTGAGCAGGAATCACCTGCAGGAACTCAAGTACGAACTTTGCGAGAGGTGCGTAATATCTATGATGCTGGACCTATTGGTAACTTTAAGCAAGTTTTTTTTCCTCCTTCACTTAATGGGTAGTGAATATCATGATTTAAAGATTATTAGGCTTTCATTCCTTCCATTATAGATACATGTAATTATATACCAGAAAATACATAATATCAATAGACCCACCACTTTAAATTATTTTGCTGTTCATGTGATGTCAAACAGTCTGAGGCTTTTGAGACCAAGCCTCAATATTTGCCGGTTACACTATAGACATTTGTAGTCTAAAAGGGAATATTGATTGTTTTGTCATCAGATCATAATTAGCTGTCATCAACCCCATTTAGGAGTTTGAGAATTCTGCCACATCAAATCCCGAGTTTTTAAATAATACCACTAGTATTTTAATATTCACCACACCAATCTTTATTCCTTCCCTTACCACGAATTGTTTTGATTCTTAACTGAGATTCGAGAAATGGCAAATGAAACAACTTCAAAAACCTTTTTGGCTGAGATCAGCGCTTTATACCAATCAAACGACAAAGCGGAACGAGAACAAGCAAATGCGTGGCTGCAATCTTTTCAGAAGACGGCATGTTCTGTCTCTATTAATGTGTTTACTTGTTCATTTATGAAGAATAAATTTACACTTTTTTTTTATAATTATTAGCCAGAAGCCTGGGCAATAGCTGACCAAATGCTAAGAATGCCCGAGGTGAGTGCGGAAGCACACTACATAGCTGCACGGACATTTCGTTCAAAGGTAAGATTCGAGAAGAATCTAACGAGTCGACAAAAAAAATTTATGGCGACAGCATTGTCATTAATAGTTTTAATCAGGCAAACTGATTTCCTAGATATCATATGATTGTACGCAATCTCCCTCAAAATGTTATAAACTGAAGCGTATATGGTTTGTCCCAGATCACATATGACCTTCATCAATTGGACGCAAATGCCCGCGTTTCCTTACGAGATTCTCTCCTGGATTTACTATACCAATATCGTGCCGCCCCTCGGTACATAATTACTCAGATATGCCTCTCGATTGCCGCGTTAGCAATACAAATGCTTGAATGGCAAGATGTATTACCGCAACTTGCAGGGTTATTCGGTAAAGATTCTGAAACAATTCGTTGTCTACTGGAGTTTTTGAAGGTTTTACCCGAAGAAGTTAATGAAAACCACCGCATTCCAATATCGGTGGGCATTTTATATTTAAATTATGCTGGGCTTTAGAATTTTGACAAGTACCATATATTAATCAATTTAATTGAAACTCTTAATATTAGGAAGATGATTATAGAACGAGATCGAAGCAGCTATTGACAAATAATGCTGAGGAAGTCTTACAAATGCTCTTGATTTGTTTACAGAGCTCAGGTAAAGGTTTTTGAGGGATAACCTTAAATTTTTGTTGAATCATTCATTTCTTTTGGTAACTAATTAAAACTCTGGTAAATTTTGAAATACAAGGATCCAATACTGAATATCAAAAAAAAGTGTTTGAAGTTCTTTTGAGCTGGTTATATTCAGGAGATATCCCTATTAATTTATTGGCAAACAATCCTCTGCTAGCACTTTCATTTGACGCACTACAATCAGAAGAATTGTTCGATGTTGCTGTTGACGTGGTGTGCCAAATTATTCAAGCATCCCAGGACATTCCTGATTCAATGCCAGCAATCGAACAAATATATCCTCGATTATTGCCCTTGAGAGAGGCTTTAAAAAGAGCAGCGGAAGCTGAGGATGAAGAGGACCAGGTCCGTGGATTTTGCCGGATATTTACCCATGCTGGAGAATCGTATTTGCCTTTGGTTCTTTTACATGCAGAAGCATTCCGCAGTATTGTTGAGGCCATATCTGATTGCACCGCTTACCATGATACTGAGATTGTTCGTATAACTTTCAGCTTCTGGCACCGTTTGGCTGACACTTTATTTGAACCTCGACATGCGGAAATCAAGCACAAATTTTACGACATTTATGCCAACCTTGTAGATTTGGTGATTCAACATTTGCATTATCCCAAAGATGATGAAAGCTGGAATGCGCAGCGACGTGACGAGTTTCGAGAGTTCCGTCATATAATGGGTGATGTACTTAAAGACTGCTGCGTCCTTTTGGGGACCAAAAAATGTTTATCAAAACCTTATATAACACTATCCACACAATTGTCAAATACTGCAAGTGGCATTAAAGTGGATTGGCAAGATATTGAGGCGCCTTTGTTTTCGCTCAGAGCGATGGGCTCTGAGGTTGACGAAGAAGAAAATGCTGTATTGCCTCAAATAATGCAGCTTATACCACAACTTCCAAATCATCCTAAAATTCGGTACGCCGCTACTTTGGTGATTTCAAGATATTCTTATTGGACCAGGAGACACCCTGAATTCATCCCATATCAGCTTACTTTTATCTCATCTGGATTTGACAATGAGGAAGTTGCAGCAGCTGCTGCTTTGGCATTGAAATTCCTTTGCAAAGATTGTAGCGCGGTAATTTTAATCATTAGGTTGCATATCTAAAATATTTTTAATACCAAACTGATCCTAATTCTCAAACAGCTTCTGGTAGAATTTTTACCACAACTTCATCCATTTTATCTTAATGTTACTACAACACTTCATGGAACAGATTTAATCGAAGTAACAGAGGCTGTAGCCCACGTTGTTGCAGCTGTCCCACCTACACAGTTATTAAGTGCGTTACAAATGTTTTGCCTCCCGATTGCCCAGCGATTAGCCGAAATTGCGAATCTAGGAACTGCAGCAACAGAAACAAATATTCGGGAAGCATGTGGTAAGTTTTTAACCAAGAAATGTTACTCAAAGAGGGCCATATATACATCTAACGTTTTGCTCCCCTCAGAGAAAACCGACCAATTAACCATCACATTTAGAGTTATAGCTGATCGGCGAAATGAAAATAAATCTCAACAGATCATTTCAACAGGACAAGTTCACCCGTGCATTTCTGTAATACAGGAAATGTGGCCAGTGTTTGATCAATTGCTCGCACACTTTAGTGGTCATCCTCATTTATCAGAGGCCATTTCCAAGTGTTTCAAAAATTGCGTAGTTTCTTATTCCGATGAATTTCGCCCATTACTCCCAGCTCTCATGGATCGTTTGGTTAATGCTTTTGATCAAACGGGTCTAAGTTGCTACCTTTGGGTTGCCACAAAGTGTGTACGAGAGTATATTGACGGCGAGGGAAGTGAAGCCACCTTAACACTATTAGCATTTGTGGAAAGATTAAGCGTCACAATGTTTCGAGTTCTTGCAAAGAAAAAATTTGTGGATATCCCTGATGGTATGTTTATTGTATTAATAATTTTCCTCAAATGTTTTTGCATCACTTATACCTGATGAAATTTTGAACATTTCATATTATGACAGTGATTGAAGATTACTTTCGTCTTAACAATGCTTTTGTGGAATGTGCCCCAGCAACATTTGTTCAGTCATCCATTTTAACACCTATATTTCAGGCAGGCTTGCAAAGCTTAGTACTTCAACAACAAGACGCCCTGTATGCTGTATTGATCTTTTTCAGTCGTCTGCTAACCTATGGTGTTTCACTTGGAGAAGTTAAGCCTTCCACGAGTACGCCCTCTGTTTCCTCTGCGCGATCACAATCAGTAAACAGTAACGCAAACAGAATAACTCTGGAAGTCTTAATTCGTCAATTGGGGCTTGAGTTAGTTAATCGAATGCTGGACGGACTTCTTAATACATTCTCCAGAGATATTCAGGTGGACGTTGATAATATTTTCAAATCTTTAGCCAAGATATTGCCCATTGAAAGTCAGCAATGGATGGCCGAAGTTGTCCAAACTTTACCTGAGAATGGAGTGACCCAAAACGATAGGACTGGGTTCATCAGTGACTACAGCCGGTATGTGAAAAACTTTATTCGCTTGAACGAAAGAAATTTCTAACAAATTATAACCTTTGTTTACACATTTCAAAGAGCAATTCAAGAAGGAGACTGGAGTAAACAAAGACGAGTACTAAATGATTTTATTGCCGTGTATCGACGACGTCAATATTCTTCCAGACGTCTTGAAAACCAGAATTTTGCTGAATAAGGGCGTGCCACTTTGCAATTTTTAACATTTCCAGGCAATATGAACAGCTCCCTCAAATATTCAAAAACAGGAGGGCTGAGCCTAAAGAGTTGAAAGTAATAATTTTATCAATTACGAAAAATCTTAATTCAAGTTGCGTTTAACCATTGTATACTCAATTGACATCAGAGGAAAGAAATCTGATTTGGAAAGGTTGCTCGCCTTATTTAGGCGGTGCCTAAATTTGGCAGAGGCTCATAATAATGGTCGATATCCCTGAATTGCGAGGGCTCAAACTTCATATAAGCAGTGCTGTATCTTCGATCCCAAAAATATGCTGTCACACGTGAGTCATCCATGCCAATCTTCATATCAATAGACAAGATTCATTTTTGGCTGCATCAATATTGAAATTTTTAAATGTCGATTAGACGGTAAGTTAAATATCAAACAAATAAAATCAATGCAATTAATTTGCTAGGTAAATACTGCCGGTTTACACGCATTTCTTATATATATAATTATAAAAGATATCTCAATTTTGTAAATGGAATCATTGTCAGCAATGTTTTTTACTTCTCATAAAACAATTGTTTTTAATGTAATTAGATAAAAAATCAAATTTTTCAAGTAACAAGCTTTCAAACCAATTTTATTTTATTACAAAAAAATAATTTAAATAATTATGTTTTATTAATCAAATAAATATAAATTTGCGCGATCTGTTATTTTCAATGACTCATGTAAGGATGTGAAATTGTCTTTCATGTGAAGACTCTGTACTACAACTAGTCACTAACGTTTTTAATTAATAGCTTTAATATCAACGAAAATGTCTTTTTTGATATTTTGAACATCTACTTGAATATATATTATTATTAGCATTAGTAT
Source organism: Geosiphon pyriformis (assembly GCA_016748015.1). Classification (NCBI taxonomy): domain Eukaryota; kingdom Fungi; phylum Glomeromycota; class Glomeromycetes; order Archaeosporales; family Geosiphonaceae; genus Geosiphon; species Geosiphon pyriformis. Next base: position 336,804 of record JAAOMT010000289.1, on the reverse strand, counting down.
AATTAATCCTTCAAAATGAGTCGAGCTTCAAATTCCGAAACGAAAAGAAACACAAACTACAAAGATTTCATTCCAGCCTTTCACCTTAATGTCATTAAAAGCACAATGTCGAGCACTGCTTCGGTTCTTTTCAATCCACTCGCTACGCGAGCTGTCGTTAAAGGTGATACTGTCGGTTTAATTTCAGAACTTGCTCCTCAAATCTTGGACCAGCGTCGAGCTCAAGCTTATGTAAATGGAAAAACACGACACTCAAAAGAAGAGTCAAAAGAGATTGTGATCAGAGAAAATACCCCCAAAATTGAGGAATCCTTATTGACATTGGAAATACCAGAATCGAAAGCTCCTCTTTCATTATTTCAAGGATTCAAGGCTACTTATCCAGAGTATACTTCTACCAATGGAAGGCTCAAAAAGAAATCCAAACATTACAAACAGAAAAATAAAGGGGTTTTGGGTTCGTGCGGATTTTCTACACCCGACTCAGATACTGGTATGGGCACCTATAAGCAACTTCCAACACTCATCTCCATTATGTTGTCCAACTATCTTCGGGGCAGACATTATGATAAATCTAACATTGGTATGCTACTTCGCCAGCGTCAGTCGATAACGATTACAAGCCCCTCAATCAATTGATTTCTGATCGTGATCGAGTTGTTAGGGAAAATGATAAGTTAGATACTCAGAAGGTATCGAGTCATTCTTTTTTTCATGTTTTGTGAATTTTCAAAAATGCTCATCTCTTTTGAACATAGTCCCGGACATTAACAGAAATCCTAAAAATTGAATCGGAAATTGCTGAATTGGAAAACAAGAGGAAAGCTTTAAGTCAAACTCTAGCAAGATGTGAGGAGAGGAAAGGAGAACTTGGCCAAATATGTAAGATTTGGAATTCAGAATCTTGGTTATCATTGATAATTTATTAATTTGGATTATTTTATTAGTGGAAGACCTTAACAATCGAATTGCTCACTACGGTCAAGAAAGTTTTCCTACTTCTCCAAAACGAATGCGTGATGCCAAAGGTATGACGCATAAAAATATTTTCCCATTTTTCTAAAACAGTTTTTAATAGAGATTTTTCCCAACTAAGGCACCTCATCAGAATTTACCTTAAAAAAGTATAATCCAGGAACCTGCATCAAGGTAGATTTGATTTATCTCTAATAAAATTATTCAAATATCATTAATCGCTAATTCCTTGTGTTAATTTAGACTTTAGAAGGACATAATAATGTAATAACCTGTTTAGATATTGATAAATCTAACGAGCGATTGGTCACTGCATCTTTGGATAACACTTTGCGACTATGGGAGTTAACGACATATCAATGCCTGGGGATACTAGATGGCCATGAAGGTTATTATTCACAATCAATTATCAAGAACTTAATCATTTTTTATTTAACTTCTGCTGACACGTTATTAATTTCAATTAGACATTGTGAACTGTTTGCAATTTAGTGAAAATCTTCTTTTTACGGGGTCTAAAGATAGGTCCATTCGTCAATGGGATATCTCTAAGGTCCCATCATTAAACACGCCAAAGAATACATCCAATTTAATATCCAGCTCTTCGTCGTCGTCGTCTCGAATTAATGGATATCGAAGTAATGAAAATTTGCTTAATATTTCTGATTACGAACCGGAGACAATTGGTGAGAATTCCTGGATAGCGACGTTAGAAGGCCATAGTGGGGAAGTCACTTGTCTATATTATAATGACCAATACTTGGTAAGCCCTAGGAATAAAGTGTTTTGATGAATTCATAAAATATTTTTTAGAAAATTACACAAATTTCACTATCCTCAGTTATCTGGATCTTCAGATAAAACCATGAAGCAATGGGACATACAAACTAGTCAATGCATTCTCACTTTAGATATTCTCTGGGCTATGTCCAGCTCTAGAGTGAGCCACAATGCACTCTTCGATGGTTATTGGTTTGATGAAGGCAACTTTATTGCAGCATTACAATTCTGGAATTATGCCCTAGCCAGTGGTACCAGAGACGGAGCTATTCGTTTGTGGGATTGTATCTTTTTTTTAATATTTATGTTAGTTTGCTTGTGAAACTCGTGCTTTATACTTATCCTAAGCACTTTGAAATAAATCAGTGAGGACAGGGCAAGCTCATCGAACCCTACTCGGTCATACAGGTTAGTGATTGCAATTCTATCTCAATCTCCTTTCTCGTGAATTGCGCTGAATTTTTTGCCTCTAGGTCCGATAACATGTTTACAATTTGATGAGCTTCAAATCGTTAGCGGGAGTTTGGATAAAAGCATAAGAGTAGGCGTTTAATATATATTATAGTTGTAAATTTGCTTTATCGTGGCAAAATTTTACCATTGTTTACCGTCAGATTTGGGACCTGAGAACCGGTTCAGTTTTTGATACTTTGCACTACGAACAGGGGATCAGTGATTTACAATTTGATCTTCACAAAATAATTTGTGCGGCTGGTGAAGAAGAAATAAAAGTAAGTATCTCTTCTCTTGAAGTTTAAAAATTCAATACGATTTTTCTAAATTTATTAAAAATTATCAGGTTTACAATCGAACGTCCTTACAACATTCTGGCTTTAAAGGTCACTCTGAGCCAGTTCAATGTGTAAAATATAATAATTCAATATTAGCTTCAGGTGGGCGTGACTCTCTGGTAAAACTATGGAGTCTTTAATTATGTAATATACGGGTGAATAGATTGGTGGATTACTATTCTAGATAGCTTTTGCTCTCAAGTGAGGAAGAACTTAAAATGAACAATTCCTTGTGGCTAAATAACACGGACAATTTGCATACTTTATCAAACATTACTCCCAATACTACACACTGAAAAGGATGTAATATAATCAAACTTGAAGACAATTCTAAAAGATAAATATTTTCCGTTAAAAATTTCATTTTAATATGTAAAATTTCAAATGTATTTATATTTGAAAATTTTTGGTATTATTATACAAAAATCAGAAGACTACTAAAATTTAATAAATAACATTTAAAAGGTTAATTTTTTTACAATTTTGCTTAGTAATAATTAGGCAAACTTTGAATACAAGAATTATATGATCAAAAGTTTTTGTAATTAGTTAATACTTGCTTTATTGGTTTATTACTTCTTTGTATAAATACAATTGAATTTTATGCTTTTGATTATTTTGCCTACAAAATTCATTATGTAGATTTTTAATCAAATTTTTTTTTTAATTGTTACCAAAAATTTGTATCATCGTAATATTTACGTTGAAACAAAAAAATTTGTACAATAAAAAATGTGCAACAAAAACAGGAAATGCAAAAATGGGCAGCATCAGAAGATTGATCATTTTTGATAAATGCTATTAGTGAATCATTCGAAAACTCTTGGATCATTTGGTCGCAAAGAGCTGGAGTCTCGTAATTAATCATGCTCATGGCGGAGATTGATCTTAATTTCCATAATAAAGGAATCCAAAAGCTCGTACTTCGTGGAGCCTTTGAATCAATTTGAGTAAAAATAGCAAGTCCCCATTTATTTTATTGGCAATAACGAAACTGAAAAATAAATTGCTATTTCGGAAGCCTGATGTGGGGATCAAGCTTTTCGCTTGCTTCTAATCAATCCCCATAAATTGGAAGGCCGTTGAATACGGTGTTTGGCGTAATAGAGGCCACATGCTAAATAAAAAAAGGAATTAGTTTGGGTTCCATAATATACTCCATTAGTAGAAAGATGGCTGATAACGAATATATCAGTACCGTTACATAGTTTCTCATCTTGAGTGCTCCCGACACGCCAGCCAGGTGTATCTTGGGTTTCACAATTTGCACAAGTCAAGCCAGGCTGGTTTCTCCACGAAGTGACTGATTTTCGTGGTTGTGGGGGATTGATCCTTGGCTTTTTGGTGAAAACCTCCAAGGAGTTTGCTTGATTGGGAGATGGATCGAAAAATTCATGAATATTCATCATTAAAAATGCCATTATTTGGGTGATCCGAAATGACAGCTCTTGTACGCAATCATATTCGATTTCGGTATGAGCGAGAAATTCGGGCAGTTTCACGAAGAACCGTAACATATGTTCGGCTCCGAATATATCTCCATAAATTTGATTTGGTTTGGTCTTGAGTAGCTCAGCTAAGGTAGGTCTTTCTGAGTTATATAGTAAAGTATGACTCAAAGTTCGTTCAAAGTACTTTTTAAGACCTTCAGCCACCTCATCATATATATCTGTGGGTACTTGGGGAACAGCGGCTGAAGATGGACCTGCATCATCTGAGGCTTCTATCTTCTGATAATTCAGAATCGGCTGATTCGCATCAATTGCAAGACCTGAGACGGCATCAACTTCAGCCTCGTTAATTTCTTGTTCATCTAATTCAGTCTCAACAGTGGTATTTTTAATTAATGTCAAAGCCTCTTGCCCACCTTTCCCTTTTGCTGTTGAGTTGGATTTCAAAGGATCAGCCTGAGGATTTGAATCTTCATGAATTTCAATATTATGGTCATTTTTGGCATCGTTAGCTCCTGTATTTGATTTGAAGTTGGCTTCTCCATTTATTGGTGGTAAAATAGGCGGCGAGATAACAGCTTCATTATTTTCTGTTGAATTCCCTTTATTTTGATCCTCTTTCTCCTCCATGTCTTGCTTACGTTGATATTCAACCCATTTTCTGAGAATTTCATTAAATGTGATAGGTCGAGCAAGCTCTCTCCTCTGCAGATTTATATAAAATGATCAGATTATTTCGAATATGAAAGCCTATTTTAAATCACATTGAAATTATTTTCGTTTTTTTTTTGTTATCGGTATTATCGAAAATTAGCTTATAAATACCAATCCAAGTTTAGAAACAGTTTCCCAGTCATCAACAAGTTTAACTTGGAGAGGTTCAGGGATGCGAATTTCAACTTCAGGACGAGTTTGGAAAAACGCCTCTGTCTCTAACGGCAAAGTGAACTGGAAATTTGTAATTTCCAAGATATTAAATATCAGAAATTGTGAGTTTAAAATTGATATCTGAGAGATTCTCGAATCCAAACCTCAGAGGATTTATCAATTTCGGCGAATTTCCTCTTTCCATCATGGTCCTGGATATTATAAGATATATCTTGCTCTTGTGGCCCTATTTCTCCAATTAGCTCCACAAAGTTCAGAGATTCTTGTTTAGCCGAATTGTCAACTTTATGCTTTTCATTGAGATGGGGTGGATCAATATCCATCTCGTCTCCTGGCTTCTCTTTTCCGTTAGTGGGCTTTTCTTGAGCTTCGATTGTCTCTTGAGGGATATCTTTTTCCTTTCCCTCTTTGACTGCCTCTTTTCTAACTTTATCCTTTCCATTTTCGCTCTTGATTTCATCTTTTTTTACCACGTGCTTCTTGATTTCTTCCTTCTTTTCAGTGGGTTTCAAGGTTCTTCCACTTTGAGATACCGGGTTGCTCTCAGATGACATGTTTTCCACTGGTTTTGTTGATTTTGATGCCGTGGATTTGGGTAAAGCCCCCAGCACTGTGGATGGCTTCTTTTTAATTGGTTGATCTTCTTGAGTGACAGGCTTTGGAATTCCGACCTTTTTCTTTTTATATTGAGTGTGCTTTTCTTTCAATCGTGTCTGCTCCTGAAGATTGTCCTGATTATATTTTAATACTCTAGCATTTGGTACCCATTCATCATAAGAAGCTTTCCATCCTTTGTAGTGAACATAATAGTGGGGACCTATGTTGCCAATTTCCGAGTCACCTAGAGTCCATATCTCAGCTTTTAGAACCTTTGCCTCATATAGTAGAGGACCGTGAAAGCAGAGTACATCTTCTTTTTCTTTAAAAAGGAGTTTATTGTGTTCCGATTGTTGGGTTGACATTTCTCGCACCGACGAAAAGATTTGCTTAATAATGCCTATCAATAAAAATACTAATCAGTTGCCGTTTAAAAAAGTAAGTAAATAAAAATACTTACTTTTTTTGGCCGCCTCATTGTCCTTTGATTTCTTCTTTCACTCGATTAAAAAGGTAAGTAATAAATTACTAATTTTATTACGAATTGAAATTTGAGCCTCAAACATCCTTATTATTATCACTTTAAATTTCTTATTAATTATTTAATTCAGGTGGAATAATTGAAAATTTGTTGAGTTTTGAATATTTTGAGCAAAATTTGTCAAAATATTAAAATTTGTCAAATCAATTGAAATCTTTGCAAAATCAAAATTTTTAACCCTCAAAAGATATATAAATTTTTGAATTCATCTTTCTTTGATATAGTTTAACAATTGCAAAATCAATTTTTTTGAGTTAACACATAAACAATTGAATTCTAAATTTTAAAAAAATAACTTGAAATTTTTTAATTTCATAAATTAATAAGATTTTTAACATTAAAACTGTTTAATTTAGCAATTAAAGAGTACAAAAAATTATTTATTTTGGTATTAAATTTAAAAACAAATTATCAAAAAACAGTGTTTAAAATTTTTGGAAATTATACCTTTAAAATAAATTTTCAAGCAAAAATTACATTATTAATTATTAGAAAATTACAATAATTTTAATATTTAAAAACATATACACAAAATAATAATAATTTTAAATATAATAATTATTAAAACTTAAAAAAACATTATTTAAAACAAAAATATTTTTAATATTATTATTATTAATTAAAATTTAAGCTTAAAATTATATAATTTTTTTAATTTAATATTATATTATTATTTTAAATTTTATTAATTATATAATTATTAGTTATTTAATTTATTAAAAAAAATTTTATTAATAACTTAATTTTATAAAAATTTACATATATAATTAAATACAATTAAAATATTATAAATAAAATTAATATTATGTTTATATTTTAATTAAATTTTATTATTTACATATTTTATTATTGTGTTTTAACTAAATATAATTTAATAATTATATATTATTATTAAAAATTTGGTCTATTTTTATGTAAATAAGTTTTTTTTTTTAAATTTAATTGTAATCAATTTAAAATTTAATTTATAATAAATTTTAAATATTTTTTAAAAAAAATATTAACAAATTAATACAAATAATTATTTTTATTATTATTAATATAAAAAAATTCTAATAAACAAATTAAATAATTTTTTTTAAAATTAATAAAATTATTATTTTAAATAAATTTCTTATTATAAATATTTTTTAAAGTTAATAAAAAACTTCTTTCTTTCTTATATTCCAAATTTCTTAAAGAGCATATTTTGAAAAAAAAGTTTTTATTTTTTCTTGTTATTTTTTTGCAAATTTTTCTTAAGCAAATAATCTCTTTGTGGTAAAGCTAATAACTGTTTTAAGTAATATTATGTTAAAAAAAAGTATTATTATTCATAGAAAAAAAAAAAGTAGGAAAAACAAATAAAAAAATAAATTAATAAAAGAATAAGATATAACAAATAAGCACAATATTAAAAAATTATAACATATTGCTTAGCAATAAGTATATTGTTAGTAAATTATAACATACTGTTTAGCAATAAGCACATTGTTAAAAAATCATGATATATTGCTTAGCAATAAACATATTATCAGAGAAAATAGAACATATTGCTCAAAAAAATATGAAATCTTATATAATAAAAATTATATATATATAATGAGAATATTAGAAACAAAAAAAACAAAATCAATTAAGACAAATTAATTAAAACTATTAATTATCCAATACTTCTTTTTTCAAAAAGTAGTTTTTTATAACTTAAAGTAAAATCAAATTACATATCAATAAAATATTAATTATTACTTAAATTCATATTATCATTATTTAATTAAGAAATATTAATTAATTCTATACTATTAACACTTTATATTGATAGAATTCAAGACTTAATTACATTGAACCAATAGTTTTTGATTATGGCTATTAATAAAATATTAATTTCTTCTTTTTTTTTTTTTTTTTTTATTATTATTTTATTATTATTATTATTATTATTATTATTATTATTATTATTATTATTATTATTATTATTATTATTATTATTATGATTAATTTTTTTTTCTTTTGTTTTGTTTTATTGTTTGTTAATTAATTAAAAAAATTAAGCACTAAGTATTTGATGTCAAAGATAACTTGGTAAAAGATCCAGAAATAAGAATAAAAATTTAAGGATAACTTATTAAAAAGACATTGTTACTTATAAAGAAAACAGATATAGAAAATAGTAGACTAATAAAAAAGTAATAGTTAGCATATAAACACATTGCTTAGCAATGTGGAGCAATATCAGAAATTACAGCACATTGTTCAACAATGTGGAGTGATATTAGAAAATTAAGGCACATTGCTTAACAATATGAGCATTATTCAAGAAATCATAGCACATCACTCAAAAATGTGAGCAATCTTATAGAACCTAAATTAGATATATATAGCAGTAGCATTAGAAGCAGAAAAAAGAGACCTCTTAGTTTAGATTTAATCCAAACAACCTTATATATCACAAATATCAATAAATAATTATTTTATATCTCAAATATACTCTCCACTATTAAAACTTTATGTTGATAGTAATTGATAATTAACTACACTAGAATAATAGCTCTTAATTATGACTATTGACAGGATACTAACATTTATTGTCTTGGCTTATTTCTTTATTTTCTTTTATTTTCTTTTCTTTTGTTTTGTTATTTATTGTTGTGTACTAATTGATTAAAGGATTAAAGTGCTAAATTACTGACATCAGGATATAGCACTGGTAAAAGACTCAGGAATAAGAGTAGACACTCAGATTTAAGAATAGCTTACCAGAAGATTGCTGGCCACCATGCCAAAAAAAAAATTGATAGAATTGTGATTTTGAAAAGCAATAAACAACAATTATTTAACCCATGGGTTGATACTGAAAACACTATTTAAAGAAAATTACATTGGAATCTCTATTTATTATACAAAAGACTCAACCAAAACCTTCAGATCTAATTAACCTTCAGAACTCAACATTATTATATCAATTGAGCACCAAATTACGAGTTTGTTATTTGCTTTAAGACCCCAAATAATCACTTGTAATATTTGATGCTCTCTGTGAGATATAATCTTACAGAGAACCAGCACCAACAAACACTCATCTGAAACAGTGGCAGAATCCAAAGAAACAGGAACAAACCACTTGGGATTCACAAAATTTTTATTCCAACACTATTACAATCATCTCAAATTAACAAATAATAATTGGCCAACAGAATCAGCTTTCAATTGCTATGTTAATAAGAGAATAGTATATTATTTGGGAGACCAAGAAGATCCAGAATTTACCTTTAACAATTTTTTTAGTAAACTACTCCAAAGCACTATCCTTCCACAAAACTACTTATTTGCACTCCTAATTACAAAAATAAACAGAGAAATTAAAAAATACACCAAGCAGAAATTTCCTATCACTTTTGCTAACAAGAGAAAAGGAAGATTACAAACACCAGCAGGAACACCAAAACAAATCCAACTATCCACTTGGAAGAAACAAAAATTTGATTCACCTGCTAATCCATCATATTACTATATATTCAGAAGTATTATTAATATAATAAGTGCAGCTACAGCAAGCACAACAACACTACTGAACAGAATCCTGTTTCAAAGTAAACAAAAAAAAACAGAGTTATTAGGAACATATGGTGATTATTTCAAAGGATTTAAATTGTGATCCCCAATGCCATTAAGAATTTAATTACCACTACTACAACCAGATTTTGGAGCCATTAGTCCTTGGAAAATAACTAACTCTGAAGAAGAAGAAAGTAGTGATCAAGAAATTAGCAAACAAAATCTGATTCTAGAAAATTCAGAAATTAAAACTCCAAATATTCAAACCCAGCAAACCCAGAACAATCCAAATCCTGAGTTAATTAATTAGCAAAACTTACCTTCAGAAATTTTTATTAATTAACAACCAATTGATCTGATTGCTAAACAACTTTAACAGCTGCCAATACTACTTTAGCAATTACCACTTCAACTACCACAACAACCAAACTTGGATCTAATGACCTATGCTCTAATAATAAAACTCGAAAAATTCATGAGTAAGAAAAACAATGCCCAAGTGTGGCTGAACGATATGGAAAAAGCCATTACAGCCAACAGATAAAATGATGCATGAGCCATGCAAGCCATTCTATACTTCCTCCAGAATACCGCCAATTCGTAATATCAGAGCTTGGTCAACAAACCTCAGAATTTCAATGCATTTAAGCTTGAGTTTTTAAGATATTTTAACAACAACAACAGTATTAATTGCTTAGCCAATACTTTCACTATTATCAAGCAAGAAAAAACTAAAGCAGTCACTACTTATTTAGGACACTTTCATAGAAACTTGTGTCAAATACAAGTGATTGACACAAATTACTTTACAGCACCACAGATTCTGAACCAGTTCATCCATGGACTGTACAATAGCATCTTCTAATACATATATCCAATATATTCACAAACTCTCCAAGATGCAGTTACCAATGCATGAGATTTTGAATTCACAGAACTCGAAGTTAACCATACTTAAGCTGTCAATTTAGTGATAAATGGATCATCTGAACTGGATTCTAAATTGAAACAACTCAGTGATTCAATTAATCAAAAATTAGAAAAATACTTAGCTGACAATTACACAATTTATTAGCCACCCCAATGATACAATAATTCTGAAAACATGAATTACTCCTAAAATCAAGTGCATCCTTCATCATCATCCAATCAGCCATGGCAGCAAGAAATGCGTAGCTGTCACAATTGTAATAGACAAGGCCATTTAAGAATGGACTGCTATTTATATAATAAGAACTTATAATCGGAAAATCAATATTGAAACCCCGATCACAGGTTTTAAACTCCAAATCAATATCCAAATTAGAATCAATACTCACCTCATTACACCCAAATGATACAATAGCCAATTTATCAACCACCAGTATATCAAGCTCCAATTTATTAGTTGACAAACTTTGTTATTTATTAGCTGCAGCCACAAGTAATATACTAGCCTCAACAAATTTAAACACCACCACAAAACATACTTTAAACCAGAACACAAAGGCCAAGAATGACACAACAAAACTGGAGATTGGCAATAATTGTCCATCAACCAATTCTTAGTTCCTCCATCCAATAATCAGGAACATGCTCTTGGAATTTGGAGACTAGATATGTCCAAAACCTAAATTCCCAACACTATTTAAGTCTTCTGGTTACTCCAAAAGACATTTCATCCAACAACTAAGAACTTGACCAAAACAAATCACTTACCAGCAATATACCTCCAGCCACTATAACCAACAATAAATTGCTAGCAGCAATTTTCCCATTTGAATTCAAAGAATCATCGCAAACACTATTGATCAGTGGAGTCATGCTCAAATAAAAATCTATCACTGTCATGTACACTAATGCTAAAATAGATGGTCAGGACATAAAACTGATCCTAGATAATGGTTCAGTAGACAGCATTATTACATAACAACTTATAGACCAATTAAGTTACTGAGTTGATTAAGCTGTCAGTACAAGGATAATTACAGCTGATGAAACAATAAAGACTTCAATTGGTTAAATAGATAACTTTCCATTTGAAGTCAATGGCATCATAATACTAATTAAGGTATTGGTAATAGAAGCAATTCAGTATCAAGCTTTTGTTGAAAATAACTGGCTGTCCAAAACTGACACAGTGCCACTATTATTGCAAGTCATGCCACAGAGAATGATATGGCTATCCAAAATGACAAGACAAGTGGAATAACAAACCATGTCTCACTTGTGGAGAACAATTGCTTGACAAAGAAATGTGAAATAACATTCCTGGTCGAAAAAGAATATGCAACACTTTGTGCCAATACACAATCCTTATAAGTAACTGGGTCAATTATGACACTCTTATTACTGCAGCCTGGCACTAAGCAATAACTTATTTGGATGGTTACCCACACGATGAGGATGAGTTCTGGTAGATGGCAAATGTCAAAGTTAAAAGAGCCACACCTAGTAAAATATTGGAAATCAAAAATAATCCTCCAAAACCAGTTGACATTGTTCTCATTCCAAACCCAAATGTTTTTTTTGACATTGAAACAGGTCCAGAAGAGTTTCATGAACACTATCAGAATTTAACACTTATAAGAGAAGAGCAGAAGCAATGCTTGGAAGAAATAAACACCCAATTATGTGACTACTGTTTGATTTCATGTGATTTTCAATATTGTAATGAGTGTAATCTCATTTACAATCCACCACCATGCATGATTTACACAATCCTGAAAGAGGAAGAACTAATCAGCAGCTGCACATTAGAATCAGAATTAATTTCCAATCCCAATTCAAACTCTGACAATGATAATGATAAAAACAATAGTTCCAGCTCTGTTCAAAATAGCAATGAAAATAACAATAATTCGAACTTTGATTCAAACTCTGAACAATACATTATGCTCCCTAATCTCACCAAGGAGCAGAAATTGAAATAGTTCAGTGATAATAATGAAAGCATTATGCCTGAATGTGTATATGATACAAATACAGAGTTTGATCTAAGATATCTGGAAAAAGATGTCATTAAATTGGAACCACATTCACACATCTGCATTGATCTCAAAGTAACACTAGAAATCCCAGCAACAACAATGGCTCAACTAGTATCTAAAAGTAGCTTAGCAAAAAAAAGAATCAACATCAGAAGAGGAATAATTAATACAGAATATGTGGGAAATATCATTGTAATGCTACAAAATAACTTAGAAAAGATCTACATCATAGAGCCAAACAAAAAAATAGCACAGACAATATTTCTGTCTCTGGTTAAAATACTTCAATTAATATTAGTGGAAAACAGAGAAGAATTAAGGATTACAGCTAAAAAGATACAGAGATTCGGATTAATGAGTAAAATAGATGTATTAGTTAATATGGCAGAGAAAAAAATTACTGACAAGAGAGAAATTATTTCCACCTGTCAATCAATTTTCATTTCACCATATGACCAGTACATATTAGTCATAGAAAGAAAAGTAAAGGATCAGGTACAGATTTTTGAAGCAGAAGCAACACTTTGTGAATCAGGAGAAATTGAATTAGTTAATCTACACATACCAGCCAAAAACCACAGTCACATCAAAATTCTTATTTACAACAATATGAGAAACACTATTGAAATACCAAAAGGAACTATCATTGGATATTTAACCACTGAAATTGAAAACCAACTGCCAAACACCATTTCAGACTTTCCACAACTGTGTAGATATGTAGATATCACATCTCAAACAATATATAAATGAGAAGAATGTTATCTGCTCTAATTAAAACAATTGAAACAGATGAACTTGGGAAATCTAGATTCACTACAATATATGCAGCTCAAAATGTTACTTAACAACTTCAATGACATCTTTGCCAGCAAAAATAAATTTGACAAAACTAACATAATTCAGTATTAGATCAAGACTAGAGATGCAATGCCAATTAAACAAAGAGCATACAGAGTACCACCAGCCAGCCATGAGATCATTTGTTAAGAAATCAATTAAATGCTTGACAATGGGCTAGTTCAGTCATCAATAAGTCTATAGTTATCACCAGTGGTACTAGTCCATAAGAAAAATGGAAAAATCTGCTTTTGTGTAGATTATCAAAAACTGAATAAAGTAACCAAAGGAGATAGCTACCCAATACTAAAGATCCAAGAGCTATTCAATGTTTTTGGAGAAAAGAAATGGTTTTCAACTTTAGACTTAGATAGTGGTTATTGGCAAGTAGCCATGAATCCAGAAGACAAAAAAAAACGGTTTTTACAACTTGAGAAGGAAATTTTAAATTTAAAGTTATGTCATTTGGCTTGATAAATGCTTCAGCCATATTTCAACAGCTTATGGAAATTGTCTATACTGGATTACTATGAAAATTAATAGTTGTATATCTAGATGACATTAATGTGTTCTTTAAAACATTTGATAATTATTTATACCATCTTTAACAAGTATTTGAAAGACTAAAAAGAGCCAGATTAAAATTAAATGCAACCAAGTATTTCTTTGAAAAAACAAAACTCAAGTTTTTGGAACATATTATGAGCAAAAATGGAATCAAAACAAATTCAGACAAAATTGAGATAGTTAAGAACTTTCTAGTACTCACCAACTTGATAGAATTACAAACATTTTTAAGATTTGCAGGTTACTACCACCATTTTATCAAAAATTTTTCCAAACTGGCTCAGCTATTACATCAGCTTCAAACAAAGAACACCAGATATAAATGAACAGAAATTCAGCAAGAAGCTTTTAATATATTAAAAAGAAAGCTTATTTAAGCTCTAGTACTAATCTATTTAGATTATAGCAAGCCATTCATAATTACAACAGATGCATCTGGTCAAGCATTGAGAGTGGTACTATCTTAGAAAAAACCAGATGGACAAGAACACCCAGTAGCTTATGTCAGCAGAAGCTTAAATCCAGCTGAAAAAAACTATGAAACTCCAGCACTAGAACACTTAACTATCTATTGGGCAGTTATAAAATGGAAAGAATACTTGAGTCAAAAGTTTAATATGTACACTGATCATAAAAAATTGATTTTAATCCAGAAGCAAAAATTTGGAGATGATCACTATGCCAGATAGAAAATAAAACTTTCACCATTTAATTATACAATATATTACAAAAAAGAAAAAAAAAAAAATGCCAACAGTTTGTTGCAAATAAGACAAATCTAAAAACATTTCAACCCAAAAATATAACAAAAAGATGAATATACAAAAATACTAACAACTCTAATATTATATAAATACCCAATTGTTCAAGGAGAAATTATCTCAAAAGAAACAAAACAACATAAAACAGCAATCAAAATATTTCATCAACCATCAAAATATACTTTATCAGAAGAACAAAAGAAATCCAGATCAGCCAACTAAAGTAATTATGAAACCAGAAAAAGAGACAATATTATTCAACATGTACTCGGATCCAACAGCAGGACATTTTTACAAAGAAGCAATTATGGAAAGAATCAGAAAAAGATATTATTGGTCATCAATGTATTCAGACATTATCCAATATGTTTAAAATTGTGATGCTTGTTAGAGAAGAGAAGGAACAAAACCCAGTAAACTGTTAAGACCAATCAAAGTAAAACAATCATTCAATTGCATTGGAATTAACTTAGTCAAATTATTAACAATAACCAATAGAGGCAACAGATATATTGCAGTAGCCATAGACTATCTTACAAAATAGCCAGAAGCAAAAGCCATTCAAAGAGCAAATGCAGAATTTGTTGCCAAATTTGTTCATCAAGATTTGATCTGTCAACATAGATGTTCAAAAGAACTATTATCAGATCAAAGAACTTACTTTGTAAATAGAACATTGGCAGAATTAAGTTAAAGATTTGAAATAAAAAGACCATTATCATCACCATACCATCCATAAACAAATAAATTAGTTAAAAGGTTTAACAGAACATTGTGTAAAGCAATTACCAAAATTAGCCAAGAAAACCAGGACAAATGGTATTTGTTTATATTATCAGTATTATTTGCTTACTGAACAATAAAGCAAGACACTATACAAGCAACACCATTTGAATTAGTATATGATAGAACAGCAACATTACTAATGGAAATAGAAGTCAAAACATATCTAACAAAACCAATAACAGAAGAAAATTTTCAAAGAACATTGCTAAAAAGAACATATGACTTAATAGAAACACTAGAAAACAAATAGCAAAAAGCAATTAATAATATCTAAAAGTTACAAGAAAAACAAAAAAAAAGACATGATAACTAATTACCAGATAAACCAGTTAAATTCAGGATTGAAGACAAAATACTTTTACATTGTACCAAAACAAAAAAACAATGAAGTGGAAAATTTGATCCCAAATGGGACAGACCATTTTATGTAAAAAAAATTCTAGGAAATAAAGCTTATAAATTAAGGTTAAACAACAAAATTTTAACCAAAGTAGCACATAAAGATCAACTGAAACTATATCAAAACATAGTATTAGCATCCACCAGTAATATTTCACAATTGGGAACACAGAGAATATTAGTTCAACCAGATGAGATTTTATGAGATTTAAAACCAATCATAGTTATTGAACCAAACACATCAAATTAAACAACCAAACAAGTATATAAAGACATAGTATATGCAACAAAAGCAACAAAAAAAATGGAAATACCAGACCATATTCACATTTTAACTCAACAATTGTTTCAGGCTTTAAATCAACAGCAAGTAAACATGGAAATTATTATCAACAATCAAACAATCTGTTATCAAAACACCAAACAAAAAGAGAAAAGTACATCATACTAGTAACCACAGAAACAATTAATAAACTGGTTAAATAAAATAGTAGAGAAAGTAAAAAACACTTTTGAAAAAATCATCATCATTGTTTCAACAGAAAAACTGACAAAAAAAAATTAAAACCAATAGATAGACCAACTTTCAATACCATACTGCTACTATTAATTGAGACGAAAAGTAGATATTTAAAAGTTATATCTTGACAAATCCAAGAGAATCTTCAATCAAGAAATAATTCAGAACATTGAAGACATTATTGGAAAGAAAACAAACTTGACATTACACATTAGAACCATTTATTAACTACACACTATATTTTAAAACTACCCAAAAGTATTGTTACACTCTAATATAGAAACAATAACTATCAACCAATAAGAAAAAATAAACAACTCACAAATTAAAGAAATAAAGAATAGGGTAAAACAGACACTACTTGAAAAAGAAGTATTTAACATAATTCAAAATGAGAATTTTGATAAAGCTTAATATTAAAAGAAGAAGATAATATTACTCATAAAAAAACAGATATAGAAAATAATAGACCAATAAGGGAGTAGTAGTTAGCACATAAGTACATTGCTCAGCAATATGGAACAATGTCAGAAATTATAGCACATTGCTTGAGAATGTAAGCAATCTTGTAGAACATAAATTAGGTATATATAACAGTATTAAAAGCAAAAAAGACAGATTTCTCAGTTTAGATTTAATTTAAGCAATCTTTCACATTACAAAATATCAATAAATAATTATTTAATATCTCCAATTTACTTCTCACTATCAACACTTCATGTTGATAGTAATTGATACTTAATCATACTGAAACAATAGTTCTTAATCATGGCTATTGATTGAATACTAACATTTATTGCCTTGGCTTATTTTTTTCTTTTCTTTTCTTTTCTTTTTTTTTGTTTTGTTATTTTTTGTTGTGTACTAATTGATTAAAAAATTAAAGCACTGAGTTATTGACATCAAGATATAGCACTGGTAAAAGACCCAGAAATAAGAATAGACACTCAAATTTGAGGATAGCTTACCAGAAGATTGCTGGTCACCATGCCAAGAAAAAAATTGATGAAATTGCAATTCTGAGAAGTGACAGACAACAACTACTTAATCTGCAGGTTGATATTGAAAACACCATTTAAAGAAAATCACATTGGAATTTCTGTCTATTATACAAAAGACTCAACCAAAACCTTCAGATTCAATTAATCTTCAGAACCTAACATCATTATATCAATTGAGCACCAAGTTATGAGTTTGTTATTTGTTTTGAGACCCCAAATAATTACTTGTAACATTAGTGAGATAATTATAATATATATTGTGGCTATTAATACTAAAATAAAAAGTATTGGTTTTTGTTTAATTAGAGATATTGTAATTGCTAGTACTGGTTCTTCTAATTTTGGTTAAACAATTTTTTGTGACAGTTTTATATAATATGTTTGGATTTTTGACAGTAGTAACAATTATAAGAATTTTGTTTTTAAGATTGTTGTTATTGTTAATAATATTACTCTTATTGGTATTATTACTGAAGATTTTTTGGTCTTTTTTTTTTAATGTTGTTAATGTCTATTTGCTGTAAATTTATGATTACTGAAAATTTGTAAATCTTTGATAACTGAATTTATCTTCAAATTATCTTCTATAATTTGAACTGCTGAACTTATAAGTAAAATGACCAATTCTGTACTAATTACTTATATAGTTACTTTACAGTAAAAGTTAATTTTTTCTCAAAAATTGCTTATTTGGAAGCTTATTAAAAATATGTAGTTATTTTATGTAAAAGTCAACTTTTCTACAAAAATCTTGTTTGTAAGCTACTCTAATGTATATAATAAAAAAAACAAAAGAAAATAAAAGAAATGTAAAGAAAAAAGAATTTTGTTAAGAGAATTATTTTCTGTTCAGATCTGAAGTTATTAACAAATTACTAAAATTAGTAGTTAATTAATTTTAAAATATTAGTTAAAATTTAGGAAATTTTAAGTACAATTTAAAAGAATTTGTTTTTAAAGTATTTGTTTTTATTAATTTATATAATTGCTATTTTAAAAATAGGATAGATAAAATAAGATATATTTTCTCAAAGAGAGAAGCTTTTTTTTATACAACTTATTACAGTACTAGTCAATAAACTTGAACTTTTTTTTTGTTATAATTTCTATTGTATTGTTATGATTGAAACTTATACTTTTTATTAATTATCACATGTATTAGCCACTGATGTCATATAAATTAGCCACTCTATTTTTAGAAAGTGATCATTGACTTAATCATTGACCACTTTTGATAGCTATATAAGTAATGAATCTCTTAGCTATAGAAAAACATATAGAAATCAAGAAAATCAAATAAATAAAAATAACAACTTTTATCTCAATCATTCTTTTATTGCTAATTTCTTTTTCCCTACTTTTAAATATCTGAATATCTTGGAATAAAAGATTACTTGTTGGTTATTTCTTACCCTTTTCCTGAAACATGTAATTGCAGCATTTGAAAATTATTGAATAAAACATGACTGAAGAGCACATCTGATACCTGATATTGAATTCTAAAAGTGCCAACATGAGACATAGAATTATACTAGACATAATCATTTGTTAACAGTACAGACTATTTTTCTACCTTCAGATTTCCTGGTTATCTTTTGAAAAGTACAGCGACTGAGATATTTTATGAGACTGATCTCACACATTGAATCCATACTTATTCAATTAACTCCTTAAAGTTAAAATTCTTTGATTATTTCTATTACTCTACAATTCTGTTCTCCCTTGCTATCTGTTAGCTTGTTACTCCAATCTGTAACAGTACAAATTGGATTATTAATTAAATAGTAATATTTGATAGTTTTAATTAAATTACAAATAATAATTAAAACAATAATAATATATGCTAATTTAATAATAAAAATTATAAAGGTAATTTTATGCTAATTAATGATTAAATTCTACTGATAACAGTATTTTTTTTTTGTTGCAATAATTAATAAGTTCCTAAACATCTAATAAAAAAATTTTTAATTTTTTAAGTTAACTTTTTATTTAATTAAATAAGCTTTGTATTAATATCTAAAGTTTTATTTATGGCTAAATTAATAACTTGGATGTAATTGGCTTCTTGTTTTGCTAATTCAAAGTTATAAATAAGTATTAAAGTCTCTTATAAAGTGTTAAAATATTAAGATCTAATAAATTGAAAAATATTGCTTTTTAATTTTTTAATAAATTAATTCAAAATTTGGCCAAATGTATAGTAGTCTTTTTTAATAGCTTGAATTTGACAAAAAATTTGATTAAATTAGCCAAAATAAGTAATAACTGTTTTATAATTTTTTTGTTTTATATTACTAAATTGATTCTGTAATTGAATTAAGATATTGAAATCACAAAAATATTATAAAAAAGTGAGTTTAAAAATAAAAAAATTAATCGGTTTTTTTTTAAAACTTTGGTATCATGAGTTTATAGTTTTAATTAAAAAAAAATAAAGCTTAAATTGTTTTGGTCTTTTTTTAATTGTTAACTATAATTGCTTTTTTGGTTTTGCAATTTATGTATATGCATTTTTTTTTACAAAAAAATTTTTTCAGTCTAATAATGTTTTTGTAAATCATAACTAAAATAATAAAAAGTTGTTTTTTGTTAATAAAAAAAATATTAGAAAAGATATGTCTAATTGTTTTATTGAACTTGAAGCTAATTATTTTTTTTGTTTATTGCTATAATTAGTTAAAATAGTAATGTTTTTTCTAAAAGAATAATTGTTGATTTGGTTAGTGGTTTTGATATTTGTTAATTCTAAAAAAAAGTATTTTAAAAAGTAGTATTTGTTGCTAAAGTAAAATTTTTGAACAATGGTTTGTATTTTTTCAATAATTTAGTTTAAAAATTTCTGTTAAAATCTTAAAATTAAAGATTTCTGGAAGTTTTTAAAGTTTTTGGCTGCAAATTATTTAGTTAATTTAATAAAATTATGTTTTTTGGAGTTTAATAGTAAAATAATATTAATAGTAAAAGAAATTTTGATTTTTTGCTTGGTGTAAATTGGGATTTTTTTTGTACAGATTATTGTTGAATATTGTTTTCTATATTTAACTTGAATTTCTTAAAAAAGACTTTTGTACTGTAATTTTTTTAGTTATAAATAACAATTTTGTGTGTATTTTTCAATTTTTTGTTAATAAGAAAAAGAGTTTTTGCAATTGTTTTTTTGATAATTAAAATTGAATACAATAGAAAATTTTGGTAAATTTGTTCTCTGAATTTTTTAATATTTGATGTTTTATCTAAATAATAATAAACTTTGATATATATATAGTAAAAAAAATTATTTTTGGCTGCAAATATTTTTTTTGAGATTTTTAAGTTTTTTTAAAAGTATTAATATAGTGTTTTTTTAAAAAATAAGTGATTTTTTTTAACAGTTCTAATAGTTATTTTGTAAGTTTTTTGGGTATTCTGTTTTTATAAATTTTATAATCTTATAAAAAACATTAAATATTATGGATAAATTTAGTAAAGTAAAGGTTGTAACTTTTGGTGTTTATGATTTAATATTTGAAAACTAAATAAGCATAGATGTAGTAATTTCTTTAATATTATTAGTTATCAATCTCTGAAGATTTTTTTGTTATAAGGCACAGAGTTCTGGTTTTTTTAATTGTTGTTATAGTTGTATTTTTTTTCAAGCTAATAAGTATAGTTATTAGAGTTTGGTATTGTTTTTTTACTTTATTAATAAACTAACAAAATAAAATTAATATCTAAACTTAGAAAAAGCTTCTTTTTTTTACCAGACTATTACGAAATTTATTTCCAAACAATTGATTTTCAATGTTGTCATTCCACAATAAAAATAAAAATAAAAATAAAAAAATAAAAAAATAAAAAATAAAAAAAAATAAAAGAGAAATTAGTATTATTAATTATCATAATTAAAAATAATTAGTTCAAGTTATTAAAGTTTCAAGACTGTTTATATTAATAATATTTGACTTAAAGCAAGAATAACAAAGATAATTGATTTAATTTTAATAATCAAAATATTAGAATTATGGATAAATAATTTAAAATAAGAAAATTTTATTAAACTACCAATATATATATAATAAAGTTAAGATTAGACTAAGATTAAAATATTTAATAGAGAAATGATTCTTGTTTTTATTTGTTTGCTTCTTTTTTTTTGTTAAAACTGTTTATTTTTATACCTATTTTTTAATTCTATAAAATTGTTTTCAATTGCTTATTATTATTAGTTATTGCTTACTATTTTTATTATTGCTTTATTTTTTTATGTTATAATTAATTATTCTATATTATGATTAATTATTCTGTACTATTTTATATTATTGTGTATTATATTGTATTATCTTAAGTTATTTTATATTATTTTATATTATTTTGTGTTATTATGTTTTTTCTATATTATTATATATTAATCACATTTTTTTAATAGTTTTTGAATTGGTTTTTCTATTTAGATAATATTAGCTAGAATTTATTTTAAACTAAAACTAATATTTTCTTTAATATTTTTTATACAAATCAATTTTAATAAAACTTACTTTAAAAAGCATAAAAATTCTTAATTATTTCTATTGTAAAATTAACTATTTTATACTAATATGTTAAAATTAATTAATTATCAATTTTAATAACTGTTAATAACTTTTAAATCTGAATTTAAAACAACTTTTTTAACATATATTTTTTTTTTATATTATTGAATAGTCTATAATTAAGATTTTTTATAAAAGAGTTAATTTTTATAGCAAAATAACTACATATATTTTTGAAAAACTTATAAACAAAATTTTTTTGTAAAAGAGTTGATTTTTACTGCAAAGAAATTATATATATTTTTAAAAAACTTACAGACAAAATATCTTTATAAAAAAGTTGATTTTTTATTACAAAATAATTATATAAATAATTAATATAAAATTGGTTATTTTATCATAAATCTAATAGTATATACAGTTCAAAATATAAAAAGATATTTTAAAAAAAATTAGCTTATTAAAAATTTATTAATTTCTATTTACAATAAAATTAACAGCAAAAACAACATTAATAATATTCAGAAAAAGATAAAAAAATCTTTAATAATAGTATATAATATTGTCTTAATTGGTCTAAATAACCAGTTATATATAATAAATACATAATCTATATTTAGTTAGATTTATTTAATTTGTTTTTTTGTTTTAGATAATAATTAAGTTATATTTATTAATAAATTTTTTTACTTTTATTTTATTTTATTTATTAAATATTTGTAATTAATCTAAAAACAACCAAAAAAAATGCAAAAATAATTTGATAATTTAACAATTATAACAAAATAATATTATATTTTGATAAAAAAAATTTTATTTTAAGATATAATCTTATTAAAAATTATTAATTTACCAAAAAAATAAAAAAATAAAATAAAATTTTTAGATTTAACAAAAATTAATATTATATTAAAACACTAAATATTTATGTTATTTTATTTAAATAAATAGTTTTTAATATTAGTTTAAAACTATTTACTTAATAATATTTTATTTTGTTTGCTTTTTAATATACAAAATTTAATAATTACTTTTTGGTCTTATAAATTTAAAAAATCAATGTTTTTTTAATTAATAAATTAATAGTTAATAAATTAATAGTTAATAATTAATAATTAAACAACTGTAAAATTTCTTAGTTTTTAATACAATAAATAAAAAATAGATTTAAATTAATTATTTTGAATTAAAAAAAAGTTGTTTATATAAAAAATTATTATTTTAAGTGTAAAATATATTTTTTAAAATATAAAAATTTTTTTTTATACATATTATTTTATGGTTTTAAACTTTTTGTTTTTATTAAAATATTTGTTAATTTATTTAAAATACATAAATTTTAGCTTAAATTTTAGTTTAAATTACTTAAAATTGCTTTTATATTTAAAATTCAAAATTTTGTATATTCTAATTATTGTATTTTATTATACTTGTGAATTTAAAATTAATTATTTTGTGCTAATTTAATATAAAAATTAAAACATTATAATATTAATTTTTACTAACTTTAAAAATAATCTGTAAATAATCTATAATATTAATTTTTTTGGTCAAATAATTTAGTTTTTGTTATTTTATATTTTTTGTTTAATAATATTAATAATTTTGTTTTATTTTTTAGTTGTTTTTAACAGTAATTATAACTTAAATTTTAGCTAGTAACAACCACAAATTTGGAAAACTTTATACAAATATTAATAATCTTTTAAAAATAAAACAAAATTAATAATAACTCAATAAAACTTAGTAATAATAAAATAATAATAAATTCAAAAATTATAACAACTTTAAAAATTATTTAAAAATATTTACAATTTTAGAATTTTGGTTTTTAAATAACTTATTTAAATTAATTTAAAAACATAAAAAAACTATTTTAAAAAAAAATTTAACAATATGTTATTTCTTATAATAATTATTAAAAAAAATTTATCTTATAAAAAATTTTTTAATTCAATTAAAATTAAACAATTATTTAATTAAATTATTATTTAAAAAAAAAGGTATTTAAAAAATTAATATTGTTATAAATAATGTATTTAAATAAAATATGATAATATTTAATGTTTAATTATAAAATATTAGTCTTTAAAAGTTTTTAGTATTGTTATTAACAAAAAAATTAAAATTATTAATTAATATAAAATAGTTTTTATAATTTTTATTATTAATTAATATATAATATTAATTTAATTTATTATTTATTATTTAATTATTAATTTAATTTATATAATATACAAATATAATTTAAATTATGTTATTACTTATAAAATAATATAAAAAATAATCAATAATAAATATATATATAATAAATTAACCAATTATATATTATAAATTATTAAATAATATAATAACAAAAATTTTAAAAATACCAAAAATTCTATCAATAACTCAAAAAATATATAAAAATAATTAAAAATTCCAAATATTTCATATTATAAATATATATAATAATAGTATTAAAAACAAAAAATAACAATCTTTTTTTAAATTTAATTTTTATTAAATAACTTTAATAATTAAAAATTTAATACTTAAAGCAAATTTTTTTATAATAAAAACATTAATTATTTTTTATTTAAATTTTATAAATTAATATATTATAATTAATATATTAAAACTAACTTTAATAATAACTTAATTAATTTTAAATTTGAATAAAAAATACTTTTTTTTATTATTTATTTTTATTTTTTATTATTTTTTATTATTAAGTAGTTTATAATTAAGATTTTTTATAAAAAGATTGTTTTTTATAATAAAATAATTATATATTATTAAAAAGTTTATATATTTAAAAATTTTTGTAAAAAAAAATTAACTTTTACTGTAAAGTAATTACACAAAGTAATTAAT
The DNA here is from genome assembly GCA_016748015.1 of Geosiphon pyriformis. Classification (NCBI taxonomy): domain Eukaryota; kingdom Fungi; phylum Glomeromycota; class Glomeromycetes; order Archaeosporales; family Geosiphonaceae; genus Geosiphon; species Geosiphon pyriformis. Next base: position 312,037 of record JAAOMT010000289.1, on the reverse strand, counting down.
ATAAAATTGATTATTTTATTATAAATTTAATAATAAAAAATAACTTAAAATATAAAAAATTATTTTAAAGATAAATTAACTTTTTAAAAATTTATTAATTTTTATTAACAATAAAATTAACAACAAATTAATATTAACAAATATCAGAAAAAATAGTAAAACATTTTTAATAATAATGTTTACTAATTATTTTACTTATTAAATTTTTTTTATATAAAAAACAAAAATATTAAAGCTTTATAAATATTAAAAAATCAAGTAATAGTATTTTTACAAAAAAAAATTGTATTTATTTTTAATTATTATTAATTTATTTTATATTATTTAATTACAATTAATAAAATTTAGTATTGTTTTTTTATTTTTTTAATAAATTATAATTTATTATAAAATGAATTTTTTAGAATATATTTTCTTTTTATTAAATTATTATAATATTAAATTATTTATTACAATAGTTAAATTACTAATAAGTTATTTGTATTAATTTTAATTATTTTTAGACTACTTATAAATTTTTAAAATAAAATAAAAAAATAAAAAAATTAATATATATATTGTTAATTATAATTTATTATTTTTTGCTATTTTATGTTATTTAATATTATTTTTTAAACAGTTTTGAAATATATATATATATATATATATATATATAAAAGTTAATTACAAGAAATAAAGGAAAAATTCAAATAACTTTTTGTAAAAAAATCAAAAAAATCAATACTCAAAAAACAAACATACATACATACATACACACATATATATATATAGTATGTTAATGAGAAACATTTCGAAGTGAACGAGTCGTGAAGGAATTACTATTAATAATGTGAAAACTATTAGTACTTTTGGAGGATCCTGGAATATAAAGTTTATTGATTTTAAATATGAGGATAATTGATATTTCATTTGCCACCTAGATCTCATTAGTACAATTAACGTGGGTATATGACAAAAATAAAACCTTCAATTATATTTTCGAAAAGAGAAGGATATTAAGAATTGAAAAGGTATAAACTTTATTGTGAGAAGCTAAATTTAGAAATCTAGTTTTTACTTTGAACAAAAGAATTGATTGAATGATTTAGAATATCGTTATTATTTTAATTTTAAACCCAACTATAACGAGTTTTATAAGCCATTTCAACAGCACATTGAGCCCAATCAACCCCATGGTTATGTTTCGATGGATTATTTCCAAGCCCAGCTCGCTCTAATGCTTGTTCATCTGTTAGACAAGCTAGGACGCCAAAGATGCAAGGTACGTTGGTATCCAAACCAACACGCATTACACCATGAGCTATCGCGTCACTAATGTATTCAAAATGCATCGTAGCACCTTTTATCAAGACTCCAATACATATGACTGCATCATAACGAATAGTTTTTTCTGAAGTGATAATGCACTGTCGCGCGGCGAACGGCAGTTCGAAAGAGCCAGGTACTGACTCTAGGATAATATTTTTAGGATCAACGTTATATTTTTTCACTAGTGTATGCTGAGCACCTTGTACAAGCGCTTCAACAACTTGAAGATTCCAACGAGTGTGAAGAATTAAAATTCGGAGCTTGGAGCCATCGTATTGGATTGCAGAAGGGGAAACACCTTTCACAAAATTAGACATTTTTAATGAGGGTTGCCAAACTAGACTGGATCGTACATTTTGATAAAAAATTTCTTTATCTGATCAATAATTTTTTTAACCAATCATTCGTTTCTTATTATTAAAGATTTGAATGAAATAAAAATAAATATATTACATAAATAATTAAATAAATAAATTAATAAATAAATGAGTTTTTTTATTTTTTATTTTTAAAAAATAATTTTTAGTTTTAATAAAATATATAAAAATTGCTATTTTAATTAATTAATTAAATAATTAATTCATATTAAATTTTATTTAACAATATTTTTTTCATTGGTGAGGTGATATTTGTAAATCACGTGCCGTAGACCATATCGCGTTTGTTTTGCTAATTAAATATGGTTTATAAAAAAAAATTATTACTTTTTTTTTTTGAATGAAATAAAATTTTCTTTAATTAATTGATTAATATTTACAATTTTAAATGGATCTAATGAGACAACGATACGATACGATACGACACGTGTTTTCAATGGGTAAAACAAATTTCCCAAGTGGGTACAAAGCATTGAATAAGGTCATAGGGTAATTCTCAATCCTGCCGTAATGCGGTACAAAATTTAAAAGCAAAATGTCGAGAAAAATTTTCCTGTTGTGCCATTGTATTTGGTAAAAATCAAAAAAGAACTCGTGGGGTCGCAAAAGTTGTTGTTGTTGTTGTTTAAAGGTTAACAGGTAATAATCTGTAATGTTTATTTTTACGACAGGTTAAAGAACTGGTTTTTTTTTTCTTAAATAATCTATGGCCATGTACGAATTGGTAAATAGATTATTAGGGGATGATGATGATTGGTTGAGGTGGTTGAAATTTTAATTTTAATTTTAATTTTTTTTGAAATTTATCCAAATATAGTGATTGCCGTAATTTGATCCAATGTATCCTTCTCGCGTTTCCTCACAGGGAAATTTGAATTGGGGGAAAGTTGTAGTTTATCTAAATGAAATATTTTGATAATGATTCGAAGATCGATTAGAGAATTTTGGGGTTTTGAGTTAAAAAAGAGAAGGATTTACTTAATTACATCCTGTCGTGAACAGAATCTTTTAGAACTTTTAATTTAAAATGAATTTTGAACGAATAGTAAATAAGTAAAGTGAAAATAAGTGATTAAGTCAGAGTGAGTAGAGAATGTAAAATTAGAATTTCTCTATTGTTTTCTCGGAAAAGGTGATCTTTGTTTACTGCAGTCATTATTTACGCCACATCGAAAATTCTTTACTAATCGAAAATGGCGCTGTTTATCATTGTTATCATTATCATTATCATTATCATTATCATTATCATTATCATTATCATCATCGTTGTCGTTGTTGTCGTGATGGAAAAAGGTTCCCAAAGTAAAATTCCCCATTAGAAAAATCAAGTTAAAAATCTGATATCATGCCAGTCGGTTATTTGTATTATGATTATGTGATCATAATGATGAAGAATAAGAAGAAGAAGTAGAAGCAGCAGAAGAATGAAGGAATGATGAGGGGAAGTACGGAGAGCAATGGGAAAATTCCCTTTTCTCACAAAATTTCAATATATAATGTTTGTGTGTGTATGTCTCTGTCTATCTGTCTATCTGTCTGTCTGTCTGTCTTAGTAGTGGTTTATTTTTTTATCACGATCTTAAATGATAAACAAATAATTTGTTGAAAAAATAATCAGAAAAAAGATCGGGCGGCAAAAAAATCAGACAAAGAAATTTGATGTTTAAACGTGAAAATTTACCGAAATATCATCAAAATAAAGTTATTTGTAGTTGACCCCACGCCGAAAACAAAAATTTTTTATTGGGAAAATTAATGATAATAATAGTAGGATCCAAGGGGGAGATAATAATAATAATAATAATAATAATAATAATTATTATTATTATTATTATCATTTGTTTTATTATTTTCTGTTTGTTTTTACAAAAACTAACTAACCAAAACAATGGAAAAAACTTGATCAAGGGATTTGTAAACCGGGGAGAGTAAAAGTAATGTGTAAATTTACTGGGAAAGGATGAGAGGATTATGGTGTATCAAATGGTTAGTTGCCATTTCCAGGCAGGAAAATAAAATAAAATAAAACAAAATAAAATAAAATAAAATAAATCAATTTGACCTAATTCAAAGAAGCCCTGGAAATGATTTTTTTAGTAATGATGAAACTTGATTTCTCAGCAATGTCTTAGCATATGATCCGCTATGATTATTTTTGGTCATGATGCATCGGATGGCATTTTATTCGTTTCCGGTACTAGTACTTTTTTTAACTCCCCAAGGCGTAACAGTGTTAAAAGGTCAAGTTCTTGAGACGAAAGAGAAGATCGTAGCAAGTAAGTTTAAAGAACAATTTTATTGATAATCATAATACTAAGATAATCGATAAAGATAATAATAATAATAATAATAATAATAATAATAATAATAATAATAATAATAATAATAATAATAATAATAATAATAATAATAATAATAATAATAATAATAATAATAATAGATGATATAAATTTTTTTTATGTAGTAAAATCGTCATGTATTGAAAAATAAGTTTTTTGATTATTTCAGAAGAGGAAAATTATACCAAATAAAAATGTTTAAAATAAAATCCGTGTTTCGTAATGGAACAATATTTCGTACTGAACAATATAGAAAAAGTTGAAGCAAAGCAAGCAAGCAAGCAAGCAAGCAGGCAGGTAGGTAATGTGGAAGCCATTGAGGCGAACAGACTTGCCTCGGGCACAAGCCTATCAGTATGGTTATGATTTTCGAACCATTACTTTACTCACTCACTCTAGATATATTAGGTATTGGATTGAAGCCGAGTTGGGCTGTGTATTTAGTCAAGACCAAGTTTGTTAGAGTTGATCGACTTTTAGGAATAGTTTCTAAGGTGAGTTGATGTGAGATGAGGTGAGACTATAAAGATTGAATAAGAAAAATTTCCAAAAATTTTTTTTTCCACCGTGTGTAATATCAATTCATATTAAGAATTAATGGTATTACCAAAGATGTATGTCATTTAATTGGAAATAAATTAATGCATTCATTAATGATAATAATAGCATTAAAGATATTTGATTTTAATTTTAACTGGTTACATGGGGAATTTAAAATTCTACCTTCTTTTATTATTATTATTATTATTATTATTATTAAAATAAAATAAAAATTTGAAATTTTGCATAATTTAATTTATATTGAAAAAAAAAAAAAAGGGTTCACCACTAATGAGTGGTTCATGGAATTTCCAAAAAAAAATATATATTGATATCCTATCGTGTGATGAAATAATCAATTGTATTTGGTGATTTTTTTTCTTTTGTGAACTCATTTAGAAATTTATATATGTATATAAATATATATATATTTATATATTTATTTATGCAATGGATTATAAAATATGATGATGTTTCTATAATTATCATCATTGTCATCATCATCCTTACCATTCGTAATGGACATTTTTTTTTTGACAGGCTCTTTCTCTATGCATCGTCTGCATTGAAGATAAGACACTGCTTTAATTCTCCATGGAAAACCTTTTTTTTTTTTTAATTTTAATTTTAAAAAAAAATTTTAACATGATAATGAACCAGATTGTAAACCGGATCCAAAATAAAATGTTCCCGGCTATTCAAAAAAAAAAATTTAATAGAGAATATAATAGGAAATATGATAGAGATACATGTACATTATACATTATACATGTACATGCACAAATGTATGAAATAAAACTGGATAGAAAGGTTAATCCTTTTCTTTCGTTATGGAAACACTTATTTTTAAAATTAAAGTTTAATCACTTTTCACTGTTCACATTGCTGTTTGTAAATTTCTATGAAATCTATAATTTCTTTGCATTCGTATCACAAAAGTTATTTTCTAATTTTAAAAAAATTATCCTCCATTAAAGATTATATTATTATTATTATTATTATTATTATTATTTATTATTATTATTATTATTATTATTATTATTATTATTATTATTATTATTATTATTATTATTATTATTATTATTATTATTATTATTATTATTATTATTATTGTTGTTG
>JAAOMT010000289.1:135638-305576 GCA_016748015.1 Geosiphon pyriformis | reverse complement strand
TTTTTTTTTTTTTTTTTCTTTTTTTTTTTTTTTTTTTTTTTTTTTAACCCAAAAAAAAATTAAAAAAAAAACCCATAAACGTTTACCATCTAATTTTTTTCCCTATTTCTTATTTTGTCAATTTCTTATTTCTATTTTTACTGCCCCCATTCTATTCCCTTTTTCTTCTTTGCAGGGAGGCTTTGTAACGAGAGGTCCTGTTATTGTTGTCTGTTTACTATTATCTACTACTACTACTACTACAACTACTACTACTTTATCTATCGTTCTGCCTTTCAAAGTTTTTTTATTCTTGCTCTTTTTTCCCAAATTTCCTCACCCTTCTTACTCTCTTAGTTCTCCTATCTTTACTCCTTTTAGTAAAAAGAAAAAATTATACTGTTAGACTATCTACCTGACCTACTTGAATTGACTCCAAGTACTGTTCTCAAGGTGTTACTGCTTCTACTGTTTTAATTGTAGTTAGCAAGCTCTCTAGGCTGCTCTATCTAACTTTTGTTATATAATAGAAAAAATCAAAAAAAAACCTCAAATTCTCCCCCCCCCCCTCCTCCCCATTAACAGAGAAAAATGAAGTCAAGAAGAAGCATCCTATCACCAAGTCGTCTCTTTAGTAAAAAGAATAATAATAATAATAATAATAATAATAATAATAATAATAATAACACTCACAATAATAAAAACAATAATTCTTCTACGGTAACTGCCAACTCTAATAACCCCACTGTTAATACTATCCGTAGTATTGACACAGTGGTGGAAAAAGAACCAATTTCACTACCAACTTCTCCAATTTCTACAAAGGTAAAAAGTGACGGTTGGCATAGCAAATGGAGTATAAAAACCAAAAAGCACCAGGTGGAAAACGACGACGTTCGAAACTTAAAGAACGAGGTTGAAAGGTTTAGAAACGGTGAAGCTGTCATAAAGAAAGAATTAGAAGCCACGAAAGATCGACTCGAAGCAGTGAACCTTGAATTGGTTGACTCTAACTCTAACCTATCTCAGCTTAATGAAAGTCTCCAGGTGGACTTGGCTCGTGCTCGAGAAACGATTGAAGAATTACAAGAACGTATTCAAGCTCTCGTCATTGAACTTGAAAAATCAACTTCACTGCTTCAGAATAAAGATTCCCTGCTATTCTCAAAAGATTCTCTACTAAAGGATAAAGAACAACAGCTAGAAATCGCTTTGGCGAAACTTGATGAATTAAAGATATCTCTAAAACATGCCGAGGCTGCTTTACAACTAAAGGATAAGTCCCTAGAGGACGCACAAATGGCCCAAAAACAAGCCACAACCGCTCTCCAAAATAAAGACAAGGCACTTGAGGATGCCCAAACATTGCTCAAACAGACAAAAGCAACCTTGGAAAATGTTAATGGTGCTTTCAGGACAAAAGATCAGGCTCTTGAAAATATGTCGGCCCAGTTAAATCATTCTCACGCTGAAGTCAAAGAAAAAAATTCTCAATTCTTAAAGACTAGACAACTTTTGGACAATTCTACAAAGGAGCTTGACGAGACAAAATCCGCATTAAATGAATCACACACTAAATTACTTGACCTCATGAAAAAACTCGAAGAAACAAATCGATCATTAACCAATGCTCGACATGATCTCGCTGTTGTGAATCGTGACAATGACCGAACACAATCTGCCCTTTTAGATATCTCACACCAACTTGTCTTCACCAAGCAAGAACTCGAGGAAACTCGAGCAACCAATCAGGAATTACCCGCTCAGATCGCTCATCTACAGAGAGAGCTGGAACAAGCCAAAGCAATCTCAAAGAATTTACCCGCTCAATTGGCTCAAGCCAAGCATGAATTGGAACAAGCCAGGATCACCCTTAAAGATAATCCTGCCCAATTGGCTCAACTTCAAAATGAACTAGAAAAAGTTCGAGCTGAAGCCACGGAAGCTGAATCCTTACGACGAGATGCGAATCGTGATCTACAGATGACTCAAAAAGCTTTCAGAGATGTCATGTCCGAACTGGGTGAACTTAATCGAGTAATGGATGATACAAAATCAGCACTGGACCTTTCCAAATCAGAACTTGATCGTACTCGAACGGAATTGGACTCGTGTCGTCTAGAACTGGCCTCAAAAGACGAATTTACCGCGATGGTACTGAGAAATCAGGAAAATGATGCTAAGATTCTCGTCGAGAATCTCCGTAATGAGATCTCGAGTCTTGGTATTCAACTCGAGAACAATAAAATACAAATTGAACGACAGAAGAAACAATTAACCCAAAATGCACAGACCATAAAACAATTACAAAGTGAAAACAAAAATTTGGCAAACAAAAAGAGTGTGTATTGTTTGTTCTATTCCGCTCATTTGTTTTTTTCCTGTCGCTCACAATTTCCTTTTTTGATTTTTTTAACAGTCGAAGACTCAAAGAAGCATCATGAAGTCGGAGCGGAGAATGCAAAATTACGTCAAAAAACACAAGCTCAAAGTAAGTATCACTTCTTTTATTATTTAGTGAGTAATTAAGTTTATTAGTAATCTGTGGACTTGTTGACCCGGGTAATAACCAGTGCAAGGATACTCTTTACTAGCACGGGAAATAGAAGAAGCCAAAAAAGCACTTGAACTATTGCGATTGGAAAACGCCCGTTTATTGAAATCGTTGAGTGAGACCGAATTGACTTCAAATGGTTTCCGATCGCGGACAACGAGCACGAGTTCCGCGAAATCTATTGCTAGCTCAAAATCATCGAGGAATTCTTCACAGGCTCGTCAACTTGAACGTTCACTCGAATCTCCAAACGTCGAAAATACATGCTCTAATCCACTTCCTACCCCACCAATGACTCCATCCGAACCCACTAACCCTCTCCCGATTGAAATCAAACCAGAACCAAAATCGGAACCAAAGTCCCCACTAAAACCAATCGAAGAAAATGAAGGCTGGAAGACAGTGACCAAATCAAAAAAAAGTAAAAGCATGAAAAATCGTAAAAACAGTTCAAGTGACCATTTCGATTCCTACAAACAAAATGGCAATCATCGGCGTCAAGTAGTATCAATGTACATGTAAAAGGTGGTTAACAGGTTGCTTCCTTAGTGACAGTGTTCTCTTTGTATTTTTTCTTTGTAATGATCGGAGGAATCGATATTGTTGTGCTCTCATTGCATTTGCAATTTGGGTCTTTCTAACTTCTTATTTTGGAAAAATGAATTTATTTCTCTATGTGGATAATATATATATCTTTTTCCGGCGGTTTATACCTCGGTTGACTCCTTTCTTTCCCCACCACCCTTTAGGCACCTAAGCAATAATAAACATTCTTTTACTCTCTTCATCACCTCCCCTCAATCTCTTACCATCATCAATATCATCATCATCATCATCCTTCTCCTCACCACCCTCATTCATCCTCCTCATCCCGCCAAAAAAAACCCACATACCCAAAAATTTCTAGTGTAGAATATTATTTATCATTATTTTCGACTTTCTAAACTCATCCTCACCTTAGCCCCAAATTTGATCCTTTTATTTATTTATTTATTTCAAATCGGTCAACAGAGTTTGTACATCGATTCTTACTATAGATCTTGATTTATATATATACACACGCATACATACATACCTTCACATTTATATATACACTTATACACCAAAATTTCATTTATTCAGTTTAAAACACGTTGTGACGGTTGAAAATAATTGATTTATATTTTTATCGAGGATTAATAATTGGTTTTTTTTAACAGCTTTACAAATAGGATAACTTATTTTTAATAATGTGGGATAGCGATATTAGTTTTTGAATTTTGAAATAGTGGTGTGTATTAAAAAAATTAAACTATTATATTAAAATAATGGATACAGTTGCTAATTGTATAATGTGAATAAATCAATTCCATGGTCAATTACTATTAGATATTCGCTTTCGAATGATCGGCGCCGAATGTTGTCGTAATTTGACACCGGCTTCTCGTAAAAGTCCTGCAGTTTTATCATCCATTCCGTAAGATCTGTAATGTTTTTGGTTTGTTTAGGGTTTGGTCACCTCGGAAAAAACAAAAGATCAAGAATATGATTAGATATAACTTACAAATTATAAACGACTTCCCTGACACCGACTTGAATCAATTTCACGGTGCATCCTATGTTTGTGATAGAATTGATGAAAATAAAAAGAATTTAGGGAAAGCACGAGACCTGATTAAAAAAACCCCCAACAATCTTTTAAAACTTACTCAGACAAGGGCATCTTTAGGAAATTAAAGATATAAATTTTTTTTTAGTAGGAACATTAAGAATTTCAACAATCAATCACATCTTCAAACTTACGTATTACAATATAATGTACACCCATTGCCGACACGCTCTCTTCCAGCCTCCAGCAAAGCATTCTCCTCAGCATGCAAACATAAACACGTGTCTAACGCATGACCACAAGGTACCGCCGCGTTACACCTTTGACATCCCCCCTCGTTACAATTCTTTAAACCCCTTGGGGTTCCATTATATCCGGTAGCGATGACACGACAATCCTTCACCAAAACGCATCCAACCTTTCGTTTCATACAATTAGATCGACGCGCCGCGAGATCGGACATATGCATGAAATAAGTATCCCATGAAGGTCGTAATCGTTCCGGATTGGTAATCCCCAAATTGTGAAGACGGGCATAGAAGGGGAGCAAGGCGCTAAACGGGTTAATCACGTTTATATCGGCCAAGTTCATCATATCGCTAATAGGGGATTCCATAATTCCGTGTTTGACTAACGGTTTGAATGAAAAGAGGGGTGAGTTTAACGAGGATATAGGATAATATTGGTAGAGTTGTCGATCGCTTTCTATTACGAATTCTTCCAAGGTTGGTTCGTTAATTTCATGTTTATGGAATCTGGAGAATAAGATTATCAAGCGATTATTTAGGTAGTAAATATGGGAAGGTTGAAAATTTCTGCTACTAACCGATCTAGGTATCTTGCATATCGCATCATCACCGGACTATCGACGGAGATCAACAGGAAAAATGGTCGTTTTCTATCGAGAAGTAGCGACAGAGATAGACAACATTTATTTAAATTAAAAAAAAACGCATTTCTTTGAAGAGAAACTCTGTGTGATCAGCAATTGAGGATAACTATAGTTGAAAATTCTCCCGCTAACCTAAACAATTCCAACGTATCAATAGTCTCAATATCACAAGTGACAAAATTCTCGGACCAATTTTTCGTAACATGTTGTAACATTTCCACTGGGCTATCGAATTCCACTGGGACCATTGGAAAGTGGTCGCGTTGACTTAGAGCCAAATGGATGAAACCGTGTGTGGAAATAAGCCATTTTGCGACAGTATGTTTTCCAGCACATAGTGAGCCAACAATTCCTATGAACATGATTTTTAGTTCAAGGTTTACAAGCTAGAAAAGTTGAGAGAAAGACGCGTCTAACTTTTGGAAGATCCGGGATTATCTGTATATTTTTAGTAAACCCGTGATTTATAGAATACAGACCCCCAATTAGCTGCTGCAATGCTTTAATTTCTCGGTTATTAAAGTTTAATCAAACTAGGCCTATAGAAGGTCGATTTTCTCGATAAATGAAACCCATTTTCCAAACTAATGATTGACGCTAGCATTCATGGGCTTTTAACTTAATAAAACAAATGAAACGATGAATCGTACAATTTGACTATTTCTAGAATGAGATATAAATATAATCTTAGATTTGAATTTTGGGAAGAATCTTCAGAAGGAAACAAAACCATTTGCGAAGATCATAAACCAAATATAACGTCCCAGTGGGACAGATGAAGAGGTGGATAAGTGTGTTTGGGATCATCCAAAGGCTTGAAATTAAAATGTCTTTTGTTTATTGATGTAAATATCTTTATAGAGTGACGTTCCTAAATACTTTGCAAGAAAAGATTTTAGTTTCCTGCTAACCTTGTATACATATTGTCATCTTCCAGCTGCGACTATATCGTCAATATTACATGATTGCATGATGATACCAATGAACAATACATATATATATAACAAACGACGCGTAAGCAAAAGTATTCCCGGCTATTACGTTTCTATCCCAAACGATCAAGAATTTAAGTTAAAACTTTTGCAAATCGTTTTGTCAACCTCACGATCCATCGATTTCTCAGGCAAATACGAACATCGACGCCGAACAAACATGCAAGATTAGATCTTGTGCTGCTTTTAGATAGCGTAAACTAAATGTCGGTCTTTTGATGACATAAAGAGGCAAAATTTTGTTTGGCGCGATAATAATAGAAATTCAGATGGTTTTTAAATTTTGAAATCAGAAAATCCATCAAGCTTTGTATATCGCTCTCAAATTCTGTATGTTCCAATTAAAGACTGTCTTTATTTTTCAAAGTAATTATCACAAAATTACAATATTGAAATAGTTAAGAAAGTTAGGATAGATTTGACTCCTATTGAAAATAACTGAAAAAGAAGAGTTGGAGTATGACGCCAAGAAAAAAATTGTCATAGTTACCACCCATGACCTCATCCGCTCTATTTGAAGGCTGGGTAAACCTTACAAGGCTTTAAAAAACACCTAAGCTTGATTTTAAAAAAATAAATTAGATTAGTATAAAAAACTTGGGATTGAGACGACAGGTTTTACTTGAATCAAGTTTAAATACATTTATTTTTACATGTATTAGTTAATCCAAATTTAAAACACATAATTTTGGTTGCTTTTTTTACTATTATATCAATAAAAATTTTGTTTTTTTTAAATTCTGAATTATTATTATATTATTATTATTAGTTATTAAAAAATTATTTTTTGTTTTGTTAACTTTTTATGTGATAAGTAAAAAATTGCTTAACTCAAATTTTAAATTTAAATTTATTATTATTTAAGCAAAAAATATTGCAAAAATATGAAAATAACATTATATAATTTTAAATTATAAAAATGTAATAATTAATTATTAATTATTAATTATTTTGTCAAGAAAACTTTTTTAAAATCTCAATACAAGTACAATTTAATTATTATATATAAAATATAAATTACATAAAACAATTAAAACTATTTAAATTAAATATTAAACAAATTTTTAACATCTATTTTATTTATAAAGTAATTATAATACTATTTTAAACAAACTTATTTATTAAATTTTACATTAAAGCTTTATAAATCTTAAATTAATTAAATAATATTATATAAAATATTTTTATTTATATATATATATTTAATTAATAATTGTACTTATAAAAAAATTTTAATTCATTACTTAATTTATATTATAATATTTAATAAAATCAAAATTTTTTTATAAATTATACAATATTTTTTATTTTAACAACTAGTGTTCAAAATTTTTTTTTATATATAATTAAAATTTATTAATTTTTAGAAATATTAATTAAAAACTAATATTTATGATTTAATATTTTGATTTATATATGTTAACTAAACATATTAACAAAGTTTTTGCCAGTTTGTATATATATTATAAAGATTTTTTACAGAAAATTGTTGATTGTTATTTTAAAAAAACTTTATAATTTTTTATATTTAAGTATTAAATATGTTTAATACAGTTAAATAAAATTTTTTATTCATGTATTTTTGTGTAAAATTTAATAATATTTAAAAAATTATTTTGTTTAATTATTTTAATTAACAAAAAATTTAGTTTAGTTTTTTATTGGTATTTTTTAATATTATAGTCTTTATATAATTTTATTAAAAATAATTAGCTTTATATAGTTTTTTATAAAAACTTTATTTTTAAAAAATAATATAAAATTTTTTTAATAATTTTAATAATACTAAGTATATATATATTAAAATAATTGATTTTGTTTCAAGTTTAATAGTTATTTACTAAAAATATGTATAATTATAATATATATTAAATATAAATTAGATTTAAAAAAATATAACTTGTTAATTAATATTATTTTGTTTAATAAAGTAATTTTGTTAATTTTTTATTTAAAAATATTGTTTATTTGTAAAAATTTGTTAATTGTTTTTGGTTTTAATAAAAAATATCTGTTTTTTTTAGGTTTTAAAATAATATTTTTGTTATTATTAATATATAATATAGTCTTAATTAACTTAATTAATTAAAATATTTACAAAGTATTATTATATTAATTTTTAAACATAAATTTTTTTTAATTAATTTTGTTTTAAAAATTTTATTTAAAAAAAACAAATTATTTTAAATATATTAATTATAATTTTAATTATATAAATCAAATTTTTATATATATATAAAAATATTAATTAATAAAAAAAAATTTTTTGTTTTTTTAATTTTATGATCATAATTAAAACAAAGAGTAAAAAAACTGTATTTAATATTTTTTTTAAAATATCTAATAAATTTTTAATCAAAAAAGTTTTTTTTGTTGTAAAAACAATTAAACAGAATGTTTTAAAAGCATTTTTTCTAAGTAGTAATAGTAAAAGACTGTCTTTAGTGGTCATTAAAACATTTTTCTTATCTTTAACTGGTTTTTTATTAGTTAAAGTTTTTTTTAAAAACCACATTTGGATTAGTTTTAGTGTTGTTTTTATTTTTACTAAGAGCTTAAAAGTTTTTAATAATAAGTCAGTTAATAAGCTGGTCTTTTTAATTATTACTGTTATATTTAATATTATTAACACTACTTTTTTAAAAATAATTAGAAAAACCAAAAATTCAAAAAAGTGAAAGCAACTATTTGCTTCTGTTATTGTTACACCAAATCTCTTTGTGTTTTCAGATAAAATTATAAATAAGATTTCTATTGTATTATTTAGTATATTATTTAAAATAAGCCAAAATTAATTACTGGTTATGTTGTCAAATATAGTGTTTTTCAGTAATTATTACTGGTTTTAAAAACAAAATAATAGTCTTTTATTGAATCATCTGTTCTTGAAAACTGGACTAACCAAATAAAAACTGAATTATTATTGTTTCTTCTGATTTTTAGTGCTGTTACTAATGGTGTTACAAGTGACAATTTCTAGTGTTGAATTAAATACAAATCCATAACTTGGTGCTCAAAGCTATTCTTATTGTCAATGATCTAAAGGTTTGGTATCTGAAGGTTTTGTATCTGAAGGGTTTGGTTGAGTTCTTTGTATAATAAACAGAGATTTAATGATAATAGTTTTATCTGTAGCTTCCCAAAACTGCAGTTTTGTCAATTTCTTTCTTAGCTTGATGGCTGGTATTTCTTCTGATAAGCTATCCTCAATCGAGTGTTCTACCCTTATTTCTGGGTCTTTTACCAGTCATGTTTATCCTGACGTTAGTGTTCCATGTGTTAATCCTCAATAGAGTTAGTAAACAACAATAAAATCAAAGCAAGAAAATAAAAAAAATAAAATAAAATAAAGAAAAAAAAAATAAGCCAAGGCAATTTGCAAGTTAGTATTCTGTCAATAGCCATGATCAAGAGCTATTGTTCCAGTGTGGTTAAGTATCAATTACTATAAACATGAAGTGTTGATAGTGGAAATGGGTTTGAGATAATAAATAGTTATTTATTGGAGGATTGTGTTTCTAGACTAAGAATTCTATGGTATTGATTCTTCTTTTTTTTTTTGGTAATTTTAATAATTATGATTTTGCAAGTCTAATTGATTCTATGAGTCTAATTGACTCCACAAATCAATTGACTCTAAGTTTTATTGACTAATTTTCTAACTTCTGATACTACTGCTATATATACGTATTTGAGATTTCTCAATTCCTCAATTTTTCATGTCAGGAATCCTGGAATTCTGGAATCCTGCAATTTCTCATGTGAGAATCCTGCAATTCCTGGAATCCTGCAATTTCTTTGAAAAAAATCCTGGAATTCCACATTTATTACATCTATCTATGATTGGCTAATTTATATGCTAATATACTTTTTATATTTTATAAATAACAATGGTACTTAAAAAATTATTGCTAGTTATTAAAAGTTATTAAGTGAATAGTCTTTATTCTAGTGTTTAATACTATTTTTAAAATCAAATTGGCTTATATTAAAACTGTTTTTTAGTCTGTACATGGTTTTTTAGATGTAAAATCAATTGTAAAAAACAATATAAAACTTTTTTATATAAAGTTTGTTTTTTAATAGTCTTTAAAAACTGTATTTCTAGTTAAGCTTAAAAGCTTTGTTTATTTAACTAGTTTTAAAATTGCCAAATTTTTGGTGGTTTTTAAGTTTGGCTTTTTTATTATTATTGTTATATTATATAATATGCTTTTGGATAGATCTACTGCTAATATTAAAATAGTACTTAATGTATTTAAAAAAATTACTTATGTTTTGCTAAAATTTGCTAAAATTTAATAATATATAGTTGTTTACTTTAAAAATTTAGATGTTGTTATATTTGTTTTGTATTATTAATTAGTTTTATTGAGTAAAAATAATATTAGAATCTTTTTTTTAGTGAATCAAAATAAAACTATTCTATCTTATAATAAATTCAAAACCAAGTTGGTTAACTTTTTCTTTGACTATACTGTTTTTAAAATCAGTAATATAATTTTTCAGATTAATAATTAGATCTGTTTTATTCTTTGCTTACTTAATTTTGATAATTATTTTTGGTTTGTTCTGATTATATTTGGCTTACAGAGTAATTTGAATGCTGCTATTATTAAAGCTGGTAGTTTAAATAAGTATTATATCTGATAAAAAACTTTTGAATACTAATGTTATTTTAGATACCAAAACTTAAATTATTTGGCTGTTAATTATAAAGTATTCCTATCTTTTTTTCTTAAGACTTTTAAGATATTTGTGTCTTATTTTATTAATACTAAGTTTTATATTAAGACTATTATATTTGTATTCTTTCTAATTTCTATTTTTTTGGTTGGCTTTGTTTTTTTTTCTGTAGTTATAATTAGTAATTTTATAATATTCTTTCAGGTAACTTTTTTAAAAGCTAATTTGGCCAAATTTTTCTGTATTGGTTAAGTTTATTATTAAGTCTGTTGATTTTTTAATTACTGTGTTTAAACAATTTGTTAATAGTAATTTGGGTTTTAAGTAGAATATTTAGTCTTAAGGTTAATAAGATTATAGTATATATAGATGCTTTTAATAAAGCTATTAGTAAGCTAAAATATGAGATAATTGTTTTAAAAACTGAATACAACTATAAAAATATTGATGTAACTGGTTTTTAGATAGGTTTGCTTATAGTAAATAATAATATATTTTTTAATTTAATGTCACTTTAAAAACACAAATTTATTGTTATAAAGATTGATACATTAAAAACAACTAAAATAGTTAATAATAGTATTATATTGTTTAAAATTATTCAAAAAATATCTTTTTTAAGTAAATTTTTTTTTAATAGTATTAATATAATATAGTCTGAACTAACTTAAATAGCTAATTATATATAAAAAACATGTGAGCTATATTTAGTTTTAGTACACTTAATTTGTACTTAATATTTAAATAGTAATTAAACTATATTTATTAAATACATAATAATAAAAAAACAAAAATATTTATTTTTATTTTAATATTTTTATTTTATATTATATATATATATAATTATAATATTTAATATTATATTTTTTATATTATAATAAACAATTTATAATACAAAATTTTTAATATATATTATTAGTTTTTATATGTAAATTTTGTTATAATATTAATATTGTTTGTATTAATTTATAATATTAACTATTTTATAATTTAAAATATTTTATTTTTTATTAAGTTTAGTTAATAATATATATTTTTTTATGTATTTAATAAGTATAATTCAACTACTATTTAAGAATTAAAAACAAACTAAAAATCTTAAGATTAAATACAGCTTACATGTTTTCTATATGTAATTAGCTACTTGAACCAATTTAAACTATACTATATTATTACTTCAGAAAAAAACTTATTCAAAAAAGATATTTTTTGAACAATCTTAAACAACATGGCACTATTACTAACCAATCTAATCAGCCACTTAGCTGTTTTTAAAATATTAGTCTTAACACTAATAAGTTTATGTTCTTATAGTAATATTAAATTTAAAAACATATTATTATTAACTGCAAATAAATTCACATAAGAGCCAGATATATTAATGTTCTTATAGTTATACTTAGTTTTTAAAACAATCATTTTTTGCTTCAACTTACTAACTGCTTTGCTAAAAGTATTTATATATACCAAAATTTTATTGATCTTAAAGCCAAATGTATTACTTGAACCAAATTATCATTAATAAATTGTTTAAACACAATAATTAAAAATTTAATTAACTTAATAATAGACTTAACTAAAGTAAAAAACTTGGCCAAATTATACTTTAAAAAAACCAATTAAAAAAAAACCACAGAAATATTAGCCAATATATTAGCAAAAAAAACAAAACCAACTAGAAGACTAAAAACCAAAGGAAACACAAAAGCAGTAATCTTAACATAAAACTTAATACCAACAAAATAAAACACAAAAGCTCTAAAAGTTTTAAAAAGAAAAAGTAAAAATATCTTATAATTAATAGCCAAATAATTCAAATCTTAATATTTAAAACAGTATTAGCATTCAAAAATTTTTTATTAAATTTAATATTTTCTTAAAATACCAGTTTTAATAATAATAGTATTTAAATCATTTTATAAATTAAACATAATCAAGACAAACTGGAAATAATAACCAAAATTGGATTAGCAAAAAATAAAACAAGTTTGACTACTAACTTAAAAAATTATATTATTAATTTTATAAACAATACAGTCAAAAAAAATTGACCAATTTGACTTTAAACTTATTATAAAACAGAATAATCTTATTTTAATTTACAAAAAAAAGAATTTTAATGCTATTCTTGTTCAACAAAACTGATTAATAATTTAAAGCAAATACAGCAACATCTAAAGTCTTAAAATAAATAATCATATTTTGTCAAATACCAGCTGGCTTTAGTATAACACAAAAAATTTTACCAAATATATTAAAGAGTATCTTAATATTGGTGACAAATATACTCAAAAGTATATTATACAATATAATAACAATAAAAAAAAAACCAAACTCAGAAACCACCAAAAATTTGGCAATTTTATGAGTGGTTAAATAAACAGAACTTGTAAGTTCAATTAAAAAAACAGCTTTTAAGAACTTTTAAAAAGCAAATTTTATACAAAAAAGCTTTACATTGTCTTTTAATACTAACTTTATACTCAAAAAAACATATACAGCCAGAAAACAGTCTTAATATTGTTATTCATAAAATATAGGAATTATATATTAGTACATAAATTAGCCAATTAGAATAGATGTAGTAAAAATAGAATTTCAGAATTTTTCTTAGAGGAATTGCAAAATTCCTGTATGAAGAATTGTAGAATTCCAAAATTTCTGAATTCTTTTCAAGAAATTACAGGATTTTAGGAATTTTAGGATTTCTGGCTAAAAAATTGAGGAATTTAAAAAATATCATACAATAAAATTTATGTATATATAGTGGTAGTATTAAAAGCAAAAAAGACAGAATTCTTAGTTTAAAACCTCCAGTTCCAATTCCAGATTCATTTCTTTATACAATAGTATTTTATAACTTAAAGTAAAAACATTAAATATTAATAAAATACTTATTAAATATTACAATTTATCTTTTTACTATCAACAATTCATGTTGATAATTGCTAATACTTAAACTATACTGAACTAATAGCTCTTAATCACAGCTATTGACAGAATACTAACTCTTTCTTGCCTTGGCTTATCTCTTTATTTTCTTTTCTTTTCTTTTTGTTTTATTTACTAATTAATTAAAAATTAAAGCACTAAATTACTAATGTTAAGAATAGAATTGGTAAAAGACCCAGAAATAAAAATAGATACTCAAAATTGAGGGATAGCTTACCAGAAAACTGGTCATTAAACTGAAAAAAAAATTGATAAAATAAATATTCTGGAAAGCTATAGACAACAACACATACCAACTTACAAGTTAAAGAAGAAACTAAAAACATTACAACAGAATCTTAACATTAAATCTCTGTCTATTATACAAAAAACTTAACCAAAACCTTCAGATACAAAATCTTCAGATTTATTATTACTATTCAGCTATTAAGCACCAAGTTATGAGTTTGTTATTTGTATTAACATCCCAAATAATTATTTGTAACAACATAAGTTAATTTGATCTTAAAAATTGCATTAAACATCAGAGTAAAAATCATCTATCTAATAAACTTTTAATAATTAGTAATAATACCAAAAATTAGTAGAAAAATTGATTTAATTTCTATTTAATCAATCTAGTTTTCAAAAATAAGTAACCCAACAGAAAAGATTTGTTTTGCTTTTATAACTGGCAATAATTTGTCAAAAAACATCATATTAAATAGCACAGCCAATAATTAATTTTGGCCCATCTTAAAAGACAGACTAAATAATACAACAAAGATCTCTTTTAAGATTCTATTAAGAATTACAAATAAGTTTAGCATAACAATAATAAAAATAAGTAACTGCTATTGTTTTTTTAAATCTATGATTTTTTTAATTATTTTAAAGAAAGAGATACTAAAAACACTAAATATAACAAAAAAAATAAAAAAGACTAACTTAATAATTAGTTTGTTATTAAATACTTTTGGGCTTTTAGAAAAGATAAAAACAATATTAGAATTGATCTAAATATGTCTTTTTAAGAGAACTTTAATTAAGGAAAAGCCAGTTAAAAATGAGAAAAATGTTTTAATGATTATTAAAAACAGTTTTTTACTACTATTATTTAAGAAAAAACTTTTAAATATTTTGTTTAGCTGTTTTTATAATAAAAAAAACTTTATTAAATATTCTAAAAAAATATTAAGTACAGCTTTTTTACTTTTTGCTTAAATTATAGTTATAAAATTAAAAAAACAAAAAATTTTATTGTTATATATTGTTAATAATATTATATTTATAATAAATAAAATAATAAATTTTTTTAAATTTTATATATTTAAAAAAAGATATTATATATTATTATATAATTTATTTATTTATTATTTAAATTTCTAAATAACTTTTTATCTTAATTTATTTAATGATTAAATTTTTTTATTAATTGTTTTAATTATTTTGTGTTTTTTTATTTGTTATTTATTATAAAAATCTGGTTTATTATTATTAAATTCTGTTTTATATATATATATATATATTATAATAGTAAAAACTTCTTTCTCTTTTACCTCTGCAAATCCCCAAAAAGCACATTTTCTGATAAAGAAGTTTTTTGTTTTTTTTAGTCTATATCAATATTTTTTTACCTAATAGTAATTTATTTTTCATGGATATGGAGGCTACTGCTAGTAGCACCATACTTAAGAAGAAGGCTCCTAAGAGTGCTTTTCATGGTTCTGGTGGTGGCTTTTTTTCTCAGAAGAAAAAAGTTGTTCTTGGTAATATAAAACATTCTGGTGATGAAAAAAATATATCCTTAAGCAAATTTGGATCTAGTGACAGTGTTTATTCTAATGTGGAGAGTCTATCTAGTGAGGATGAAGATATTACTATGTCTGGGACAAATGGTAGGTCTCTTTTGAGTTCAGCTGCTACTACACTTAAGGCAAAGCAAGTCAACACTGGTGCTGGTTTTGGTTCTTCACTTGGCTCTTCTAATTTTCATATGAATAATGATAAAGTTGTGCTCCCTTTTTGCTTGCCTATCTCTTTAGAAAAAAAATGGATTGAACCTAAAATTATCAAGACTCCTGTGGAAATGTCAATTAGAAAGTCATTTGCTTTGGATATTAATCTCTCAGCTGTGGAGAGTAAATCAGCAATGACAAAGACTCAGTTAATTAGAAAATTTTTTTTAACAGTCAATGGTTTTGGGGAGGCCACTACTCCCTCAAAATTTGAAAGGATCATCTGATCAATGTTTACGTCAGAAAAAAGCATAGAAATAGCCACATTATTGACCAGGGAAAAGGGGATTAATGTAAATAGCAATCTTAAGAAACAAGGAATGAGGTCAGATTGGGCTGTAATGATCAAGAAAATTCTCATGGACATGCCTAAGGACATGATCATTACTGCAGTCACTAAGTTTGGAGAAATTAAGTCAATCAAAATTCAGTTAATTGGCATGTGGCAAAAAGCTATAGTGGAGTTTGCTGAATCAAGTCAGGCCGATCAGTTGGCCTCAAAATAGTCATTCCTAATTGAGAAAAATTCAGTATGTGTGGCTAAAACTGTGGGTAATTGTGACACCTGGGCATTTAGGGATCAGTTTAGGGTGCTGTTGTTTATTTTGCCAGTGAAAACAACTGTGCATGATCTTAGTACTCTTTTGGATAAGGTTGGTGGAAAAACTTGCACCATTAATCGATTGTTAACGACTGGCAATAGGGTCTATTGTGTAGTGGTTGGCTTTGAGTCTGAGGTGGATTTGGAATCTGCCTTTTGTACTGTGCCTGTTTTTGGCAGTGTGCAACTTTTATGGGCTAGGTTAGATTTGGTTCAGTGTGGAAAGTGTGGGAGATTTGGTCATTTGGCCTTAGAGTGTGATGCTTCTGATGTTGCTGTTCCTGTGTCTGCTGTTCCCTTTAAAAAAAATGCTCTTGGTATTAATTGTTTTTAATTAGCCAAGTTGTATGCAAAGAAAAATGTTTCTATCTCTCGCTCTACTGCCTTTGGCAGCAAATTGTGGGCTTAAGTAGTCTCTCTTGTTTCCTTTTCTGGTAGCTCTCCTTCTGGTTCTGGTTATGATTTAGGCTTTTCTTTGTCTAATGCTTTGGAATTGGGTGGTGGTGCTTCCTTTTTTCTATTTGACAAGTCTCTTTTGGTTGCTTGTTTGGCATCTTTGGAGTGCTCTTTTGAACTTTTGGGTGACCAGGTTTCTGGTATTCTTAGGAAATTGAGTTTTGTTGAATTGGTGCTCATGGTACTATCTTCTGGTGCTCTTTCTTTGGTCAGCTCTGTGCTGGTAGCTTTTGTTTTCAAATATGGCTTTAAATGATGTGTTGGCTTCATCCCCTCCCCCTCTCTTGAGTGTTGAGTTAGGTGCTGGTTTCAATTCAAGTAGTTCAAAGGTTTTAACTACCAAGATAGGTGGTTTGGAGTCTAAAATGTTAGCTATGGAGGCTTTGGTTAGTTCTGTTTTGGCAAAATTGGATCTCTTATGTTCTAGTTTGGGTTCTTCTTTACCTCATTCATCCTAATGAGTGGTCTGGTTTAGAAATTTGCTATGTGTAATGTTCGTGGAATCAATGTTCCTGCCAAGCAGAAGAATGTTGTGCATTGACATTAAGATTCTGGCAATTTGGTCTTATTCATCACAAAAACGAAGTTGAGGTCTTCTACTAGGCCATGAATTGCGAATAAGTTTGATGAAATGCAAATTTTTTCTTCAGGATTGGATAAAGATTTCATTGGTGCTGGTGTTGCTATAATTATGGACAATTCTTTGGCTTGTCATGTTTTTAAGATGGAGGAGATTTCTGGTAGGATTGTTTCTGTTCAGCTTTTATTCAGAGATGAGCTCTCAGTTATTTTTTTGGGATTATATGCTGGTGCCTCTTCTGAGGCTAGATTTGGTCAGGCTTCTGAGATTAACTCTCTTATTGCAAAAGCTGTTAACTTTAGCACTCATGTTGTCTTGGGTGAGGACTTTAATAAGAATGGATCTGGTAGGAGTGCGAGTTTCAAGTTCTGTTTGAGTTTGGATTTGGTCAATTCATTTGGTAGTCATTATTTAGCTGGTTCTCATATGTGGAGCAACTCAAAAGGGGTTGTGAAAACAATTGATTATATTTTTGTAAGTGGCAGCTTGTCTTCTGCTGTTGCTGGTCATCAAACAGTTTCTGTTTCAGATTTTTTTGACACTGATCACAGGGCAGTTATAGTGTCAATTGGTTTGGGTAGACTTTTGGATGTTTAATTGAATAGCTTGTGCAAGCAGACAAATAAGGATTGTTGGAAATTCAAGTTCAAAAATGCTGACAGTATTAAATGGGATAAGTTTAGGGATCTCTTCTCAGCAAAACTCTTGTCATTGGGTGATGTGTTCTCTGGTGCTAAAGTGCATGGTGATGTGGATGCTATGTGGACAATATTGCAGGAGGCTGTGTTAGAATCTGCTGATGAGACATTTTCAAGACATTGGTTCAGCAAATTTAGGCATCTGAAAAACAGGCATTCTTCTAAGTTTTTTGGTTTGGAATTGTTGGTGGCCAAGATTGTCAAAAAATTTTGCTCTGGTAACTTGTCTGATGTCGATCTTCTTGTGAGTAAGTGGTTAACTTTGGATAATGTCAAGGCTTGTGCCTTTAGGGACTTGGTCAGCTCGAGTGTCAAATATGATGTTATTATTAAGCATTTGTCATTGGTTTACAAAGATTACAGGAGAATGAAGATGTTTGAGTCAAGGTTTTCTGAAAAAACTTTTATTAGGAAGGCGATTGATAGGTGCATGGAAAATTTCTGTTCTGACAAAGGTAGTATGATCAGAAGTGTGTTGGACAGACTCTTTTACAAGGTAGTATTGGATCACCTGGTGGTTGATGACAAATTGGTTTTGGAGCCTGAAGAGGTGAAGGCAAGTGTGGACAAAATAATGGAAGGGTGGACAAGAAAATAATCAGTGCATATAATGATCTCTGATCTTTGAGCTTGGTAGTATGCGCCATTAAGCTATGTTCAAAATGATGCCTTTTCTGGTGTTATGCATAAAGTTAGCATAGATGAATTGCTTTTTGTTATTAGTGGTCTGCCTAATGGCAAGGTCACTGGTTTGTCTGGTATTCTGAATGAGTTGTGGAAACAAGGTGGTAAGGTGGTTTTAGGGTGCATGTTAGCACTATTTAATGTGTGTTTGATTGCTAGTGTGGTGCCTGTTTTGTGGAAAAGGGTATGGATTTCAATGATCTCTAAGCCTTATGACTGGGATGGGGTCTTTACGAACACTCAGCCTATTGCTTTGATTGAAACTGCCAGGAAAATTCTGTTTAAGATTCTGTTTGATTATATTTTGGTGGCTTGCAGCAAGTTCAATGTTCTTCAGGATGACAATTTTTTGGTGTTGAAGGGTACGTCTACACAATCTCTGGTGTTTGCTATCGGCTCAGTGGTTGAAGATGCTCTTAAAAAAAATTGAGAGGTTTGGTTGGTTTTGCAGAATATGCAGAAGACTTATGATTTAGTGAGATGGCACCATTTGAGGGCTAGCTTGTGGTGTATTAAGATGTGTAAAAAGTTCATAAAGTTTTTTGGTGGTATTCATGAGGATAGAGTTAATAGGATAATGACTGACTTTGGTTTATCTGGTGGTTACAAGGTGCATAATGGACTAGATTAGGATGAGGTTTTTTTATTTTTTCTGTGGAGAATCTTTTATGATCCGCTTTTGTGTGAGATTAAAAGACATAAACAATTGTGTGAGTACTGAATTAATATTAAGTTTGTTTCAAAAACTGGCAGAATTGAGGATGGTGGTGGTTTGACTTCATATTTTTCGGCTGGCACATTTGTTGATAATACAATCTGGATTGGAAATTGTTAGGCTTCTACTCAATATGCATTGAACATTGCCAGTGAGTTTTTTATAATCAATAATATTTCTATTAACAGTGAGAAAACAGTGGCTATTTCCATAAATCAGAGTGTTAGGATTGCTAAGCTGAGTATTTGGGGTCAGCCAATTTTGATTGCTAAAAAGGACAAGACTTATTACTATCTGAGTATTTTTTTGTTCACTGAAGGGCTGTCCAAGTTGAGTGTTGTCAAAGCTCATGTGGATGTGCGCTTTTTTGTTAATATTGTACTTAAAAAGGCAATTACAGACAAACAGTACTCATATTTGGTGTCAGCTGTTCTACAGCCTATTGTTAACTATTGTATTTAGTTCAGTTTTGTCTTTTCTAATGT
Organism: Geosiphon pyriformis; assembly: GCA_016748015.1. Classification (NCBI taxonomy): domain Eukaryota; kingdom Fungi; phylum Glomeromycota; class Glomeromycetes; order Archaeosporales; family Geosiphonaceae; genus Geosiphon; species Geosiphon pyriformis. The sequence goes on along the minus strand of JAAOMT010000289.1, from coordinate 285,717 downwards.
TTGTTACAAGTGGGATGCTTTAGTTAAAAAGAGTCTCAGATCTAAAACTTGTTTTCCTCATGATTTTCCTGATGCTGCTTTGTATTATCCATTATTGTATGACCTGAAACTTTTTGAACAGGTGCAGTCTGAAGGAAAGGTGGCTGCTTTAATAATGTTCTCTAATGCTTCTGGTGTTCTTGGGCATTTGTTTAGTCATAGATTTTTGGATTTGCAGGTTCTTGGTTGGGCTTTTTTGGATCCCCTGCAGTTTTCCATCAGGTTGCATGTCAGTCCAGTGAACAAATTTTTGGCTGGATTGGTAAAGATCTTTTTGGACAATGGGCTATCTCTGGTGAACAATCTCCCCATTGCATTTTATAGTCCTGGTCGCTTTCTTATGTTTGCTATTCTTGGGAAGTCTCTGTATTTTAATTTGGTCATCTCTCTTAGGCACTTTGGTGTTGCTTTTAGTGATTGGCTTTTTAATAAAAAAAGTGGTTTGATGAATTGGAAGACATTTCACCATTGAAAGAGGTTGAATCTGTGTGGTCCTGTGCCTTGTTGGTTCACAGTTTCTTCTGAGTTTTTGAGAAGTAGGGATTTCTTATCTTCTGGTTTAGCTAACCATGTTGAGCTGCTTGGGTTGGACATTTTGGGGTCTGGAGAGTTTTCTGCTATAAGAGATGGATTGCATAACATGTGATCCAGTTTTTTTGAGGTTTTTACAAATGGATCTTTAAAGAATTTTGGTTCTACTGAGGTTGTCAGTGGTGCTGCTGCTTACTTTCCAGCCTTGGATCTGAGTGTTGACATTGCTGTCCAAGGTCTCTTGTTGTCTACTATGGCTAAATTACAGGCTGTTGCTTTGTTTTTGGAGTGTGTTCTTTCTTTGTGCACTGTGGTGTTGTATCTTGACAGCCAAGCTGTTATTGATGCTTGTGTGTCTGAGATGTCTTTGGCTGTCCCCAATTTTTGTAATCAATACTGGATAGAAAGGCATCATATTTTCAATTTGGTTAGGAATAAAGATTTTAGTGTGAGTTGGATTAAGATGAAGGGCCATTCTGGGGTTCCTGGGAATATGGAGGCTGACTTGGCTGCTAAAGCTGTCTTTGGGTCTTTTTTTTCTTTGTTGGCTGGAATGTGTAAACACTTTCTGGTTGCTGAAAGTACTCCTGTCTCTGGTAATGCCCATTATTTTGTCAGAAATATTTTTTGTTCTGTTTGTCATGCTTGTTGAAGCTGGTCTTGGTTTTGATGTAGTTCTGGAGGCAATGATTGTTCGTATAAACTGGATTGTCACTGCAATGGTATGGCATTCTGATTCTCATATGCTTACTGGTTTCACTAGTCATAAGTCTTCAGTGCTTTGGACTTATCTTATGAAAGCTGTTCACAGGAAATTATCAGTGGCAGTCAGGAAGAGGTTGTATGACAGGCATTACCCTAGTGTGTTGTGTTTGTTGTGTGGTAGTGTGGAGTTCTCTGACCATTCTTTTACTTGCACTCATAAGTCTGGCATTTGTGAAAAGATCTTGGTTGAGGCTTCTGCCCATTGGTCTGTTTTGGCTAGTGTTTCTAAGTTTTCTGCTTCCACTGTGTTATAAGTTCTATTTCAATGTTCCGTCAACATTGGGCTGTATGCTTTGATTTGCAAAGGGTTTGTGTTGGATGAGTGGTATAAGAAGGCATGTAGTGTTTTTGATGATAAGAAGGTAGTTGTTGCTCAGATTACTGACTTTGTGAGATTTGTTGTAAAATTACATCATGCTAAAGTATGATTGGTGAGATCTATCCACTAGGTAAAGATAGAGAAGACCAGTTTGGTTCATAATGGTGGTGTTATTTCTGGGCTTGCTCATGGAGTGTCTTCGGTTTTGTCTAATGGTGTTGTTAGATTGCTTGGTCTGGCTGAGTTTTTTGCTGTTTGCTTTGGTTGTTGGAGACTGTATGGTTTTTTTCTGGTTTGGGTGGTGATGTATTGGTTAATATAAGTGTGTAGTATTGTTTTGTCTGGCCTGAATGGCTAGCCACATATAGGAAGTACGTGAGTTATGTTTAGTTTGAGCCTTTTAGTTTGGCTCTATATACTAGATAGTGATTGGGCTTCACTCGTTAAATACATAATAATAAAAAATATATATATATTATATTAAAAAAATTATTTTAATTTTTTGTTAAAATTTTAACAAATTTAATATATTTTAATTTATTTAAAACATTTAATAAGTTTAAATTATAATCAAAAAACTAAATATTATTATTATTTATATTAATTTTATATTTGTTTAACATGTTCATAATTTTGATTAAATAATAATTTATAAAATTAATTTTTATTATAATTAAATTTAAAACCAAGTTTTTTAGTATTTATTTTAAATATATAAATATTTAAACTTATAAAAACAATTTTTTAAAAATAGTTTTAATATTAATAAAATTAATTATTATTGTTATTTTACTTTTTAACTGTGTTTAAACAAAAATTTTTATATTATAAAATAATAAATAATATATAATTTTATTAAAATAACTTTTAAATAAACTTTTTTTAATCTTAAATTTTTTGATCTTTTATTTTTACAAAGTTTGTTATTAAAAAATCTATTTAAATAGAATAAATATGTTAAATTATGAAAATTTTTTTTTTATAATTAATAAAATTAATAATTTTTTTAATATAATTATTTAAATTAATTAATTTAATAATGTTTTTAAATAATTTTATATGTTTAAAATTAAACTATTTATGTTTTATTATTAAAAAAAATCCATTAAAATTTAATATATTTAATTATTTAATTATTTATTAATTATATTTATATTTATAAATATTTTTTTACTATTTATATTTAAAATTATTATTATCTAATTAATAAAAATATTAAAAAAACAAAATTATTTAAATTTGTTTTTTAAACTTTTTTCTAATAATAATAAAATTTGTATTATTAAATATTTGATAAGTTTTATTATAAATTTTTTTAAATAAATAAAAATTTTATAGTATTTAATTAAAATTCAAAGTTTTTATTAAATATTATAAAGCAAACTAAATTATAATTTAAACAAAAAACAAATATATCAATTTTAAATAATTTAAATAATTTAAATAATTTAAAAACATATATTTTTTTTAATTTTAATAAGTGTAATTTAACTATTATTTATTATAATACTGCAAAAAATAATTTTAAAAAAGTATAATTTATGTGTTTTTTACATATAATCAGTTATTTAAGTTAACTATATTAAATTTATAAAACAAAATTTATTATTTAAAACCAAACTGCTTATCTATTTAACAATTATATTTTTTAAGTAAAAATAATTTAAATATTATTTTTTTATAAAAATCAACCAATAAACCAAAACAATATTAAAAATTATATAAAACTTAAAATATGCAATAATATTTTATTATTAATCAACAAATTTTAATTTAAAAACTTTATTAAAAATAGTTAAAGTACTTTTAAAAAACAGTATAAAAAACAATAATAACAGAAATAATACTAAATTTATATATTACAAAAACTTTGCAATCTTAAAAATAATAATAGCAAGTTTAATATAAATACAAAAAAGTCTAATATTTTTTTATTAATTAATTTTAAATCAATAAAAATATATAAAATTAAAAAACAGTTTTAATATAAGCTAATTAATTTTACAATTTATTAAGTATTAAAGTAAAAATTACTTACTTTAAAAATCTTTAATAATATGTAATTGTTTTTAAATACTATTAAAACCAATAATATTTTAAGAAAATAAAAAAACAAAGTATTTTAATATTTGTCTTATTAATTTAATTTTTAAAATTAAATAAATTAATAAATTAATTAATTAAAATACATATAAAGACATAATTTGTTTTGTTTTTAAAAGCAGTAAAAATCAATTAAAAGTTAATATATTAACTAATTTAATTATATATTAATCAAAACCAGCTTTAATAAATAAATAAATTATTGTTTATAATTAGATTAAAAGTTTTGTATAAAAATAATATTTAATAAAATACTTTTAAGTATTAATAATATTATAAATATTTAAGTTTAAAACATTTAGTTTTTGATTACAAAATTGTGTTTTGGATTTTTTTAAGTTTTTAATTATATTTAAAGTTCTTATTAATTAGTTTTTTATGTTAAAACTGTTGGTTTTATTAATAAAAAATAAATTTATTATTTAAATATTTTACTTAAATTATGATGTTTTAAAAAATTTATTTTTTAATAAATAATAATAATAATTTTATTTAATACAAAAATTTTAAAAACTACAAATTAAATATTATTATAAAAAATAAATTTATTATTATTATTATTATTATTATTATTATTATTTTAATTAATATTTTTAATAAATATTAAAAAAAATTAAAAAACAGTAAAATCTAATTTAAGCAAATAATGGTTTAATATTATATTATTTATAAATATAACCTAAAATAAAATTTAAAATTTATATTATAAACCAATTTTTTTGACTAAAAACAATATATCGATAGTTTAATAAAAAAAATATTATACAATTAAATAAATTTAAATTTGTATTTTTTAGATCATTTTTTAATAATAATAATAATAATAATAATAATAATAATAATAATAATAATAATAATAATAATAATAATAATAATAATAAAACAAATAATAAATTCAAAAAACATTAATAACAGGACTGCACTTTAATAAATAAATTCAAAAGATTTTTAACTTATTTTTATATTTAAATTTAAATAAAATAATAAAATTTGATAAATGATTCACATCATTTTATAATCGTAATAAATAAATATATAAAACCATTGGTTTAATTTAAACGAAATTTAAAAAGATGACACAAAAGAAATAAGCGAATGTTAAATTATAAACATTACATTATTTAATTTTGAACTTAACTAAAAAAGGTAAAGAAATTATTAAACATACTAAATATGATTAATAAAACTAATATAATAACAGTAGATTTTAATAAAAGAAATTTTTAAATGTCATTTAAAAATGATAATTTATTATAAGGATGTGTATAATAAATTGATTACTCGTCCTCCAATTATCATAATATGTAAACTTGAAAATTTTCTTTCTCCTCGATGATTCGTTTATCTCAGTGCCAACAATCTTTCGTGCATCCATTCTCTTCACTTAAAGGTTTTTTTGTGTGCGCACTTCCAAATTTTCTTGGAATCTTTTGTGTTTATTAATATGATTGTTACTTTTAAAATCCTGATAATTCTGGAATCTATTTAGGATGACTGCCAATTAATGAGGTAACTATTGTTTTCTAACCATTTTAAATGGCGTTCAAATATTACACCACTTTCAAAACATTTGATAATTGACGTAAAAGCCAATAATAACATCTACCACATGTTTCCCGCCCGAATTAACTAAATATCATAAATTCATAATCTTGATCAATACCATTTGTCAATTCCGAGATTCTTGTCTTTTTATCAATTATTTTCCCTCTTTTTTATCTACTCAAATGCGGTTCGAAGTAAATAACCTAGGCAAGAAGAAACCCGATGGATCATTTTTATTTCGTAATGTCGATATTTTTTTGAACGACGGGGAAATCTTGGCGGTTACTGGCCCCAGTGGTGTTGGGTAAGTGTAACGAGCTTTAAGAATGTGGTATCCAAAAACCCACACTGTTGAAGAGATTGGAAGCCAGGAATATTTGAAAAATAACAATAATCAAATAATCAATTTTTTTATTTGAATAGTAAAACTACCCTGTTGAAATGTATTGCCGAGTTAACCAGTTTCGAGGAAGGAGCATTATATCTAAACAATAAGTAGGTTCAAGGCACTTTACCTTCACAAAATTTAATTTTTTAAGATTAAATATGCCTCTTCACTTGATCATTGCTCAAATAGAATACCAGAACACTACACCATTCCAATGTGGCGTACGCGTGTTATGTACGTCCCTCAACGATCTGGTATTTTTTTTATGATTATTTCCTTAAATTAGTTTTCTGCATTACTTACCTGAAAGCTAATAATAAAATCTCCGGATCACTTTGAAATAAATCTTGAAAGCTATAATGCCTGGGACGCCGCTTGAATTTGTAGAACGGATTCGGGCTTATGCTACCCAACAGAAAAATAAGAATAATCATGGTGACCCGGTAAATGTGATTCTCATTTTTGCATCTTTTTTCATATTTTGTGAAAAGCAATTTATTTAACAAATCAATCAAATGGAAACCTTCATTAGGTTGAGATATCTTCACGGTGAGTTTCCAACTTTTTCTGCAATCTTGTATTAAAATACAATAGACTATACATTCAATTCCTAAATTCAAAAAAAACAATAGATGGAACATTTCCGAAGATCTATGGCACCAAGATTTTAATCAACTTTCCGGTGGTGAGATGCAACGGATCGCTTTGGCTATCGCTTTATCTTGTAAACCTGATGTGCTTTTACTGGATGGTAAGCTTTTCTGAATTTTCACTAGTTAACTTCTTTCCCAAACACAAGTTTACAGTTTATCTTGAACTTCTTTAAAAATAGAGCCAACGTCGGCATTGGATCCTCAAACCTGTCTTTTAGTTGAAGAGACGCTTCGAGAATATGCATGTATATGGGTTACACATAATCCTGAACAAGAGAAGCGTGTTGCTGCCCGAACTTTACGATTAGAACGTCGAGCTGAAGAGCTAGACGCGGCGGGTAGCATTAATAATTTGAATGCTGATGGGGATGCGGCTGTGGTGGTACAAATGTAAAGGCACAATTTTTATCGCGGTTTGGTTTTTTTGGTCTTCATGTTCAGGACAGTCAGCAAGTAGTTTGATTATAATTCCGAATTTATTAGACGTGCACAGTTGCTCAGCTGTACTTATTTAATTTTCACGTTTTAATAAAAAGCATTAGTGTTATCCTTAAATACTAAATCATTTGAGCTTTGTTTTTTAATCAATATAAAATGAGATCTAATTAGTCATTGTAAAATGCGGCAGATATGTAAACTAAAATCTAGAATTAGAAAATAACAGAAAAGTCCAGAAGTTAAGTAGGTTCCGGAAGAAAATTTAAATATGTCTATCTTCCAATACCTAATGAATAAAGTCGAGGAGACGAAGGTTGGAAATGATTTCGAAAGTTGGAAGGAATGTGAGTTGGTGTTGGTGGGATTGTAAGATCAACCTTAATGGTGTTAATCGGGAAGTGAATTGGTAGATAGGGTGGTGTACGAACGGGATGGCAATTAAGGAAAGAGGGAGAGGGAGAGGGAGATGGAGAGGCACATTCATTTGAATTGAAAATCGCCACCAAAGTTTGAGCGGCTCCGAGAGTATTAGGTGAGAAATTTTGATCAGTGTTCGTATCCACCCGAATAAAAGGGGGTATTGCAGCTGACGGCAAAAGAACATGATCGGGTCGCTGGACGGCTTTCTTTTGTGCACTCCTCTTGGCGCGCTCCTTTTGAGCCCACCTATTTAGTTAAAGAAATCAATTTCTTCTTATTAAAGTTTCAAAATAAAACAGAAAAATTTAGCGTTTTTACCTTTTCTTTGAATCCAACATACGCTGGCGTCGTTCTTGGTCCGTTTTTGGACGACTGGGATCATTGTCCCAACGAGTGCCTCGTGGCAATTCAGCACCATGTTTTTCTTTTAGATGGCGGCGAAGTATAGTTCGAGCATTTTTACCTTTGTAAGTATGCTCACAATGGATACAAAGATGCACACCTGTATTGGAATTGTCTTTGCCGTCTTTCGACGTGTAGGAAGCAGATTGAACACGTGGCTTATTCTTGAAATGACGGCGATTTAGGCGTGGGGACAAAGTGACGGGCGGGGATGAGGGTATTTGCGCAGGGCTATTGGATGGTAGGAGTAACTGTGGATGATATTGAGAATTGTTTGGAAGCGCTGTTTGTGGTTGGGCTGGGCTTTCCTCAGGATTACCAAGTGTCGGCAAAGAAAAGAGGTCAAGTCCCGGAGGAAGAACATAGTTGAAGCGCCAGGTAATTTGTTGAAGGGTCTGATCACACATCTTTTGACCAAAAAAATCGACGAGTACGAGTTATTTGAACGTCTTTTTCTTTATCGTAGAGATTGATATAACTAGGAGTCAATTCTCTTTCTCTTATAGAAGTTGGTCTAAAAGACAAAGTTAAATTTATTCGCGTTTTTTCGAAAAATCTGCGTAGTATTCGTGTGGTTTTGGTTGGATAAGCTAGAAAATTAGGTTTTCACGTAATGAAGCGCGAACTTGAGGAAAGTCTTTATTTTATATTCAATCCCAAAGAAAAGGGTCCACCTTGCTTCTCACCCCAAATCGACGCGTTGTTCCATTTTTTTTTTTTGCAAAAAAGCAACGTATCAAATATTCATTTTCTACGCGTTAAAACGCGATTTGAACTGTGTGGTACGAATTGTTTGCCATTGTCCAATGCCGAATGGGAAATATAACGACCTGGACCACGTGGTGGAAAATCAATACTTTATTTTTTGACCCACTTACATCATTTAAGCAGGTTTCTCAGGGTTTTTATATCTCTCATGGAGGGTAAAATAGAAAAAGTGACGCGTGAAACGCGTAACATTGTAGACCTTGCCAACCAGGTTTGTGGTTGTTTTTTTTACATCAGACACAGTCCCTTATTAAGTTCTTTCCTATTAACATAGTCGACAAACGTGTCAGAGTTTATTGAATCAACGACCACCCCGTTGGAATATAAATGTGATGAGTAACGTGAAAAATAAATAAATAAATAAAAAAAATGATATTCTAAAAAAAGCGCATCCGTTTGATTAATTAAAGTTTGTTAAATATGCTGCTGATTTGTATTAGATTTACATTCAAAGTGACCTCTTACCCGATCAAGTACCTTCCTGAGGATTTATTCGAATGGGCATTTAATCTCGTAAAACAGAATGTCGGACATTTGTACGTAACACGCTACGCTCTCTATAATATTATCAATAAGAATATCATTTTTCTTGTGATATTTCATTAAAAGCTATGAAACCTCCGAAATTGGATGGGATTCGCATGAAAAACGCAAAGAGATGCGGGAACCGAACACTCGGTATTTGATTGCTCGAATGTCAAGAACTCCTGCGTTTTCCCCTTTTTCATCCAATAAAAGTGATAAATATTCGGCTGAAGAGTGTGTTGGATTCCTGTCATTTCAGTTTGTTTGGGAGGAGTTGGCAAATGAGGAAGAGACTGACAAAAATCAGAATAATCAAGATGATGAGGAAACCAAGGAGATTGAAGTTATTTATTGGTATTCCGGTTTTATTTCGAATCTAATAGTGAAATAGTCTTCCATTTTATTTTTTGTTAATTAACTATTTCCTCAAACCAGCTACGAGGTTCAATTAGTGAAGTCAGCACGTGGTAAAGGTCTCGGTACCTTTCTTGTCACATTGATGGAAGATATTGGTCGGCGATGGGGAGTGAAGAAGAGTATGCTCACGATATTCAAAGGTTTAATTATTTCAAATCTTGATCTTTTGAATTTCTTGATTTTTTCAAAATTTGAACTCATTTGAATTAATTTCTTTGTTGCAGTAAACAAAAGAGCTTTTGATTTTTATCAACATCTCGGGTCAGTTTACTCGGACTTTCTGTATTGGGTCGGGGACAATATTTTAATATTATGATTCTCATCTTAATCCCTTTTCAAGGTACAGAATTGATGGAATTTCACCGAGCGCTTATTTAGGACCCAAGGAGGGTGCAAATTTTGACTATGAGATATTGAGTAAGGTTCTGTAGATTGACCATACTTGAAAGTAGGAAACCCTTTTCTTGTTTTGCAATTAAAAAAGCCATTAGATGGAGTATCCCTAATTTCAGATTAAAATTTCAATATATATAAAAACCTGTCTAGAAATTACCTTTATTTTTGGGTAACCTCACATCCCTTCCATTGTGGATTCCAGATATCAAATTCGCGACGAAGCATAGCGTAGGTCGCATCGACCAACAATATTATATTCCCTATACTATAAACTAAGGTAATTGCGTAAAAGAAATTTGCATTTCCACTACCAGCATATATCCATAAGTGGTAGAAAATGGGAGCAAGTATAGAAGAATAGAGGAATATGTTTGTCGTTAAGAAATTGTACCGCATATCTATAAATAGAGTGAATAAAATAGTTGTATTAAACTCAATTATTGGGTACCGAATTTAAGAAAATATCATCAGAACTTACATTTCACGATTTCAGAATAGATAGGCAAGAATGCAAGATACAATGATGTGTCGCCTATCGACGGGTATGATTTAAATATAGCCATAATACCGCACAATAGGAAGATCACGAATAGAGGATGATCTCTATATAAAAAAAATTATATTTTGCAATCAAAAAGGATGGAAAGTATATTATATAAAACTTTCCCAATGTAAAGCCCCCACACACCTAAACTTTAAAGCCACAGGAGCCGCGAAAATAAACGTATGCAATTGAAACACTACCAAAAAGAATGAGCGAAATTGGTCAAACATTTCAATAAAGAAATACCAAAATAGACCAATATTTGGCGTTAGATCTGTTAAGAGAAGGCTGGGATTGGTTATTAGGAAGGAAGAGTTGAAGGATAAGCGATTTGTAATTTTTTAGAGACTCCATGAATGTAATAGATCGTTTCTCAAAAGCTCATCTTTGCAATACTTAATTAAACTTGAAGATCAGTTTTATATTACCCAGGAAAAGGTTAAATATTCCACACTCTGGTTAGCAAACATTCGAGATCAAATTTTGGGCAAGATGAACTTTTGAGAACCACCATTCGACAGAATAAACGTACATGACACCATAAGTAACCTCAAGAAATTTCCAGGACCCAACCAAAAGATATGACAAAGTCAATAAACCTCCGAGCCATCCTATATATAATAAAACACATTGTATGATCACATTCTGAAAATAAGAAAGAAATGTTATTAATCAAATCATAAAAAAATTAATAATTATAGTCATTAATACCTTTATTTTTGAATGTTCCCTATTGGTATTGGTTAGCAACAGTATTGTTGGTATTATTAACATCAGAGGATAAAAGCTCAAGTAAGCAGCCATTGCCATCCAAAAACAGCCATAGCTTTTATTCCCTAAACGTGAATCTATCAGATTAGAAACAAATTGTAGAGAGAATTTCAAAGCACGATTAAGGAGATACCTCTGAGAGAATAATAGGTTCCCAGAACTATTGCTAAATTTGTGAAAACTATGGTAGATCTGGATAAACATGTGGCTATTGTGAAAGGATTAAAAAGATATCTTTTGGAATTTTTTTGTGATTAGTCAAAAGATTTCAGATGACCAAGATTAATAAATCAAAGATAAAAAAAAATACTTACAGGCCAGCAACTACCCAAGGATCAATTTCATTCGGTCGATTTCCATCTACCAACTCAATATCAAGGCGGGGCAAATTTTTATAGAAATCTTGTTTTATTCGAGTAATGCCGCTTAAAACATAGGCAATCAATAAATCAATCCCAATATATGTCAAATAGATCAAAAAATCTGGTAGATAAGTTAAAGGTTGGAAAACAGCCAGAAATAAAGGAGCCTTGTGATGAAGAAGCGAATTTTTGGCCGGAGGATTATGTTAATTGGCTTTGTGAGAAAGTCTTTGGAGCTCAAAAGTTGAATATTACAACGAGCTATCGAGCTAGACCTGATGGAAGACACCCCCGTTATATGGAGGAACACTGTTCTGAAATAAGTAGAGACCTTCGGTAACTATATATGAACATGACACAGGAGTGAATAAAGTTTGAGGTCGTTCGAGCACCTTGTGAGAAAATGGGGGTATCCCACACATACGTCGTGTAAAGCTGGTCACCGGAGTAACAATTTCGACTCGACTCGATAACGTGTCTGTAATTTCAGGAAACTGAAAGAGTAAAAGGCGTAATGCGAAAGCAGTTCCTAATATATAATCATGGTTTGACCTGAGACTCTTGGTTTCAATAGTCATATTATGTTTTTGAGCTTTTTGCCAGTAATTATGAAAAGAGAATAATAAGAATAAGAATAAGAATAATAAGAATAATAATAATAATAATAATAATAATAAGTGAGTGAATAGTCGATTCTTTAAAATTTTGGGAAATTTTGGGTGATCACCAAATTTGGGATAATAAAATTAATTTCTTTTGGAGCTATTTAAAAAAAATTAAAAAAAATTTAATTTTTACAATTTGTTTTTTGTTAGTTATATATCAAAACAAACATAATTTTTAAATTATTTTCGAATAAAAATTTAAAAATAAAATAATTATGAAATTTAATTATTATAATAATAATAATAATTATTATTATTATTATTATTATTTATTATTTATTAAATAAAAAAATGAAAACTTTACTTTCAAAATAAAAAATGATTTTGCTTTTATATGTGTTGAGTCAATTTCCATTTCCATTTCCATTTTTTAAATAAAATAAAATAAAAAAATTATTTTGGAATCGATTTTAAAAATTTCCTTTCCTAGAAACACAAAGTCATTATAAAAAATATCAACAAAGATATTTTTATACATATAAATATATTTTTTCAAATTTATCAATTGTTTTTTGAAAGCAGTAGCAACAGCAACAGCAACAGCAACAGCAACAGCAACAACAACAACAGCAACAGTAGCCAAAATGAAAAAAACTAGTTTAAAAAAACACCTTTTTGAAAATGGCTTCTTATCTTTCATAAAAAATCGAGGAAATTTAAAATTGAAATATTATACTTTTATTTATGATAATGATTATCTTTTTTCTTTCAAGATTCATCACATTCGTCATTTTAAGTCAAATCAATGATTTTATTTTTTTGAGATTATAATCATATATTAATTTTAATCAGAATTTTGTCATAAAAAAAAAATAAAAATAATTTTTAATAGATCAATTGTGTTTACATAATAATTAATTATATTTAATAAATATAATTAATTATTTAAAAAACTAAAATCAATTAAATACAATCATTAAAATAAATATTTATTCTAATTTTATTTATTTATTTATTTATTAATTAATTAATTAATTAATTTTATTAATAATAACTCAAAATTTTAAAATCTGAAATATTTTAAAATTATTACCAGAAAAATCTTTAAAAGAAAGAGTTCAAGTTAAAAAACTTTATAACTAATAAATTTCGTTCTTTAAAAATATATTATTTTCTCTATGTTATAGGTCTAGAACCCTGACATCCTTCAGGAGACATAAAAAAACCAAAATATGGACCTAAATGAGCAGTTGTCTGTTGGATTTGAGTAGTACCTCGAGAATTCTCGAATCGTAAGTTACAATCCTAAAAAAACATGAATAAATATGGTCAGGTAGGAGAAATAAATTTATCACATGTTTAAAATAAAAAATAAATAAAAATAAAAATAAATAAAAATAAAAATAAAAAAAGTATAAATTCTACAAGACCTTATTCTCCGTTCCTATAGGACTGGTACATCGGTGAAACGAATCTTTCCCTTTGTATACTTCTATTTGTTGATCTTCATTCCTTGACCAGCAATCACAACTCTTATTTGGAACAATCCAAGTTTCCATTGATGTATGAGTAAAATAATTATTATTTCCAAAGAATAAAGGAGCATAATCGTCGTTAACAGTCACTCGTTCAACCCAAATTCTTTCCTGAATATATTTTACAAAATATTTATTTCCTATACGCGGAGCTCCATAGGTAATTAATATAACCTCTCGCTCGGGCCAAAAATTGTTGAAAATCATTGCTGCAAAAGTAGCTAAAACTAAAAAGATTTAAATGAAAAAAAATTATCAATTACAAAGAAAACAAACAAACAAAAAAAAATATATATATATATGAATATTTTACTTACCTGCGCCCCCGCCATGTCCAGTAAGAATTAGAGTATATTTGTCGTACATTTTGTTATTATCTACATATTCTTCCAAAATTTTCAAGATCTGATTGGCTGCAATATTCCAATACTTTATATGAAATTTTCTTATAATCGTGACATATCCCAAACCCGGAGGAACCTCTAGTTTTGGGTTTTCCCCCATACCATCAAGTTCATCATAACTCAATTCTGGTGTCTTGAATGTTGCAAATATTACATCAATAAACTCCTTTTTATCCCTTGGACTTTTAAATTTCGTGAAACTTTTGATCATAGCTAATTTTCGATTTAATCAAAAAAAAAAATTTAGTTGTAGAGCATCATGATGATTTCTTAAAGAAAAATGAAAAATAAAAAAAAGTTACTAGATATTTCGGATGTAAGAAAAATGGTACTTTCTGAAACATCTGGACAAAAAAGGTTTGCAGTAAACCTTGTTGCTTCAACCAAAAAATCTTTTGTCACTGAGACTTCTTTGCCTAATGGAAAGATAACATCGGGAAGTACAAATGTGTTATTGGACCCGAAAGGATCTTTAACTTTGAATGAGTTCGTGGGCATAAAATTTAAAAAGGATAAGAAAATTATAAACCAAAAAAATAATAAAGTATCCATTGCTTTTTAATAATAATAATAATAATAATAATAATAATAATTATAATTATAATTATAATAATAAATAATTTATGGCTTTCAATATGTTATTTTTTTTTTCCATTAAAATTTTGCCTTCAAGTTTCCTCTTCACTTTATATAATAATAATAATAATAATAATAATAATAATAATTCAATTTCATGTATTGAAAACAAATTTATCAATTCAATTATTTGCAACATATAAATAAATATTGAGATAAGCAATTGGTTATCTTTGTTACTTTGATATCTATGAAATGAATAGTATCCTATGTGTTAAATGTTTGTAGAAAAAAAGTCACAGCGGAGATAATGATTCAAGTTTCTTTGATATATTACTATAAAACAACCACTGCATAAACAAATATGATGATAATCTTGGAAATTTTTACGGTGCATCAAAGAATAAGAAAATTGATCAAATGATATGATCATAGATTCAAAAAAATAAAGTTTCTTTTAAAAGTAAAAGGTTTTAAAATTTTGAACATGAATGAAAGTACTCTTTCTTTATAGATTATATCTTTATTTTGAGTTCGGAAATTTAATATACAAATAAATGAAAAAGTTTCGTGAATTGTTTAAAAAACTTTTTTACAATTTTGGTTAAGACATTTTATATTTAAATATATATATATATATATATTATTTAAATTACCCAAAAATTTGGCTGTTTTAAAAAAATTAAACATATTTAAAACAAAATTTATTCTTATTAATTTTGTACTTTTTATCAATTTATTAATTTATTTTAAAAACATGTATATATTACAAATAATGCTTTTGCTTTTAAAAAAAAAAGTAGGTCACTTATAGAAAAAAAAACCATGAGTCACGTCTAGTATATATCATTTATATTTTCTATGTAATAGATAGTCGTTGGGCTACAAATTCCCAGAAGCAGGTCAAAAAAAGAAGCTTTATGAGGATAAAAGTTTCCAAAATACTTAAACCGAAAATAATATATTTATATATTTAAATTTATTCTAAAAAATTTTTATTATGAGAATAGTTTTTTATTATGAGAATAGTTTTTTATTATGAGAATAGTTTTTATTCTAATAATTTTTTATTATGTGAATAGTTTTTTTAATTGTAATACTATTAATATACCTATATTACCCAAAAAATGATCATGTATAATAGGGCATATCCTAAATAAAGAGCATGGGGTAATAATAACTTTTGAATTAATAAACTTGTAATTGGAATTTACACCAATTTCATATTTAAATAGTAATTACTTATACAAAAATAAAAATTAAAAAATAAAAATTTATTTAAAACTTAATATTCCTTATTTCAATATCGTTTTTTTATATTTTTAACTCAATTTACATAATTACCCCCCCCCCCCCCCAAAGGTAAACAATTCTTTTAGATGTAACACTAAAATACTAAAATTCGCGCGTGTAATTCTACCTTTGATCGTTTGATCTAAATCACGTGATTATTAAGGTTTAAACTTAGGGCTTTCGTGAGATTGTGAATCAAAATTTGTGTTCTCAAATAACTGAACTCCTTTGTCCCGCGTGAAAATTATAAAGAACCAGGCTTTTTCTACTTCGACTAAGACACACCACCCTACCACAACCCCCACAATTTCTATCTTTTTCTCAGATCTCTGAAATCTTTTGTTGCCTGACTATTCCAACCATATTCAGGGTCAGCTTAAAACTTTTTGTCCAATTCTCACTCATTTCATCACGATTTGATCTTTGAACGAAATGCCTAAAGAGAAAATCGAAAAAGTCGTAAAGGACTCTATTGAAATTGAATCATCTAGTGAGATTGTTAGAGTGGCCGAAAATTTTCAACCTGAACCCACTCTGCTACCACCTTCTAGAATGATAACCATCGATATCCCTTTAACATATCCAGAAAACAACATTGTTGATATACCTGATTTGTTAAAGGAAGCTGGTGTTTTACCCTTAACCCCTCCAAGACAAAATGAAACTGACTCCGAGTCTGATTCGTCGGGTGAAGGATCCGAAGGTTTTCAAACTCCTGATCCTCAATCTCCATCCCCAACTTCAACACCACCCGGTGATTTCTCTTCAGAAAAGGATCCTTTTTTTCGTCGTATTCTTGAAAATGCTGAGATTAACACAAAAGCGGCAAAGATTGAGCAAGAGGTAAATTAAGCTTTTCACAAATTCCACCCTCTTTTTCAAAGAATTACCATTTTCTACCGTTTTTTTTTTCCTTTTAGAAAAAAATGCGAAAAAAGAAAGCAAGAATGGAAAATTATGATTTTTCAGATCCATTCATTGATGATAGTGAGTTAGCCCCATCACAACGCTACACTGGAGAGATTCGCCCCTCTGTTGATGGTTTCTTTGTTTGGAGAGGTCCTCTACAAGTTGAGGACTCGGATATTGAGTATGGTTCTTTCACAGTTTTATCTGGGTTGGTCTTGTTGCCAAACCTTCCAAATAGGATTATTTTATTGATGTTTCGATTTCCTTAAATTAGTGATGCGTCACCTGATACGAAAAAGGTCTCATCCAAACGAAAATCAACCGCTTTGGACGCTAGGGCACGAAAGACATCTAAGAAAGGTCATACAAGCGCTGAAGATAATAATAACAATAACAATAACAATAACAATACTATCAATGAGTCAAAGAAAACCTCATCATCATCACAGATTTCAGATTCTCAAATTGTTGAGGTTTTTGTTCCTCAAAAATTAATCTTCAAAGACAATTATCAAATTTCATCAATTAAGTATTCCGGTCAGCCTATTTCGAAGAGTTCAAGCCAGTCTTCTTTGAAAATTTCAAATAATGCGTCATCTTCAAAGAACGCAAATATGATTAAAGATTCTTCCATGTCCGTACATGCACCTCCACCTCCACCTCCACCACCACCACCACCACCTAACAGAAATGGTACTATTGCTTTCATCGTCAATCCAATGCCTCATTCAAAAAATGAAACCAATAATTCATATCACAGAAAAGATATAACTCCTCCTCCTCCTATCCCGAGATACATTCCAGAAGTTAACAAAACTCAAGGGAAAACTCTTAAATCTTATCCTGTGGTAAGTACCTACTTAACTTACCTACCTACCTACCTACCTACCTATTGCTTACTCTAGATCGTAGAGATTTAACTAGTGGAAAAATTGAGCTCACTCTTTTATTATTGATTGACTTTTTAGGAATCTATAAATCCCGAAGTCCAAAAAACTTTGGACACATTTAAATCAGAAGTAGCTACAGGTACTTTAATCTAGAAAATTTTCATAATTTACTCAAACAAAATAAAACTTTTTATTAATCATTTGCCATTTGTCATTTTCACTCCTTTAGAATCTTTTGCACTTAAAAATAGATTCCCTCCTAATCTTAAGCCTCACTTATTGGCTACGATAACCAAAGCCTATGAACATAACGAGTTTAATGAAAACTTTTTCAAAATATTAACCAATAATTTACCATACAATAAGTATACAGTCACGGTTAGTTATTTTTTAACATTTTTTATTTATTTTTCTATAAAGACCACATCAATAGGTCAAGTATACTTAGCTTTCTGAACAACGTAACCGCGCAGAAAACTGCATAGAATTTTTTTATTAGTTTTGATGATTCTATTAAACCTGAAACTTTGCTCATCTGTTAATTTTTGTTTTTCTACTTATAGAGACTTTGTAAAAGGACCCTATATCCGATAAAAATACCAGAAGTGGAACAACAGAGAGACAATCTGATGAAAAAATTGGAAGGAGAATTGAAAGAAATCATGCCCGGAATTCTACAAAGGCATGCATCTCTGTTCAGGTCGGAACCATCATCCGATCTCTCTAGTGCAAACACAGACGGAGATCCGGAAATTGGAGGTGATTCCAATATGGATCCTGATACGACGGTAAATCACACTGTTTCCGGTGGTAAAGGCAAGAAATTTAAGTGGACCGTCAAAACAAAGGGGCTTTTATGGCAAATAATCCAGATGGAGATGGATATTACAGTAATGAAAAATGACCTCATGTAATTTGACGAATTCTTATTTTAACTTATTATTTCGTTTTTTTTTTGTTTTTTTTTTATTTTTATTTTAACCAAAAATTTGTTTTTCTTTGATTCCAAAGGGAGGCTGAAGATAAGTCAGAACGTCTTTCAGAACAAACAATGCGAAAAATGTTATACCAGCGGGTAAATAATTGGTTTTTTACTCTATTGATCAATATTTTGAATTTCTCACAATTTAGTAATACTTTTTCCTATTTTATGATACACCTAGCTCCTCGAACTGTGGCCTCCCGGTTGGATGTCTTCTTACGAGATATCTCGAATGTATAGTGCCTCTAAGCGTCACACCAAAAATGAAAAGAAAAATATTCATGTGTTAGAAAAATAAATTATAAAGTCTTATTATTCATAACTGTGAAGATTAAATTCAAAATTCAGGGAGAACCATCTCAGTCGGAAACAGAGTATCTCAAATTGGAAAACGAAACAATTGATTCTGTAATTCAATAAGTTTAAGTAGCCATCAGATTGTTTTTAACTGTTATGAAGAAATAAAACAGAATTAGTAGGCAAAAATCAATTTCGAAACTTAGATATTTACAATATTGTAATATATTTTCGGTACTTAAAAAATTGCTTGCACAGTAGATGACTTTTGAAATATGCAAACATGTATGGAAATAAATTCTTGTTTGTGCATCACACATCTTGACATATCTGTGCATAATACAGAAATGATCAATTTGAATTTTAAAACATTTTTAAAATTGATTTATTGTCATCAAATTACAATTTGTAAAAATTTATATATAATAAAATACAAAATAAATAAGATTTGATTAATTACCAAGGTTACAAATATATATTATAAAAATTAAATTAAAGGTTACAAATTTTAAAATATTGTTTTAAGACTCGATTCCTAAAAGGTGTGTAACAAAATCTTTTAAAGTTTTACGCTTTTTTTAACGTTTTCCTGAAAGGTTTTGATTCGGACTCTTTGTTTTTCTTGCATTTAGAATTTTAGGCCAAAAAATTAGTTTAAAATTATACAATACATAGCCAGAAAAATCTTAAAGCATCAAAAACATTAAATTTGCTTTCTTATTTGGGTAAATACTTTAGAATATTCGTAAAAGCAATAAAGAGCTTTAGTATCAAAAAATAATATAGTTAAAGGAGCTCAAATTTTATTACGGAATGTTAAGAATTTTATTTATTGCTTTCTTGTTTTAACTAAAGTCTTGGAAATCTTAAGAATTCATGTAGAACTATTAAAGTTTTTTTTTATTAATATAATATTCTGTAGAAAGACTTTTGCCACCTTCTTCTTGTAAAACATTTTTTCCCAATATCAATATTTAAGATTTGGGTATTTGGCTCTGTTTGTGTTTTCGACATCAAGTTCCTTAAAGAATATCCTTGCTGAAACCCTCAATTTATCTTCTTTACACTGCCATTCCAGAGGATCCTGTCTATTAATATACTTAATTGTAAGGTAAAGAACTCTTTTTTTTTCTGCAAGCATTTATTTACATATCCTTTAATAAGTTTGGATGAGTAATAGACCATTAATGACCTTTAGCCAATTTTTTAAATCATTGGAGATTTAACATTAACTTATTTTTCAGAAAAAAATTTTACCCTCTTTATTATATATTCAATATTCTTGGGCATTATCTAAAGTCAGTTTTGGCATTTGTAATCAAAAGTCCCCAGATAATATCAATGTCAAAAAATTTTCAAAGTTCGAATATTTCCTTCCTATTCTATCATTTTTATTTAATCTTTAATCTGTAAAAATTATCAGTTTCACCTCCATAATTTTTAACATTGTGTATGTATGTATGCGAATAATTCGGAAAATAAGAAACTATAATGGTAGAAATCATGCATGCAACTATATATAAAAATTCGACAAGTTGCATGATAAGAGTTTAGATCAAAAATCATGAATCATCCAATCAAAAGTTTCAAATTCCTGATCTACCATCTGAGTTTTCACGTGATATAAAAACCATCAAGATCGATCATATGTCCAATGAGATAATAATAATTACCATCCCAAATGTGAAAACAATCATAATTATTTAAAGTTATTTTTTATTCAAGACTTTTAGTTTTACCACAAACCATGTATTGAGATTCAAATAGCTTTTTAGGTTATTTAATATTTAAAACTTTTAATTGATTTTAAAACTTGTATTATTTTAAAGTTATTTAACATTCAAAAATTTTAATTAATTTAATATTTGTTTTATTAAAATTAAAATAACTTTTTAAGTTGTTTAATATTTAAAAAGACTAATTAATTTAACAAAAAAAAAATAAGTATTAAAATATATTAGTTAAAATTATTATTAATTTATAAAAAAATTTTATGAATTGATTATTAAATAATAATAAAAATATAAATTAATTAATAAATTATTATTTTTTAAAAAAATTATATATATATATATTATAAACTTTTTTTTTTAATTTTATTATCATAATTTAAATAAAAAATAAAAAAGTTTCAAATATTATTTTTTTTATAATAACTAATAAATTTTTTCTATTATAAAAACAGCTAAATAAAATGTTTTAGAAATATTTTTCTTAAATATTAATAATAAAAAATAGTTTTTAACAGTTTTTTCATCTTTAATTGGTAGTTTTTTTTCAGTCAAAGTTTTTTTCAAAAAATACCAGAATTAATTCTAATATTATTTTTATCTTTTCCAAAAATTCCAAAGTTTTTAATAATAGATCAATTAAAAAACTGGTTTTTTTTTGCTTTTACTATTATTATTATTATTATTATTATTATTATTATTATTATTATTATTATACAAATAGCCAAAAAAATCAAAAACTCTAAAAAACAGCAATAATTACTTATATTTATTATTATTATATTAAACTTTTTTGTAGTTTTAAATAAAATTTTATTTAAAATTTTTATAATTGTAATTAATTTTTTTTTTAATATAAATAGTAACAATAATAATATATCATTTAAAATAAACTAAGATTAATTATTGGCTGTATTATTAAATATAATATTTTTTAACAGATTATTACTGGTTTTAAAAACAAAACAAGATATGTTTTTAAATATGTTTTTACTTAATTAATTTATTAAATTATTTAATTTTAATGATTAGATTAATTAAATAAAAACTAAATTAATTGGTTTTTTTATTTTTTGATACTGTCTTTAATAATACATAAAAAATAATTACAAATCATTAAAAGTTTTTTGAATAAGTGATTTCTATTTTAGTGTTTAATATTATTTTTAAAATTATATTGGTTTTTATTAAATTCTTGTTTTATTTACTGTTTAGTTTTATTAAACTTAAATTAGTTTTAAAAACAATATAAAATTGTTTTATATAAATTTTGCATTCAAAATTTTTTTGGTTCCAATTATTAAAATTTTTATTGGTGATTTTTTTTAATTATACTTAAAATTACAAAGTTTTTTATATTAATTTCTGCTTTTTTTTTATTGTATTTTATAATATATTTTTTAGCATATTTTTTAATATTATTAGAAATATTTTTGGTATTTTTAATATTATTAATTTAATTAAGTTAAAGTTTGTTAACTTATAATAATATATTATTATTTATTTTAAAAACCTTTTTATTGTTATTATTATTATTTATTAGTTTGTATTAATTAAAAAAACAATATTAAATTTTTTTTTTAATTAAAAAAATATTATTATTTTAAAAACCATTTTTAAAACCAAATTAATTAATTTTTTTTAATTTTATTGTTTTTAAAATTAATGATTTTATTTTTTAAGTTAATAATTATACTTGTTTTATTTTTTATTTTTTATTATTGTTAATATTTTGTTGTTGTGATTTTTAATTCTTTAAAAACTGGTATTTTATATAAATATTAAAATTTAAATTATTAAATTATAAATTATAAAATATTTTTTACTTTTTTTTTTAAGTTTTTTTTAGACTTATTAATAACTTCAAAATTTTTATTTTTATTTTTTGTTAATACAAAGTTTTATGTTAAAACTTCTGTTTTTTTGGTTTTTTTATTGTTATATTTTTGGTTATTTTTGTTATTATAAATAATTAAAAAAAAACTTCTTTCTTTTTTTCATCCCAAAATTACAGTTTCAAGTTCTGTTAATAAGAGTTTGATTTAAAAGCAAAAATTATTACTTGACAATATTAAGCATTTTGGTAATAAAACAAATTTAAGTTTTGAAAATTCAAAAAAAATTGCTGGCCAATTTGCTAGTATAGATACAGATAATAATGCTAGTAATAAAAATGAAGCCCAGTTAGATTTTAAGATAAATATACTTAAAGTGAAAAGAGTTAATATTAATACTATAATTGATTCTTCTATTGGCTTTCTAGTTTTTAATATAAATAATAAAAATAAGGTTTTTCTCTCTTTCTGTCTTCTTATTTTTCTTGAAAAAAGATGGATTGATCCAAAAATAGTTAAAAATCAGGTTAAAATAACAGTTAAGAAATTTTTTGCATTGAATATTAATCTTTCAGCTGTAAAAAGCAAATTAATGACTATGAAAACTCAATTAATTAAAAAATTATTTTTAATAATCAATGGTTTTGAGAAGGTTACTACTCCTTTAAAATTTAAAAAAATCATTCAATTGATGTTTATTTCAAAAGAGAGCATAAAAAAAGTCATATTATTAACCAGTATTACAAATGATTATTTGGAGTCTTAAATTAAATAACAAATCCATAATTTGATGCTCAATATCTTGACAATGCTGGTTTTACTGGTACGTTGGTTGTATCTGAAGGTTTTAAAGTTGAGTTTTTTGTATAATAGACAAAGATTCAATGACAATGTAATTAGTTAGTAAATTGTGTTTTCAATTTCTGTCTTCAGCTTAGTGGCCAGTTTATTCTGACAGTCATGTCCTTTTGGTAAGCTATCCATTAATAGATATGTAATTTTACTCTTATTTCTGGGTCTTTTACCAGGCTATTCATAATGTCAATTACTTAGCACTTTAATTCTTAAGCAGTTAGTATGCAACAATAAAATCAAAGAAAGAAAGAAATAAAAGAAAATAAAGAAATAAGCCAAGGCAATGTGTAAGTTAGTATCTTGTCAATAGCCATGATCAAGAGCTATTGTTTCAGCATGGTTAAGTATCAATTTCTATTAACATGAAATGTTAATAGTGGAGAGTGGATTTGGATGGTAAATGATTTATTTATTTAATATTTGTTGATAGAAGATTTCTAACTAAAAGATTCTGTTTTTCTTCTACTTTTAACACTGCTGCTATATATACCTAATTGATATTCTATGAGATTGCTCACATTCCCAAGCAATATGCTATAATTTCTTGAGCAATACTTACATTGCTGAGTAATGTGCCCTAATTTCTAACATTGTTCCACATTGCTGAGCAATGTGCTATGCTTTCTGATATTGCTCCACATTGCTGAGCAATGTGCTCACATGTTAAATACTATTTTCTTATTGGTTTGCTATTTTCTATATCTGTTTTCTTTTTATGAGTAACATTATCTCCTCTTTTTAATATTGAGCTCTATCGAAATCTTCATTCTGAATTAGCTTTAATACTTTTTTTTCTAGTATTGTTTGTTTGACTTTATTTTTTACGTCTTCTACTTGTACATTGTTTATTCTTCTGGGATTGTGTAGATCATGTGTGGTGGTGGATTGTAAATGAGGTCACACTCATTACAATATTGAAAGTCACAGGGAATTAAGCAATGTTGACATAACCGAATATTTAACTGCTCTAAACGCTACTCTTGTTCTTCCCTGATAGGTGCTAGCTTTTGATAATGTTCATAGAATTGTTTTGGATCTAAGAAATTTATGACTGGTTCTGGATCCCAGTCGAGTTCTATAGGTTCAAGTGGGTTATTTTTAATTGTTTTTATCTCTTCTGGGGTCGCTCCTTCGATTTTAGTGAGTGTCATTTGCCAGATTTCATCATCATTATGTGGGCACCCGTCTAGATGTTTGATGACTTATCTCCAGACAGTGTCTATGGACATTTCTTTTCTCACCCAGTCACTTATAAGGATTGTGTATTGACATAATTTGTCATACATTTCTTCTTACCCAAGAATGTTGTTCCACATTTCTTCATCTAAAAAAGTTTCTCCACAAGCCAAGCATGATTCATTGTCCCATTTTCCAATCCATTTTGGCCTTCCAAAGCATTCAATTATGCATAAGTAACAGTAGAATTTTATTGCCGAAGTGTACTCCTTATCATCGTCACAACAAACACCCATTGATGACAATTTCTTGCCACAATTGACACATACTAGTTTTGAGTAGCAATAAGTGGATCAGTGGGGTGTAATGTAGGAATTATAAGTGGGTTTGCTGTTGGTTGTTGGTTCTTCTTTTTTCTCCTTTCTTTTTCCCTTTTTGTCTTCTTTCTATTCCCAATTTATTTGTTTTTCTTGGTCATTGTCAGTTTTTCAGGCTTGGTCGGCTTTCCAGATAAGTTCTTTGCTCTGCTTTCCTTTGCTGTTGTCATCCCACAAAAGTATTGGCGGCAGTTCATTGTGTTCTGTGTTGGCCCAGAAAACTTGGTAGGCTTCCCAGGTAGGTTTCTTCTCTTCTTCCTTGAATTCAATAAGTGGTGTTGTTGAGTTAATGGGTTTGAAATGGCCACATGTGGCTAGTACACGTGTGTGTCGACTGTTTTGGCTCAGTTGAAGCTTTTGTGTTATCCAGTCCAGTATGGTATTGGTTTTAGATAACCAATCATTCCCTACTAATGTCTAATATTGGGTTGCTTCTATCACTAAGACTTTGATGGGAATGATAATACCATTGACTTCAAAAGGAAAGTCATCAATTTCACCAATAGGGGTTTTGGTTGCTCCATTGGCAGTTATGATCCTGGTGCTGGCAGCACAATCAACTTGGTGACCTAATTGGTCTATAAGTTGTTTTGTGATGATGCTGTCAGCTGATCCATTGTCTAGGATCAGTTTGATGGTGTGACTATCAATCTTTGTGTTAATGTACATGGCAGTAATCAGTTTGGTGTTAAAAGTGGCTCCACTGAATAATAGAACTGGTGTGGTTTTTTCGAGTTTGAATAGAAAGATGGCATTCAGTGTTTCATTCTTGGTGATAGTAGCTGAGAGAATATTGCTGGTAAGTGTTAATTGTTGTTTGGTTTCTGGATTATTGGGTTGAGTGTCTTTTGGGATAACCAGGAGGCTTAAATAGTTCTGGAAATTCGGATTTTGGGCATACTTGGTGTCCGAATTCCATTGTCAAGATTCTGCTGGTTGTGTAGAAGAACTAGGGATCAGTTGGTGAACTATCATTGATGATCTCCAGCTTTGTTAAGTCAATCTTGGCCTTTGAGTTCTGTTTTGAAGTAAGTTCTGTGGCGGGGTTGGAATTTGTTAAGGCTGATAGATTACCTGCAGCTGATAAATGAGTTGTGCCTATGGTTGATAAATTGTTGGTGTTGTTGGTTGATAAATTGGTGCTTGATATACTGGTGGTTGATAAATTGGCTGCTGCATCATAGATATGTAATTCTGATGGTGTGGCTCTGAGTTTAGTAGGTTATTTGGAATTCAAAACTGGTGATTGGGGTTTTGATATTGATTTTCCAATCATTGGTTATTTAAGCAATAGTGACAATCAATTTGTAGGTGTCCTTGTTTATCATAATAGTGGCAAACATGCGTTTCCTGTTGCCACTGTTAATTGGTTGATGATGATAGAAATAACTAATTCTGGAAACGATTCATGTTTCTGGAATTATTGCATTATTGTGGTGGTTGATAAATTGCATAATTGTTAGCTAAGTATCCCTCTAATTTCTGATTGATGGAATCACTAAATTGTTTCAATTTGGAATTCAATTCAGATGACCCATTCATTACTAGATTAACAGCTTGGGCATGGTTGGCTTCTAATTCAGTGGCTTCAAAATCTCTGGTGTTTGTGATGGCTGCTTGCAAATCAACGGGATATATTGGATGTACGTTTTGCAGAATACTACTGCATAATCCGCAAATAAACTAATTTAAGATTTGGGCCACTGTGAAGTAATTGGCATCAATGGCTTGAATCTAGTGCAGATTTTTGTAGAAGCATCTTAAGTAAGTAGTAACTGCTTTATTTTCTTCTTGTTTGATAGTAGTGAAGGTGTTTGCTAGTCTGTTAATGCTGTTATTGTTGCTGAAGTATCTTAAGAACTCAATTTTAAATGCATTAAAATCTTGGGGTTTGTTGACTAGGCTTTGATATCATGAATTAGCAGTATCCTAAAGAAAATATGGAATGGCTTGCATTGCTCTGGCATCATTCCATTCATTAGCCACTATGGCTTTTTCTATGTCATTAAGCCATACTTGGGTGTTGTCTTCTTTACCAGTGAATTTCTCGAGTATTGCTATTGGAGCATAGATCATTGGATCTAAGTATAGTTGGGATTGTTGTTGCAGCTATAAAAGCAGCTGCTATGGTAGTTGAGGTGGCTGAAGTGGCTGTTATTGCTGTTTGTCAATTGATAGAGCTGAGGATGAATTGATCATGATTATTGAAGGTAAGTGTTGTTGATTATTAATGTCGGGGTTTCAATTATTCTGATTGTGCTGTGTTTGAAAATTCAGAGTTTTAATTTCTGGATTTTCTAAATTTAGATTTTGTTGAGTCTGAAAGTTTGGGGTTTTGATTTCTGGCTTTTCAGTGATCAGGTTCTGATAAGTAAATTCTTGATCTTCAGATTCTTTTTCCTCTTCTTTTTGGTCTTTTTCTGATTCCATTACTTCCCAAGAACTTGCAGTTCTGAAATCTGGTTGGGGTAGTAAAGATTGGAATCCTAATGGCATTGGTGATTGCAATTTAAATCCTTCAAAATAATTGCTATATGGTTCTAATAACTCTGCTTTTTTTTGTTTACTTTGAAATGGGAAGCATCCAAAAGTTGATGTTACATTTAATGTAAATGCGTTTGTTGATAAGATGTTGATAGCACTTCTGGGCGTATAATAATATGATAGATTGGTGGATGATTCAACTTGGGTTTTCTTCCAATTGGGTGGTTGTATTTGTTTTGGTGTTACTGCTGGGGTTTGCAATCTTCCTTTGCTTTTATCTACATAGGTGATGAGGAATTGTTGTTGTGTATACCTTTCAATAGTTTGATTGATTTTCCTAATAATTGGTGCGAAACTGTAGTTTTTTGGTAAGCTGGTATGTTAAAATAATTCTGTATAGAAATTTTCTTTTGCAGATTCAATGTTAACTGTTCTTTCTAAGCAGTCTATAATTTTATTGTTGATGTAAAAGTTGAAGGCTGATTCTGCTGGGAAATGATTATGGTTCAATCCTAATTGTTGACTGTACTGTTGGAATAAGAATTTGGCAAATCCTAGATAGTTTGTTCTTATGATTTCTAATTCTGTCACTTTTGAATGATTGTTGATGGTGCTGGTTCTCTGTAAGATTATACCTCACAGAGAGCACCAAATATTACAGATGATTATTTGGGGTCTCAAATCAAATAACAAATCCATAACTTAATGCTCAATATCTTGACAATGTTGGTTTTACTAGTACGTTGGTTGTATTTGAAGGTTTTAGAGTTGAGTTCTTTGTATAATGAACAGAGATTCAATGATGATGTAATTGGTTGGTGAGTTGTGTTCCCAATTTCTGTCTTCAGCTTGGTGGCCAGTTTATTTTGGCAGTTGTGCTTTTCTGGTAAGCTATCTGTTAATATATATATAATTTCACCCTTATTTCTGGGTCTTTTACCAGGCTATCCATGACATCAATTACTCAGTGCTTTAATTCTTAAGCAGTTAGTATGCAACAATAAAATCAAAAAAAAAAGAAATAAAAGAAAATAAAGAAATAAGCCAAGACAATGTGTAAGTTAGTATCTTGTCAATAGTCATAATCAAGAGCTATTGTTTCAGCATGGTTAAGTATCAATTTCTATCAACATGAAATGTTGATAGTGAAGAGTGGATTTGGATGGTAAATGATTTATTTATTTAATATTTGTTGATGGAAGATTTCTAATTAAAGAATTCTGTTTTTTTTCTACTTTTAACACTGCTACTATATATACCTAATTGATGTTCTATGAGATTGCTGTTACTGGAAGTTTTTGGTCTCTTTTCTGTAATGTTGTTGATACTTATTTGCTGTGAATTCACGTTTTCTGGATGTGGTTGAACCTTCAATAACTGAATTTATCTTCAAATTATCTCCTATAATTTGAACTTGCTAGGCTTATGAGTGGAATGACCAATTCCATGCCAGTTGCTTTATGTAGTTACATTGTAGTAAACGTCAACTCTTTTCCAGGAATTGCTCGTCTGGAAGCTCACTAAAAATGTGTAGTTACTTTGCTGTGAAAGTCAACTCTTCTACAGGAATCTCATCTGTAGGCTACTTTAATGATTGTAATAAGAAAAAAAAAGAAAAATAAAAGAAATGTAAAAGAAATAAGATTTTTATCAAGGGAACGTTTTTCTATCCAGGCCTGGAGTCACTAACAGTTTACTGAAATTGGTAGCTAATCAATTTCGAAATGTTAGTTGGGTTTTGGGAATTTTCCAAGTACAATAATTAAAGAATTTGGTTTTTCGAATTATTTGATATTTATTTCTTTTTGTGTGTATAGGAATGGTTTTAAGAGATAAATCTAAAGTAAGATACATTTTCTCGAAGAGAGAAGCTCTTCTTTTATACAACTTGTTGTAACACTATTCTATGAACTTGAACTTTGCTATTTTCTACAATTTCGCTGAACTAAAGATACATTTCGGTGAACTATTAAATATTTCGGTAAACTATCAATTATTTCAACAAATTTCTACAAATTTCGGCAAACTTCTGAATGTTACATAGTTTGGGGTATTCCATGATTGATCATCACAATTAGGTTACATTTGTGTTGTGTACAATTTGGGTTATTAATTAAATGATAATTTCAGACATTTTTGCTAATGTAATAAGTGATCATTTGAAACAATAATATATGCTAATTAATGATAGAAATTATAAGATAATTTCATGCTAAATAATATCTCTAATTTCATCTGGTAACATCGCTCACATTCCTGAGCAATGTGCTATGATTTTTTGAGCAATATGTTCATGTGCTAAATACTATTCTCTTATTGGTCTGCTATTTTCTATATCTGTTTTCTTTTTATGAATATCACCAGAAAAAAAGGCATTATTGTAAACAGTGATCTCAAAAAACAAGGAATTCATTTAAATTAAATCATAATTATTAAAAAAATTTTTATAAATACATTTAAGGAAATAATCTTTGTTACAGTTGCCAATTTTGGTCAGATTGTGTTAATTAAAATTCAACTAATTAAGATATAGTGTTATGGGTTGAAGTAACAAGTTAATGGATAGCAAGAGAGAACAGGATTGTAGGATGATGAAAGGAATCAAAGAGAATTCAACTTTAAAGAGCGAATTAAATAAGTATAGATTCAATGTATAAGATCAGTCTCATAAAATATCTCAGTTGCTATACTTTTCAAAGATAACCAGAGAATCTGAAGGTAGAGAGATAGTCCATACTGTCAACAAATGATCACACTTAACATAATTCTATGCCTTATGTCAGCACTCTTAGAATTCAATATCAAGTATTAGATGTGCTCTTTAGTTATGTTTTATTCAATAATCTTCAAATGTTACACTTATACATTTTAGAAAAAAGGTAGGTAAAGACCAACAAGTAATCTTTTATCTTTAAGATGTTCAGATACTTGAAGGTAGAGAAAAAGAATTTAGTAATAAGAAAATAATTGAGATGAAAGTTGTTATTTTATTTATTTTTTATTACTTTGAATGTGCTTCTTCACAGCTAAAAGATTCATCACTTATATAGCTATCAAAAGTGATCAATGATCAGGTTAACAACTAAGTTAATAATTAGGTCAATAGTCAGGTTATTGATCAGGTCAATGATTAGGTCAATGATCAGGTCAATAATCAGGTCAATGGTCAGGTCATTGATCAGGTCAATAATCACTATCTAAAAATAGAGTGGCTAATTTATGTGACATTAATGGTTAATACATGTGATAATTAATAAGAAGTATAAGTTTCAACTGTAATATCATCCTCTTCAAAGAGATTGAGCTCTGGTGAAATTAAGCTATTTATGGTATAATCTATTTGAAGGGTTTTATCTAACTCAAAGCTAACTAGTTTGTTGAAGTCTTTTGTGGATAAGATATATAACACTTGAGACAAAATGAGTTTTGTATCCAAGAGACCAAATCTTTGTATTAGAGTTTTTAGTTAAAACTCTTAAGACATCCAACTGTATAATGCCCAAAATTTTTGCCTGTATCTCTGAAGTTGTTTTCTTCATGAGTTTCATATCCTCTATGATTTTACCAAGATGACCATAGAGTTCTAATTGCCTTCCATATGACAAGTTTTTGTTTATGAGTAAGATTTCTTAAAGTATTTTTCTAATTGTGTTGGAAGACAGAAGTATAGTTATTGTTATACTTTTCAACAGATATTTATCTATTTTACTACCAATTTTTTTTCTTCTAGTAGTAGTTTTCTTTGGTCTAATAACAGTATGTGTTCCATTGTTATCAGTTATGGTGGTTTGTTTTCCAATAGTCAGAATAGCATTTAGATAGTTTTTGATCCAATACTCATGGAGAGTATAGAAAGTGTTTTGAATGTTTTGATCCAGAAAATAATTGTTCATGTCAATTGAAAATACCTCTGTTTTGGGAATGATGCATTTATTTATACTTGATTTTTGCTGATTATTTGAGTTGGTATCATTACAACAGGCAGCCAATCAGGTCGTTTATGATATTTCTTGAGTTGTGTACTGTGAACAGGACAATTATTGAAGATTGTTTCAGATTGATCTTGAAGAATATAAGAACCATTGTTCAAGACTTTGTTGACTAAAAAGGGTCCTTTTCACTGGCTAGAAAATTTATCACCATAAACATTGTCTTTGTTTAAATGGTATTCTAGTACCAAATCATCAACACTTAAGGAAAGTGTTTTATAGGTTTTCTTTTTCTTAAGCTTTTCTTGAAACTGTTTTATCTTTTCAAAAGCAATTATTTGTGCTTCTATCAAGGAGTCAAAAATGGTACCAAGTCTTCTTTGCAAAATGTCTTTGTAATTTTCTATTGTGATTTCTTTAAAGGGTATTGTTTCAATGTCAATTTCTATTGGTAGTGTTGTTATGCGTCCATAGAACAGATAAAAAAGTTCATAACTTGTTATGTCATAATTCACAGTTCTATAAGCAAACAAGGCTGAAGACAGTACTTTGTCTCATAAGTTTGTTTCTTCACTGGTTTTGGCTAAGATTTTACATAATGTTCTATTGAAATGTTTCACTAGGCCATTTGTTTAGGGGTGATAAGGGAAGGAAAGTTTATGATATATTTCCATTTTTCTACAAAGTTTTTCAACCAGTGTACTGAGAAAAGCTCTTTTTCTATTAAATAAAAGTTCTTTGGTGCAACCATAATGGCAAATGATATCTTCATAAATGAAATTGGCTATTGAGACTGCTGTTTGGTCTGAAATAGCTCTTGCTTCTACCCATTTTGTGAGATAGTTGGTAGCTGTAATAATGTATCTATTGCTATCAGGAGTTATTGTTAAAAGTCCAACAACATCTATACCAATTCTGTCAAATAGTTGACCAACAAAGATTGGATGAATATCTTCTTTGTAATTGGGTTTGCCTCTTTTTTGGCAAATGTTATAGGTTTTGATGTATTCAGCAATGTTTTTTCCCAAAGTAGGCCAATAATAGTGAGCTAAAGTTTTCTGAATTGTCTTTGTTTTTTCCAAAGTGTTCAGCTAATAAGTCAGTGTGCATATTGTATATTACAATTTCTCTTTTTTCAAATTTAATGACTCTCTAGAGGCGGTCAGAATCTTTTCTGTTTCTTTTGTATAATTGGTTCTGGCAGATCAAATAAAAATTTGATTGTTTGTGCAAATGTTCTCTTTGCTGTCAAGTGTATTCTGGTGGGTATTGTCTTTTACCCAAAAATTCTATTAAGGCAGAGTAGTTGTTCAAGTCCATTATCGTGTTTGTTTGTGAAGAAGTTACTACTTAGATTGGTTTAGTTTGTGAAATTGTACTGTCACTGAATGGTAAGTCTAGAGAGAGCATTGGCATTTTGATGATTTGTTCTTTTGTGGTGTTGAATATTATAGTCAAATTCATCCAAGTGGAGTATTCAGTGAGTTATTCATTTGTGTTCCAGCTTCTTTTTATTATGCAACCAAACCAAAGCTTGATAATCTGTTACCACTAAGAATTTTGCACCAAAAAGATATTGATTCCAGTAGTTGGTGGCCCAAACTACTGCTAAACATTCTTGTTTAGTAACTGAATAGTTCTTTTCTGCTGGTGTAAAAGATCTACTGGCATATGCTATGGCATGTTTTCTGCCATTTTCATTTTTCTGTGAAAGAACAGCACCAAGTCTATAGCCAGATACATCAGTGTGGAGAATAAAAGATCGATCCAGATCAGGTTGCTTGAGAATTGGTTTAGTAACAAGTTTTTCCTTCAGAATTTCAAAAGCTTTTTGTTAATGAGTGCTCCAGTGATAATTGACATTTTTTCTGAGTAGCTGATTAAGAGGAAAGATGGTTTTGGAGAAATTCTTAATAAATTTGCGATAGTAAGAGGCCAAACCAAGAAAAGAGCATAGTTCAGGAACATTTATTGGTTGTTTAATGTTTTGAACTTTTTCAATTTTAGCTGGGTCAGGAAAGATTCCGTCTTTTGTAATAAGATGAACAAGGAATTGGGTTGATTGGCGTCCAAAGAAAGATTTGATTGGGTTGATCTTAAGGTCAGCATTTCTAAGAAGGTCAAAAATCTTTTGCAGGTGTTTAAAATGTTCATCCCAGGTTTTTGAATATATTATTATGTCATCCAAATAAACCAGAACAAAGTTTTTTTTTACTAATTTAAACATTTTATCTATTAGGCATTGAAAGATAGGAAGAGCATTGGTGAGACCAAAAGGCATGACTGTGAATTCATAAGTGCCATACTTGGTGATGAAAGCAGTTTTCTTTTTGCTTTCTGGATTCATCTCTACTTGCCAGAATTCAGCAGTTAAGTTAATGGTTAAGAAGAAAGCAGCACCATTGAATTTATCTAGCATTGCATCAATTTTGGGAAGTGGGTACATGTCTCTTATAGTGATGGTATTTAGTTGATGATAGTCAACACAGAAGCATAGGGTTCCACCTTTCTTGGATACCACTACAACTGAGAAAGCCCATTCATTCTTGGTTTTTTGTATAAATCCAAGATCTTTCATTCAGTTTATCTCTTTCTTGATAAACTCATCATTGCAATAATTGAATTGATAAGACTTCAAATAAATGGGGTGAGTTTCTTTGGTGGTGATGGTGTGTTGTATCACATGAGTTTGTCCAGGGGTATTATCTTCTTTTGAGATAACTGGGCTGTTTCTAACCAATAGGTTTTCAATATCTACTTTTTTTTCTTCTGGGGAAGGTTTTCTTTGTTCTACAACAAATGATTGGATCTCAGATGGTTCATTTTCAAAGGACTTCTGTACTTTTTTTATTTCTTCCCTGGGTATTAAACTGATTGGTTCCCAATCTTTGTAATAGATTAGGCAGGATTTGCATTCATCACTTGGTGAATACAAAGGTTTATTGCACCAGCATCTGGCATAAGGGCCATGCCACTAATAGCTGTATTTGGCTTTCTTGCCAGGCTTTCAGTTAAAGGTTCTTCTAAAAATATTATAGTAGGGCCAGCAGATCAGCTTGCTATTTACTATAATTTCTTTTTTATCTGCTTTGACATTATTTAATGGTTTGTCATTACTGGTAAAGATGGTGTAAGCAAGTTCAGCAGTTTTTTTTTGTTCTTTTTGTTCATCTTCTTTATCACTTTTTTCATCATCTGACTCATCTGATTGCTCTTCTTCTTGGCTTTTTTTGGGTACTGAAGGAGTTGTCTAATGACAACATTTAACCACAATGGGTTTCTCACCACATCTGATGGTCAATTCACAGAGTTCATAATCAAACAAGGCTTTTGCTTTCTTGAGCCATTCATTGCCAACTATTATAGTGTATTTTTTTGCTTCAGATACTTTCATGTTAGTTTCAATACTGATGCCATTGATTCAGACAGGAACAGCTTTGGCTATGCTCAGATCTTTTTTCTTGTTATCATGTATGTTAGTTATTAGTCGTGTGGATAGTTCATCAATCTTTCTGCCAATTGCTTTTAAGAAGTGTTTGACAATGACGCTAATAAATGATCTACTGTCTAGGATCAGGTCAATAAAGTAACCAGCCACTTGGGCTTTACAAATCAGAGGAGTGACATTGCTGTTGTCAGTGAGTTCAGCTTGGCAAGAGTGTTTGTTGGTTTTTAGTGTCTTCTTCTTTGGTATTAATGATTTGCAAAGATTTTTTCTGAATTGTGGATGGATCATCAGTTGGCCAAATGTAATGTGTGCAAACATTTCTATGAGATCCTTGACAACAAAATAGAGTCCAGATTTTTGTACAATTTCTGGGGGTTCTAACTTTGGAGAATTTTTAAAAACTTTAGTCTTTAGTGGTTTATTGTTATTAGCAGTTGATGTGAAGGCTTTCTTTGGATCTAGAACAAAATCAACCTTGGCTTTTTTCTTCTTTCTTGTTGATTCAGAGGTGTTGATTGCTAATTCATCCATGTCATGGTCATCATCAGTTAAGTTAAAAGCATAAAAAGAATTTTCTTTTGGTTGGCTTGCACTCTCACTCTTTGAAGATGCACCTATCAGTTTAAAGGTAATAAACAGTGGCTTTAGCTAAGAGATCCTCTCTAAAGAAATTGATGTTAGCATGATTGGGTCTTTGATTGGTGATATTGTTGTTGATAGTTTTGTTGTTTTGATTATCATTGTTTCTGGGAGCTGGAGGTGGTAAAAGAGGATTGTTACAGTCTCTGGAAAAGTGTCCAGTTAGTCCACAATGATAGCACACAGGTGGGCCATGATTTTGCTGTCTTTGATATAGTGGTTGTTGGAGCTGATTGAAGTGGGGTTCAAATCTGGTTTTTTGAAATTGTTGATTCTCTCTAACTGCTTGGGCCAATGGTTCTAATAACCAAGCAAGATTAGCTGTAAGTCTATCTATTAACTGTTCATTTGGGTCTTGAGTTTGGGCAGCAAAAAAAATAGCAGTTATTTGTAGAGCAGAAGCTATAATAAAAGCAAGAGCAAAAACTGGAAGCATAGATCCCAAGTGCATTCTTTGGTTGTCTTCAATTTGTTGAACAAGTTTAATAACCATGTCCATTGTTGGGTTGTCTTTTAAAGCCAAAAGAGGCCAAAGAGCATATGATAAATCAGTTCTCAGTTCTTTTGTGAAGGAATGTATTTTCTGCTCTTCTGTCCAATTTCTTCTAGAGTCTACCCATTTAATAAGTTTTCTTATTGCTTTGGCATATTCTGTCACTACTTCTCCAGGGCCTTGGGTTTTTTTTTCCAGTTCTATGTGCCATTTAGATATTAATATTGGGGTTCTGAATTTTGTTTCAAACTGGGTAGTAAAAGAGATGTTGTCTTCTCCAGTATTTGCTGGTGCCCATCTAATGATTTTTTGTTGAGCATTGGCATTAGTTTCTTGTGAGAACCAAGTAGCAGGAGAGCCTTGGAGGTAGTCACCAATAATTTGGAACTTGTATTCATTATCATACTGGTTTGCTGTGGCAGTTCTCTCAAAATCATCTAGTTATTTGATTAGATCTTAGGCATTACCTCTGAATAATAGTAATAGGGTGTTGTTTCTTTACCCTAAAGCAGTCTGTATACCTTGAAGAGCAATTAGAATGTTTGTTGTAGAGGGTCTTGAGCCATTGATTCAGGTGTAACAGTTTGTGTGAAGTGTTCTGATTCACTTGAAAAGAGATCAAAAACAGGAGTGGTTTGATAGCTTTCTTCTTCTGTTTCAAGAGGAGTTTCTGTTGATTAATGGGCAGCAATCTAAATGTGGATTTGATGATTCAAATATTCGAAATCAGGGGGCTGTTGTTTAAAAGTTACAGAATATAAAAGCTGATTGATACTGTTGTTTCTTTCTTCAAAGTTGTCTTCAAAATAAGCTTAATCAAAGTAATAGGTTGTATAAGCTGTGTAGGTTTCAGCTGTATGCTCATTCAGGAACCAGTTCCAAAAGTTTTGAAATTGTCTGCTGGATTGTTTTTCAATGAGGAAGCAAATCAAGCAGAAAGGCAAAGGATTGAGTTCAATAAAGTCTAGATCATTTTTGTTATGTGCTTTAAAGTGTTCTTCTGATTGTTGTGGCAGATATGAATAATCACCTATACAATAAGAAACAAAGTGGATTTTGACAACCTCACAGGGAGCACCACTTTTATGTTACGAGTTGGAGTAACAAGTTAACGGATAGCAAGGGAGAACAGGATTGTAGGATGATAAAAGGAATCAAAGAGAATTCAACTTTAAAAAGCGAATTGAATAAGTATAGATTCAATGTGTGAGATCAGTCTCATAAAATATCTCAGTTGTTATACTTTTCAAAGATAACTGGGGAATCTGAAGGTAAAGGGATAGTCTGTACTGTCAACAAATAATCACACTTAGTATAATTCTATGCCTCATGTCAGCACTCTTAGAATTCAATATCAAGTATTAAATGTGTTTTTTAGTCATGTTTTATTTAATAATCTTCAAATGCTACACTTATACGTTTTAGAAAAAAGGTAGGTAAAGACCAATAAGTAATCTTTTATCTTTAAGATGTTCAGATACTTGAAGGCAGAGAAAAGAAATTTAGCAATAAGAGAATAATTGAGATGAAAGTTGTTATTTTATTTATTCTTTATTACTTTGAATGTGCTTCTTCACAGCTAAAAAATTCATCACTTATATAGCTATCAAAAGTGATTAATG
Source organism: Geosiphon pyriformis (assembly GCA_016748015.1). NCBI lineage: Eukaryota > Fungi > Glomeromycota > Glomeromycetes > Archaeosporales > Geosiphonaceae > Geosiphon > Geosiphon pyriformis. The sequence goes on along the minus strand of JAAOMT010000289.1, from coordinate 248,252 downwards.
ATCAAGTTAATGACTAAATCAATAATCAAGTTAATGATTAGGTTATTGATCAGGTCATTGATTAGGTCAATAATCAAGTCAATAATCAGATCAATGGTCAAGTCATTGATCAGGTCAATGATCACTATCTAAAAATAGAATGGCTAATTTATGTGACATTAGTGGCTAATACATGTGATAATTAATAAGAAGTATAAGTTTCAACTATAACAATAGCAAAAAGCAGTGATTGAATTTGCTAAATTGGGTTAGACTGAACAGTTAGCTTTAAAATAATTATTTCTGATTGAGAAAAATTTTGTATGTGTTGCTATAGCTATAAAGAATCAAGATAATTGGATGTTTAGAGATTGTTTTAGAGCACTTTTGTTTATTCTACTCATAGGAACAACAGCTTATGATCTTAGCAATTTAGTGGATAAAACTGGTAAAAAAACTTGCATTATTAATTACTTACTTAAATTTGGCAATTATGTTTATTGTGTTATTATTAGTTTTGATTTGAATGAGAAATTAAAGTCTGTTTTTTACACTGAACCAATTTTTGGTAATATAAAACTCTTATAGGCTAGGATAAATTTGGTTTAGTGTGAAAAGCATGAACATTTTGAACATTTAGCTCTTAAATATAATGTATTAAGTGTGTTTGTTCTATTATTTTTATAAAAAACTTATAAAAAGGTTGTTTCAAAAGAGAATTACTTCTAGCTTGTTAAGTTGTATGTGAAAAAAAGCATTTTAATCTCTTATTCTGTTGCCTTTGATGACAAATTTTGAGCCTAGGTGGTTTTTCTTGTTGTTTTCTCTAATAATTCTCATTTTGGTCTCAGTTTTGGTTCTGGTTTTTTCTCTTTTTCTGGTGTACTACACAATATTAGAAACATCTCAGTTACTTAAAATATTATATCAATTGATTTTTGTTTGGTTATTGTGAAATGCTTCTTGGACTAAATGTTAAACATTGTTAAGAAATTGAATATTATTAATTTGGTACCACAAGTGTCTGCCTCTCAATCTTCTCCTTTTGTTGCTGTTGTGTCTTTGGTCTTAAATACAGATTTGGATGTGGCTATGAATGTTCTCCATGTGTTTTTTACACTTTATTCTTTAGTTGTAATTGATAGGACTTCAACTTTAAGCTTAAATAACTCTAAGATCTTGACCACCAAAGTGAGCAGTTTGAAGTCAAAGTTGTTGGCTCTTAATGCTTTTGTATATTTAGTGTTAGTGAAATTAAATCAGTTGTGTACTGGTTTAGGTTTTTTGGCTTTTCTTTCTTTTCAATAACCAACCTCATCTGAAAAGTAACTATGTATAATATTAAGAGTATGACAAACTTGGCAAAACAAGAAGACATTGTTTGTTGACATTTGAAGTTTGACAACATAGTTTCTATTCTTACTAAAACTAAGTTAAAATTTAATATTAAGCTATAAATCAAGAATAAATTTAAAGATGTTTGTATTTTTAGTTCTAGTCTTAATGAAAATTTTCTTGATATGGGTGTAGCTGTTATTATAAACTGTTTCCTGTCTTATTATGTTTCAAAAGTTGAAGAGATTCTTTGCAGAGTTATTTCTGTTTGATTGTTGTTTAAAAATAAGCTTTCAGTTATGTTTTTAGGTTTATATGTTAATGTATCAGCTAAACTTTGATATTCTTAGGCTTTTAGTATTAACTTAATTATTTTTAAGGCTATTAATACTAATTCATTTGTGATTTTGAGTGGTAACTTCAATGAAAATAACTCTAAAAAAAGTGCAAGTTTCAGGAAATGTTTGGACATGAGTTTAATTAATTTGTTTGGTGGCCATTCTTTGAATAAATTTTTTACTTAGAGCAATTTCAGAAGAATCAAAAAGATTATAAATTATATTTTTGTGGATAAAAGTCTGTTTTCGGCTATTGTTGGGCATAAAATTGGCTCTGTATTAGAATTTTTTAATACTGATTACATGGTAGTTGTAGTGTTGGTTGGATTAAAAAGTTTGTTAAATGCTTATTTGAATAGTGCTTGCAAACAAACTAATAAAAATCATTAGAAATTTTATTTTAAAGGTGCAAATGAGGCCAAATAGATGTAGTTTAAAAACTATTTTTCAAATAATTTGTCTACAGCTATGTGTAATTTTGTGACTACTAAGACCATAGAAAATCTGGATGAGATGTGAAAAATTTTGAAGAGTGTTGTATGTAATTTAACTAATAAAATGTTTTTTAGACATTGGTTTTGTGACTTTAACTGCTTAAGAAACAAACAATTTTCAAAGTTTTTCAAGCTGGAATTACTAATTATTAAGTTAATGAAGTGTTTAAGTTTAAGTAAGATGTTTAAGTTCAATTGACTTGTTAGAATGTGATTAAGTCTTAATAATATTAAGGCTTTTAAGATTATTGTCATGTTCCAGAATGGTGTAAGATTAATTAAATTAAGTGGACATTTATCAAAAGTTAAGAAAGGATATCATAAGTCAAAGTATTATAAGTCTAAAATAGCCAAGAGTAAATCTATTAGAGATGCAGTTGAAAAACAGATGGAAAGTTTCAGTTTGAATAAGAGTAACATGATAAGAAGTGTTTTGGAGTAACTATTTTACAAAGTTGTTTTGGATTATTTGATGATTAAAAATGATTTAATTTTAGAATCAGATGAGATAAAGATTGAAATGAATAGAATCATATTAAACTGGACTTGTAAGTAGAAAGTTTTTTTAGTTTTGTCTGGTTTGTGGGCTTGTCAATATGCTCTTTTGAAATATGTTAAAAATGATGCTTTCTCTGATATAATAAGTGATATTGGTTTGGATGAATTATTTTTGGTCATTTGTGAATTACCTGATAACAAAGCTATTGGTTTTTTTGGCATATCTAATGAGTTGTGGAAACATTGTAACAATAATGTAATGGTTTGTTTTTTGGATCTGTTGAATTCTTGTTTAAGACTTAGTAATATTCTAGTTCCATAGAAGAAAGCTTGAGTTTCTATAATTCCTAAACTCTATAATTAAAATAGCATTCTACCAACACCTGACCAATTGCATTAATAAAAACAGTGAAAAAAATTCTGTCCAAAATTCTATTAGATCAGATTTTATCTGTTTGTAGTAAGTTTAACATTCTTTATGATAATAATTTTTCAGTCTTAAGAAGTATTTCAACTTAATCTTCTGTTTTTGCTATTGGTTTAATAATTAAGAATGTATTGGAAAAAGGTCAAAAAATCTGGTTGGTTTTGCAGAACATGTGCAAAGCCTATAATTTTGTTGGATAGCATTATTTAAGATTCAGTCTAAAACATATTAAAATGTGCAATAGATTTATAAGATTTTTTAGAAACATCCATGAAAACAGATTTAATAAAATAATAACTAATTTCAGTTTTTTAGATAGTTACAAGGTTTATGATAGGCTGAATTAGGGTGAGATTTTTTCTCCACTTTTCTGAAAGATTTTTTATGATCTGTTACTGTGTAAGATTAAGAGACAAGAGCATTTATATAAGTATAGAATCAACTTCAATTTCATAGCTAAAACTGATCAGATAGAAGATAATAATAGTAAATCCTCATTTTTTACAGCTAATGCTTTTGTTGATAATACAATATGGATGGAAAATAGTTAGGTTTTAATTCAGTATATTCTGAATATTGTTAATAAGTTTTTTAGAATTAATGATATTTTAATTAATAATGATAAGACTGTTATTATTTCTATCAACCAGAGAGTATTTGATGCTTTATTACACATCAGTAGGCTATCTATTTTTATTGCTAAAAGTAGTAAATCTCATAGATACTTGGGTATTTTTTTATTAATAGAGAGATTGTTTAAGCCAAGTCTTGTTAAAGTACAATTTAATATCAAGTTTTTTTCAAATATAATTATCAAGAAGACAATATTTAATAAACAATTTTCTTATCTGGTTTCAGCAGTTTTACAGTCTATTATTAGTTATTGTATACAATTCAGTTTTGTTGCTAAAAATGTGTGTTGGAAATAGAATACTATAATAAGGAAGAGGCTCAAATTTAAAGCTTATTTGCCAAAAGATTTTTCCAATAAAACATTATATTATCCATTTTTTTATGGTTTGAAGTTTTTTGAACAAATACAGACTGAAGCCAAGGTAGCTTTGGTGATTGGATTTTCTAATTTGTCAGGGATTTTTGGCCATTTGTTTAAGTATTATGCTTTAGATTTGCAAGTTTTGAGATGAATACTTCTAAATTTTTTGCAATACCTAATTAAGCTAAAAGTCAATCCTATAAATAATTTTTTGGCAGAAGTTATAAGGATTTTTCTGGACACTAAAACTTCTTTGGCCAATAATTTATCTTGTGTGTTTCATGGTTCTAGTCACTATTTAATGTTAAAAATTTTGGAAAAGACTTACTATTTTGATGTGGTGTATTTTCTGAAACATTTCAGTATAGTTTTTAGAAATTGTTTGCTAACCAAACATGATCTGGTCATGAATTGGAAAACTTTTTAGTGTTGAAAAAAATAGAGTTTGAAAAATCTGGTACCAATCTGGTTTAATAAGACTTTAGCATATATAAATAATTGCTTATTAGAGTTTGGTAGTAGTACTGTTGACTTGAACTGCTTTAATTTTTTTTGCTTAGGTAAATTCTTAGATATTTGCAAACATTTGCATGAGATTGGGCTGGAGCAATAAATATTTACACAAATAATTTACTGAAAGATCTGAATACAAAAGATATTACTTATGGAGCTGCAACTTACTTTTTTGAAATTAAGATGAGTGTTGGTATTAAGATATATGAATTGTTGTTCTCTACATTATTGGAATTACAGGCAATTGTTTTGGCTTTGGAATGTATTTTCTTATCTTGTACAGTTGTTTTACATATGGATAGCTAAACAGTCTTGGCTGTATATTTATTGAAATGTAAACAAAATTAGCCTAATTTTTGAAACAAGTATTAAGTAAAAAGACATCATGTTACTAATTTGATTAAATCTAAAGACATTTTAGTAAGATAGATTAAAATAAAAGGTTATTTAAGCATTATAGATAATAATTATGCAGATATTCTGGCCTGTGTTGTAGTACAGTTAAGTCTGGTTTTTTTTGTTGGAATTTATAAGAAGTTTCTTGTTGCAGATAGTTTAATTGTCTTAGGTAATACTTGTCATTTTATTCAGAATATTTACCAGATTATGTGTCAGGCTTTATAGAAAGCAGGTTTTAGTACAGATGTTTTAGACAGCTTAGTTATCTAGTGTGTAAATTGAGAATGTATTGCTTCAGTTTGGCATTCTAATTTTCATATGTTGGCTGAATTTACCAGTAAAAAGTTGACTATTCTATATATATATCTAATAAAGACTGTTTACAGAAAATTGCTGGTGGCTGTTCATAAAAAACTGTATAACAAAAATTATTTAAGCATTTTATGTTTAATATGTGATGATATGGAATTATCTGATTATGTTTTTACTTGTTTTGCAGATGTCTTTGTATGTTTTAATATTGTGTTTAGTTATGTTGAATTGTGGAAATCCTCAGTAAAAGATTATCTTCTAATATTATTATTAGTGTTACATATTTTTTTAGAAATCTCTAATGTTGATATGTATATTGTCTTGTGTAAAAATTTTGTTTTTAGAGAATGGGTTAAGGAGACATTATTTATTTTTACTAATAAAAAAAGAGTGGTGTTAGTAATGATCAATTTTGTTTGCTATTTGGCTAATAACTATTGTAATAATTCTTGATTGCTAAAATCTAAGTTTAGGGTAAATATGAAGAAAAATGGTCTGGTTTATAATACAAATAAGATTTTTGTTTTATTGTATAGTTTGTCTAGCTTTTTGTTTAAAAGAGTGATTTACTTGCTTGGTATTGCTGAATCTTTTGCTATTAATTTTGGCTTACAAAAATAATATATGTTATTTTCTGGTTTAAACAATGATACAAAAGTTTTTATTGGTATATAGTATTGTCTTGATTGGTCTGAGTGGCTGGTCATATTTAGATAATACATGAGCCATATTTAGTTTGATGTATTTTGCTTTGTTTCTGTATACTAAATAGTAGTTAAGCTGTACTTATTAATAAAATAAAAAATAAATAAATAAATAATTATATGATTAAATAGTTATAAATTAATATTGTAATTTAATAAATAATTTTAAAGATTTTGATAGATTTAAAAATTTTAAAAATTAAGTTTTTTGTATAATTAACAAAAATTTAAGTTATAATAATTAATAATATTTGGCATTTTATTTTTTAAACATAATAACCAGTTTATTTTGATTTTTATTACTTTTTTAATAAGTAATCTAATTATTAATAAGTTTAATTTTATGTTTATTTTTGTGTTTTTTATTAAAAAATTCTTAATGTTATAATCTTAATACTTTTTTTTAACTAATTAATATAAATAACAAACAAAACAAAACAAAACAAAACAACAACAACAATAACAATAATAATAATAATAATAATAATAATAATAATAAATAACTAGTATTTTATTTATATTATAATCAAAAACTATTATTTTAATATTGTTAAGTTTTTTAAATAAATATTATTAATATTTATTATTAATAATAATTTAAATATTAAAAATAAATAATTTTAATAAAATAAATTATAATTTGTATATTTAAATAATACTAAAAAAGATCATAAAAAATCTAAAAAAACATTTTTTTTTTATATTCTAAATTTTCCAAAAAAAAGTGATATTTCTAAAAGAAGCTTTTTGATTTTTTTATATTTTATTATTTAATTTAATATTTTAAACCTTTTTTTGTTTAATTACAAAGCTGTTAACATAAATAGTAATTTAAATATAAAAAAATCAAAAAAAAATTTGGTATTAACTTAGTAATTACAGATTTATTAACTAAAAAAAAATGTAAAGATAATAATTTTAAAAAAATCTGCTATTATAATTAGTCTTAATACTTCTTAAGATGTATTTTTAACTAATAAAATAGCTGTTTTAGATGTTAAAAACACCATTAAAACAGAAAATATAAATATAAATAAAGAGTTTTTAAAAAAAAACCAGTTTTTAGCTTAAAAATAATAATAATTTAGAACAAAAAATAGTAATATAACTTTTAAAAAACCAAAAAAAATTGTTTTAAAGTGTGTATTTAAAAAACTTTTTGAACAAATTAATTTTAACATTAATAGCAATTATAATAATAATGTATTAAATAACTTTTTTTTCTTTTTTTAAAGTTTTTAATTAATATTCTAATCTGTAAGTCTTTTGTTTTAAATATTAATTTCTTAATAATATTTAAAAAATTATCTTAAGAGAAATTAAAGATTATTAAAAAATTTTTCTTTGGTATAAATAATTTTGCAAAAGTTTTATTTTTTTAAAGTTTGATAAAATAATTTAAATATCTTTTACTTTTAAAAAAACAATAATAACAACAGTAAATTTAATAAATAATTAAAATGTTGTGATAAATATTGATTTCAAATATCCAATAAACAATTAAATAAATCAAACAGTATAATTAAAAAAATTTCTATAGAAATATTTCTAAAAACTATATAAACTGTATTAACTAATTATAATATTATTAAATTAATTAAATACAGTTGATAAAGCAATAAAAAACTGTTGTAAAATTTAATAATCAAAAACAAACTAATTTTTTAACATTTCAATAGTTTATTTTTATTAGAAAAAAATACTATTTATATAATTAAAACTGATATTAATAAACAATTATAAAATAAAAAAATTTGTACAGAATATTGCTTTATATTCTTTTTATTGACACAAATATATATAATCTGTAAAATTTTGTTCTTTTTAACAATAAAAAAATCTGTTTTATTAATTGAAATTTAATTATTTATTTTAAAACTTGTTATGTTTTTGTATATTTTGATTTTAAAAATAGCCTTTTAAAAACTATGTCTATAATTTTTATTATAAAAAATATTTTTTTTTATTGGTCTTATTTAATTTTAACATAATAGTTAATTTATAAGAAATTTGGTTATATTTTTTTTATATATAGATCTTTTTATTATTGGTTAATATATAATTCAAAAATAAATTTTTTTGTCAAAATTAAATAAAGTTAGATTGGCAAATATTTATGTCAAAAAAACTGTTTTAATTTTTTGTTTAATATTTTTTAAAAACAAAATTTAAGTATTAATTATTAGTATATATACTTTTAAGCTTTTATAAATTTTTTATTAAATTTTAATTTGGCTTTTGTTATTAAATCTTCTTTACTAATATATATAGATTTGAAATTACAATTTTTAATCTTAAAACACAATTTTATTAATCTTATAAAACAGATTAATAAATTAGCTAAAAGATTAAATACACATATACTAATATTTTTTTAGTTTAATTTTAAATATTAGCTATTGATAACTTTTTTATTATAAGATTAAATAAAAGATATAATAATAGGAAAAAATTTAAATATAGTTACTAATAGCAAAACTGTAATAATATTAAGTTTTTTAGCTTTTTTAAATATAATTAAATTAGAATTTCAAATTAAAAATCTATTTAAGTTAATTATAAACTTAATAACCAGATTTAATAATTTGGTTTTAGTTTTTAATATGTCTATTTTTTTATTTTTTCAATGATTAGTCTTATTTAAAAAATTGTTATATATAACATACATAAAATAAACAATTTTATTAAACAAAATAACATATTTAAGTGGCATAAATATAAAAACAATTTAATTTCTATTGTTATTAAAATTAAATTAAAAAGCAAAATCTATTTATAAATTATAAATAAGTTTAATAGTATTTAAATTTACATTTCCAATTTAAATTCTGGTATTATAGTTTAAAAATTTAGCAAAAAAATTATAAAATAATTTAAATTATTCAATTATAATATAGTATAGTAATAATTTTAAAAAAGTAATAATTAATATAATAGCAGGTATTATTTTATAATAGCAGCAAATATTAGTTTATAATAATAATAAATACTAATTAATAATAATAGCAAATACTAAGTTAAGATATTAAAAAAAGAGTATTATAATATGTTTTTTTGTAAAACTACAAATATATATATATATATAATAGCTTTAATATTAAGAAAAACAACAATTTATTTAATAGTTTAATTTTGTCAAATTTTAATTTTTTATTTTAATTATTTATTTGCTTTTACTTTTAATAAAATATTCAAAAAAATTTTTAAATCAAAAAAAAATCAGAAATAATATTAAAAACAGAATTATTATAATTTAAAATATTAAAATATTTACTTGTGTTATTTATTGAATAAAACTATTATTTATCAATTAAATTTTTTGAAAAAACAATTATTGATCAAGATTATTTATGTTGTTATTAATTGATAAAAGCTTTATTATAAAAATTAATAAAAGTACTAAAAACTATTAATAATTCATGTTTTTAGATTAGAGAAACATATTAGACAATTACAAAAATAGTTTCAGAAAAAATCCCAAAACAGCAAGTATATTTTATTTTAGTCTTTGAAAAAAAGTACATAAATACATACAACAATTAAAAATAAAAAAATAAAAAAATAATTTATATTGTAATATTAAAAAAAAAGTTTTAATATAATATCAATATTATTACACAAATAAAATTAAAAAATTTATAAAAAACTAATTACAATTAAAACAAAATATTCACATTTATTATACCAAGAAAACCAACTTATAATACTAGTTATTTGGGCTTTGGTATTGTTATTATCATAAATAATAACTTGGTTAAATATATATATAAGATTATTAAAATCAATAATTAATTTTTATCTATTAAATTATTATTTAAGAACAAACTTTTAGTGTTTATTTTGGAAATTTATACTAATATTATTATAATTACATATCTTAATTTAATAAAAATATTAATATATTAATTTTTAAAACTATTAATAAGGTTTTTTTTGTAATTTTGGATGATAATTTTAATAAAAATAAATTTTAAAAAAGTGTTAGTTTTAGAAAATATTGTTATAAATGTTTTTTTTTCTTTAATAATTGTACTATAATTAATTTTTATAGCTTTTTAGATCAAGTGATGATATAATAAATTATTTAATTTTAACATAAAAATAAGTATATTTGTCTTAATTAGTGTTACTTTTAATATATACTGGATTTTTGTTTAATATATTATTATTATTCTCTTATTTAAGAATTTGAAGATTAATTCAGTAAATTTTCTTAACTTTCTAACAAATATTGAATAATTTCTTCTAGTAAGTGTCTTTGTTATTGAATTTTGTGTGTAACATAATGCTTTCATCAAAATTGCTATTAATAACTGCTGCCATACTAGGTTTTCAAGGAAAATTATTGTTGTATTTTTACATTTTTGATTGTATCTTTCTTTAAGACTCTTATAGAGATATTTTTTTTATCTTATACTAATATCAAATGTCTGTATTTTTTTACTTATAATAAAGTGATATTCTATTTCTAATAAATTCAAAAAGAATTAAAATAAAAAGTAAAATTTAACACAAATTAGTATTCATAAAATAATCTTAATCAAAGATTATTTTTCTAAAGATATAAAGAGATTTTTAAGTTAACTGTTAATTTTAGCCAAGTTATTACAAGTATTTTTTAAGTAATTTTATGTATTTAATATCTTTTTAATATGTTTTCAATTTTGTTAAGCTTAGATCTTATTTATGCTTTTGTTAGCATATTAAATATTTCCACTATTGTTTTTTTTTAATAAAAAAGCAATAGTAAAAAAAATAGTGGTCCTTTAAATTATTCATGGAAAACCAAATTATAATCTAATTCTTTCACTTTTTTTTGTTTTTATTTTGTTTAATTAACTTTTTGTTTTTTATTATTTTTTCTTCTTATTTGTCTTTTTTTTAGTTAGAAAGCTATTATAAATATACAGATTTCAAGTTATACATAATTGTGTCTATTTTAACTAATTAGTAAGTAATTGCTAAGCTATTGGGCTTTTTGTTTGATTGTAAATATTTTTTGGCTTATTTGTTTATAATTATGTTAAATTAAGTGCATTTGTGTACATTTTGCATATTATTATGTACATATTATGTTTTTTAATTTTATTTGTTGATCTGTGCTATTTATACTGTTATTTAATAATTGGTTAATATATTACAATATTATTACTTTTGATTTTTGCTAATTTCTATTAGGTAATATTATTTTTTTCTTAAGATTAAGCTCTATCAAAATTAATGTGTATTTTTTTAATGTTGACATCTAATATAAAAGTCTGTATATTTGTTTGAACTATTTGTTTTTGCAAATTTTGAAATTTATTGTTAATAAGTCTTTTAATTCTATTAAGAGTGAATATGTTTATTTTGTTTGTTAACAATACTTCTGAAAAATATTAAAACAGAATATAGAATTGATATGCTGCTCTAAAATAGTGTTTAGAATTGCTTTTTTTAGTTAGTTTTTCAAACTTCTGGAGTTTTGTTTTGTCAATTTTTTTACTATTTTTCTTAGTGTAAATTGTTTAAAAGTCTAATTGTGTGGCTATTATGAAGTATATATAGCAAAAAAAAACAATTAAGTTTGTTTCTTCTTTGGACATTGTATTTTTTAAAAGCTGAGATTTTTTTATAATTTTATTGATCAATATGTTGGCATTTTTTGTTTTTCATAGTAAGAATTAAAACAATTTGTGTTTGGCTCATTTTTTCATATGGCTGAATTTTTTTTTCAATACAATATTTTAAAATTATTAAGAATAATTATTTATAATATTTTCAGATATATTTATAATAAAATAAATAAATAATAAATAAATACTAAATTAAATTATTTTTATATATTAAAATTTTAAAGAGATTTCTTTAATAATTTAATATTTTTGATTTTTTTAACTATTTTTAAGATTGTTTTAATTCTTTATTTTTTAAATATTAATGATAATAATTCAAATATAATTGATTAAATTAATTGTCTTTTAAATAATGTTCAATAATTACTATTGGTTTTAAGTCTTATGAAATTTGGTTAAAAAACACAATTGATATATGTGTTTTTAATTTGAGTATTAACAAATCAGATAATTATTGTTAATAGTAGATTTTTAATTGGTTATTGTGTATAACTTTTTTCAAAATTTTATTATTTAAATATAACTTTTATGCTCTATTATCCAAGATATTATGAACATAGAAGAGTTCATTTTATTTGTTGTTAAATTTTTTGCTTTATTGTTTTTTTGTTTTTATTCAATATAATAAAACTTTGTTTCCTATTTTGTAGACAATAAGTTGTTTTGGAGTTTACTATTATGTTAAACTTTTTGTTGTTCTTGAAAGTACTCAATATTATTGATTACATATTAGTAATTGTTTTTTAGTTTTTCTAACAATTTGTAAGTCTGTCTTTTAATAATTTCTTATAAATTAATCTTATTTATAGATTCTGTTAGATAGGTGTTTATTATTAGTTTTATAGATAATATAGTATTTCTTTTACATGCTAATTTAAATGGTGTGAATTTTGTAATATCATATTTTAGTATTTGATAAATCAATAAAACTAAAGAGATAAATAAATCACATTCTTGTTCTATTTTATTGCTTATTTTTGTCAGTAATTTATATAATATTCTATTAAAATGTTTTACCAATCTATTTGTTTGTAGATGATAAGGTAATAAAAAAAGTTGTTTTATCTTAAAGCATTAACTAATTTTAGCAAGCAAATTGTTTACAAAGTAGGTTTTTTGATCTAAGAGTAGCTTTTTTGGACAATTATGTTTACAGATCAAATTTTTATACACGAAATTGGCAATTAATTTAGCATCTGCAGTTTTAATGGCCTTTACTTCTGGCTATTTTGTTAAATAGTCTACAGTGATTGCAATATATTGGTTCTTTTTGGTAATAATAGTTAATGATTTTATTAGATTAATTCCTACTCTGTTAAATAGTCTTCCTATTTTAATAGGTTATAACAATTTGGTTGCTTTTGATTCTTTTTTTTTTTAATATATATTGCAATTATAAATGTATTAAATAACATTAATGTACATTTTTGGCCAATAATACTAACTAATTGTTTATTAAATTATAGCTTTTTTTGTAAAGTGTTCTGTATTTGAATCTAAGTACATGTTGTAAAGAATAATTTTTTTCTTAGTTTTAGTAATTACTTAGAATAGATTATGTTGTTATTTATAAAAAAGAGTACAAGAGAAATAATAGAAAAAACAAATAAAAAAATAGACCAATAAAAGAATAGTATTGAGCACATAAACATATTGCTAATAAATTATGGGATATTGCTTAACAATGTGAACAATATTAGTAGATTAAAACACATTACTTAGCAATATGAACATTGCTTAAGAAATTATAGCACATGGTTTATGAATATGTGAGATCTTATAGAACATTAATTATGTATATATAGTGAGAATATTAGAAGCAGAAAAGACAAAATCCACAGTTAGAACATTTGACTAGAATTTTCAGTTAAAAAAATAGTTAGAACCAATTCAAAATCTATATTATATATTAATAAATTATTAATTACTATCTAAATTTATGTTATTATTACTTGATTAAAAAATAGTAATTATCTCTATTCTATCAACACTTTATGTTAATAGAATCTAATATTTAACTATACTAAAACAATAGTTTTTAATTACAGTTATTAATAGAATACCAATTTTTTATTTTATTTTATTTCCTTTTGTTTTTTTTATTTTCTTTCTTTTTTTTTGTTGTTTGTTGTTTATTAAACTGATTTAAAGGATTAAGCACTGATTAATTAACATTAAAAATAGCCTGGTAAAAGACCCAAAAATAAGGATATAGAGTTATAACTTAACAGATAGCTTACCAGAAGAGCACAACTGTCAGAATAAACTGACTATCATGTTGAAAAAAGAAATTTGATAAAATCAATATTTTGGGAGACTACTGAAAACAACCATTAAATTTTTGTTCATTATACAAAAAACTTCAATCCAAAAATCTTTAGATACTCTCAATCATATTACTTATTAAGTATCAAATTATGGATCTGTTATTTGTATTAGCACTCCAAATAAGTATCTGTAATAATATTAGTAGTATTAATACAGTATATTGTTTTCAACAAGATAATATTTAGCTTGTTTCTGAATTTTTGTTTGTTTTTTCAACAATAGTTTTATTGATAATTGAAGAATTATAAAGTAATATATCAAACATTGGTATGTTTTAATATTTATTTTGATTATTTAATAAGTGATTCTTAATAATTATGTATGTTTTATTTGGGATAAACAGTCTGCATTTGTGTTCTTAGTTTTTTCTTTATAAATAATGTTAAATATATAGAATTGTAAAATAGTAACTTATCTGACATAACATTTTTCCAAAAAGTTTTTGTTTATTAATCAGATAAGTTTTTTGTAATTTGTAATAATATTAAATAGATTATATAACAAATATTGTCTAAAATATTTTATGGCTCATATAATTGCAAAACATTTTACTTCATAAGCTGCATAGTTTTTTTGGTTATGCTTAGATCTCTGCTAACATATATAACTATGTGTTTTTTTTTTGTTTTGTTGTGATAACATGGCACCTAAATCTATTCTGAAAACATTGGTTGTAAATACAAATTTCTTGGTAAAATTGGAGTATACTAAGATAGAAGCTTTAATAAGCTTTTGTTTTAGGTAGTTAAATGCTTATTTTTGTTTTTTACTTTATTTTTGTGTTGTATTTTTGGCTAATAATTAATTTAACAGTTAAGCCATTATTAAAAAGTTTTTAATAAATTTTTGATAGTATGAAGTAAGTTCTAAAAATCTATGAAGTTCAGTTAGATTTTAAAAACAAGGAAAATTTTTGACTTTTTCAATTTTCATAAAGTTGGGTTTTATTCTTTTTTTTTAATAATATGCCTTAGAAAAACAAGTTGTAATTTTCTGAAGAAGTATTTTTTGGGATTAAGTTTTGGTCTAATAGTCTAAAGTTTTTTAAAAACTTGCTGTAGATATTTAAGATGTTTTTTAAATGTTGACAAGAACACATTTGTGTTGTTCAAATAGACTCTTACAGATTTTTACAGAATTCTGAAGTAGACAATATCTATTAGTTATTGAAATATTACAAAGACATTAGTTAATCTAAATAGCATTATATTAAATTTATAATTGTTATTTTGAATTGTAAAGATAGTTTTTTTCTGGTTGTTGGAATTCATGGCTATTTGTTAATATTTACTAGCAAAATCTAAGATTGAAAACCATTTAAATTTTTCTAGAATATTCAAAATTTTATTAATTTATGATAAAAAGTAAATATTTTTCTTAGTAATATTATTGAATTTTCTATAATTAATGCAAAATTGGATTTTTTTATTTTTTTTCTGTACTAGAATGACAGATAAAGACCAAGGACTTATAAAGGGTTATATAAGCCCGTTTTTTAATATTTAATTAACTTCTTTTTTTATAAAATTATGTTTAAATAATAGTACTCAATAAATATATTGCTTAATAAATAATGTGTTTTTTGTATAAATCTGATAATGAACTAAGTTGGTTTGTTTAAACTCATTTTTTTTGGCAAAAATGTTTAAGTATTTTAAGATAAGTGCTTTTAATTGTCTTTATTGTAAAGAGTTTAATGATCTAAGATTAAGCTTAATTAACTTTTCATTAGTTATTTGGTAATATTTAGTACTTAATTTTAATGAAATCAGTTCAGTTTTATAATATAACACCAACTAAAGAAAGTCAAAGATTTTCTGAAATTCATATTAATTAGTAATATTTGTACTTAAATATCTTAAAACTGTATTTTTAGATAAGTATATAGTTTTTTTGAATAAGTTGTAAATCAGTATTTTTATTTGCAGGTAGTTATAGTATAATATATACAAATTAATAAGACTAATTAAAAATTGTTTACAAAGAAAAATATACAGTTTAAATAAAAGATCTTTTTTTGTTGCCTTTTTGTATATATTAAATAAGTATATTCTGAATAGTAAGATTGTAATTATTTTATTGATTCAAATTATGGCTAAGTTTTTCTGCATTGTTTTTATGTAGTTAACTACTAGTGTAACTGTTTACATAAAACCAAGATTTTGAGTTCTATGTTTAGTTTCTCTTAGTTTTTTCAGGTCTTAATGATAATTAATCTAGTAATTTAAAGTAAAGATAAGAAAATTGCTTGTATAATTTTTTCTTTTAGTTTAATCACATATGATTGGTCTGATTTGTTGTGTAATAAAACTATAAGATTTTTCATATATTTAAAGTCTATAATTTCTTTTTTAATATTAATTTTCTTTTTGGCTAAACTAGATTGAAAAACTATTTGTATTATGGTTTCAGTTGGTATTTTGAACACTATTTTTAGGTTAATTCTAATAACAACAAATGATTTTAACATTAGTGTTTAATTTTGGAATATTAAAGATCAAGTTTAATATTAGTTGAATGTGTTCATTCTAAAAGAATTCTTTAATTGTTGTTAATGAAGTATTTAATATTTAATTTTTGTTGAAAATTAATAAAGATATGTAAATTGTTTAATAGCATTTTTAGTGTTTGTAAGATTGTATTTTTTGCTTTATGATTTGAATAATTTCTAGATTAAGCTGTTTTTTTAAATAATTTGGACTGGGGCTAACAATCAAAATAACATTGTAATTAATAAAAGATTAAGCAGTTCTTATACAAATAAGTATTTATCTGTACAAAGTATTGTTTTTGCTTTTCTTGTGTTGAACAAAGTTCTTAATAGTAGTCTTAAAATTTTTGTAGGAGATTTAAAAGATTGTATCTAACAACTTTTTTAATAACTTCTGCCAGTGTTTTCTAATTTTGAATTTCTTTAGCCATTTCATCTTGTATGTTTGCTTTAGCTGTATTATACAGTTGTTTAGTATTATGTGAGTAATAATATATGTGATTTAAGACTTTATTATAAGTAATATTAAAGAAAAATTTTTTTCTTATCTAGTCAATAATAAGAACAGTATATTAATAAGATTATATATGACTTCTCTAAATTGCATATTAATCTAATTGCATTTATTAGATAAGATTTTTTTACATGTGATATAAAAAGTTTTGTCCTATTTTCCTGTTCATTTTAAATATCCATACATTTTTTTGTGATATTGATTACAATAATAGTAGATAATTTGTTAGTTATTTTTATGTAAAGCAATACAAGCTATTATAAAAGATAGTTTTTTTTGACAAACTAAACATTGTAATTTTGGTTGATAACTTTAGTAATATTGGAGATGAAGAAAGTACAATAGTATAAAGTTAGAGATTTTGTTAGTCTACTTAAAAACAGATGGTAGTTTTTTACAGTTATTTTTGTTCCACTTAATCTGATATAATTTGATAGCTTTCATTTCCAACATTTTTTCAAATTTAAACTAGAGTGAATTGTTTGTGTAAAAATTTCTTTTAAAATATTTATATATAGCAAATACTTATGTGTATTGTTCTTAATATATTAGTTGTAACTCTTAAATTAACCAATTTAAAGTGGCATTTGCTTTTTCTAATTAATTATTTCTGATTAATGCTTGGTATTAAGTTGTATTTATAACTAATACTTTAGTAAAAATAATTATTCTGTTTATGTCAAAGAAAAAAGAGTCAATTTTTTTGATTGGCATTTTCTTTGCTCTGTTAGTGGTAATAATAAAAGTACTGGTATTTTTGTTAATTTGATAACCTAATTAGTTTATTAATTAAAGAGAAATAATGCTTCCTACTGATCTGCTGTTTAGGACTAGTTTGATGAATTTATTATTTGTTTTTGTTTCAGTATATATGGCAGTGATTGGTTTTATTTAAAGTGGTTTTATTAAACAAGATAAAGATAAATTTTTTTTCTTAAGTTCAAAAAAAAATATAGTAATTAATATTTTGTTATTGATAATAGTTGTAAGAAAAATTGTGTTAATTAAAAAAAAATTATTAGGTAATTCCACTCTTTTTTAAAATTGATAATATAAGTTTCGGGTAAAAAAATTAGTGATTGTTGCTGATTCTGCTATTTTAATCTATTAATTTACACAATTAATTATTGTTAGGATTTAGGTAAATTGAATAGATTAAAATTGACTCTTAGAGTAAATACCAAATATTATGAGTGTTTTTTTTTCCTATAATAGTCATATTATAATTAATTTCTATGGCTTTTTAGATCAAGTAATGATATAATAAATTATTTAATTTTGATATAAAGATAAGTATATTAATCTTAATTAGCATTACTTTTAATTTATGCTAAATTCTTATTTAAGAATCTGAAAATTAGCTTAGTAAGTTTTCCTAACATCCTAACAGATATTGAATAATTTCTTCTAGTAAGTGTTTTTGTTATTGAATTTTGTGTGTAATATAATATTTTTATCAAAATTGCTGTTAATAATTATTACTATATTAATTTTTTAAGAAGAATTTCTGTTGTATCTCTATATTTTTAATTGTGTTTTTTCTTAAGACTTTTACAGAAATACTTTTTTTATCTTGTAATATCTGTATTTTTTTTACTTGTAATAAAGCAGTATTTTATTCTTAATAAATTTAAAAAAAATTAAAACAAAAAGTAGAATTCAATACAAATTAGTATTTGTAAAATAATCTTGATTAGAGATTATTTTTCTAAAGATATAAAAAGCTTATTCTGGATTTTTAAGTTAATTGTTAATTTTGGCCAAGATATTAAAAGTATTTTCTAAGTAATTTTATGTATTTAATATCTTTTTAATGTGTTTTCAATTTTGTTAAGCTTGGGCTTTATTTGTGTTTTTGTTAGCATATTAGACGTTTTTATTGTTGTTTTTTCTCAACAAAAAAATAATGGTAAAAGAGAAGTAATGGTCATTTAGATTATTTATGAAAGACTGAATTATAAAAAAAAAAGATCTTCAATTCTATTGATTTTAGTATTAATAAATAATATAAAGCTTGATAAATATACTGTTCAGCTTTTTTTAAGATTATAATCCAAATTTTTCATTTTTATTTCGCCTAATTGACTTTTTGTTTATTATTTTTTTTCTTGTCTGTATTTTTTTTAGTTTGAAAGCTATTATATATATACATGTTTTGAATTATATATGATTATACTTATTTTAACTGATTAGTAAGTAATTGTTAAACTATTAAGCCTTTTGTTTAACTGTAGGTGCTTCTTGGCTCACTTGTTTGTAATCATGTTAAATTGAATACATTTGTGCATTTTTTATATACTATTGTATACATGTCATATTTTCTAATTTTATTTATTAATCTGTGCTATTTATATTGTTATTTAATAATTGATTAATATATTATAATATTATTACTTTTTAGTTTGATTAATTTTTAATTGAAAATATAACTACATAAAAAAATTGCAAGAGTATAAATAAAATATTAAACTTTATTTTAGTTTTTACAAGCTTTATTAATATTGTAATAAACAAATATATAATAAATGTTATTAACTTTTTTAACACTAATTACTAAACAGTTTTTGTTTTTATTGGTTTAAATAGACTTCTAAATACACAGTTAAATTTTTTTGCAAACAAATAAACAAACAAAAATCAGTAAAAATTCAATATAAAAAGTACAAAAAATGTTAAATAAGCTTATTTTAAGAATATTACAAAAGCCAATTGTGTTTTGTTTTATGCTGACTTCTTTATTTTAACAAAATTTTTTAATTTAGACTCTATGTAAAATGTGAATTATAAGGTAGTTTGTTTTTTTGCAAACAAAATTTTTTTAAGTTATAATATAAAAAGTATAATATTGTTTTTTTTTAAACTTTTATTCAAATTACATAAGTTGAAAATTCTGGTTTTTAAGATTGTTAAAGCATTATATTTTAAGCCAAATATTGAATTTGATTTATTAATAATTTATTAAAAGTTTTTTAATATTGAAAAATCTGCTTGTATTTAAACTTTTTGAATATTAGTGCTAATTTAATAATATTTATTTTGTGTTTTGTAATACAAAAAAGTTTTATTGTGTGTTTAAACTTTCAAAGTTTTTGAGATTAAAAAAATTAAAAATTAGATCAATTATTTTAAAATATATAGAAAATTTTGCAATAAACAAAGATTATATTATTAAAAATATCTTAAAATACTTATATTATATATTGTTACAAGTAATTATTTGGAATACTAAAACAAATAACAAACCCATAACTTGGTGTTTAATAGCTATTAATGATAGTAGTTTTTAAAAATTTTGAAGTCTAAAAGTTTTGGTTAAGTTTTTTGTATAATAGATAAAGATTCAATTGATAGTTTTTTTTATGAATTTTTTTTTTCAGTATAATAACTGATTTATTCTAACAGTTATATTCTTTTGATAAGCTATTCTTAAGTTTTCTATTTTTATTCCCAAGTTTTTTACCAAACTATTTTTGATGTTAATTACTTAGTACTTAATTTTTTAATCAATTAGTAAACAACAAAAAAAATAAAACAAAATAAAACAAAATAAAAGAAATAAAAAAGAAAATAAGAAAAAATTTTTTTGTTAATAATCATAATTAAAAGCAATTGGTTCAGTATAATTAAATATTAAATTTTATTAATATAGAGTGTTAATAGTGTAAAATTGATTAATATTTCTTAATTAAGTAATGATAATATAAATTAGATAATAATAAATAATTTTATTAATATTGGTATAATTTTATTTCAAGTTATAAAAAACTATTTTTTGAAAAGAGGAGTATTGTTATTTTAAATTCTGAATTAATTAAATACTTTTTTTGCTTCTAATACTCTCACTATATATTCATAATTTATATTATACAAGATTTCTTGAAATTTTTCAATTCCTTTAAAAGGAATCTTAAAATTCTGGAATCCTGCAATTTCCTGAAAAAAATTTTAGAATTCTTTTATTTAATATGCTTTTTTCTGATTGGCTATTTTTTTTACTTATTATTATTCTTATTTTTATAAGTAACAATATATATTCTTTTTGTTTTCTTAATTTTATAATCATAATTAGAGCAAAAAGTAAAAAAGCTATAATTGATATTTTTTTTGGTATTTCATAAAGTTTTAACCAAAAAAGTATTTTTTGTTGTAAAAACTGCCAGACAAAATATCTTAAAAGCTTTTTCTTTAAATATTGATAATAAAAACTGTCTTTGGTAGTGTTACTTATAGAAAAAGTACAAATAAAAAAAACAAATAAAAAAATAGACCAATAGAAAAATAAAACTTAGTAAATGAGCACAATATTAAAAAATTATGATATATTGCTCAGCAATATACATATTGTTAGTAAATTATGACACACTGCTTAGCAATAAGCATATTGTTAAAAAATCATGACATATTGCTCAGCAATAAGCATATTATCAGAAAAAATAGGACACATTGTTCAAAAAAATGTGAAATCTTATATAATAAAAAATATATATATATAATGAGAGTATTAAAAACAGAATTGATCGAAACAAATCAGTTAAAACCATTAAATATATAATACCTCTCTCTTCAAAAGGTAGTTTTCTACAACTTAAAACAGAATTAAATCACATATTAATAAAATATTAATTATTTCCTGAATCTATATTATCATTACTTAATTAAAGCAATATTAATTATTTCTACTCTATTAACACTCTATGTTAATAGAATTTAAGACTTAATTATACTAGACCAATAACTCTTGATTACAGTTATTAATAGGATACTAATTTTTTATTAATTTTTTTTATTTTTTTTTATTTTTATTTTATTTTTATTTTTTTATTGTTTACTAATTAATTAAAAGAAATTAAGTGCTAAGTATTTAATATTAAAAATAGTCTGGTAAAAGACCTGAAAATAAGAGTAGAAATTTAAAAATAGCTTACCAAAAAAACATGACTGTCAAAATAAACTGGCCATTATATTGAAGAAAAAAATTCATAAAAGAAACCATTAATTAAAACTCTGTTCATTATATAAAAGACTCAACCAAAACCTTTAAACTCCAAAATCTTCAGAAATTACTAACATTACCAGCTATTAAGCACCAAGTTACAGATTTGTTATTTATTCCAACACTTTAAATAATTATCTGTAACAGTGACTACTAAAGCATCTTTTTTATCTTTGGCTGGTTTTTTTCCAGTCAAAGTTCTTTTAAAGAGACACACTTGGGTTAATTTTAGTGTTGTCTCTATTTTTTCTAAGAGTCCAAAGATTTTTAATAACAAATTAGTTAACAAGCTGATTTTCTTCTCTATAACTTTTACATCTAATGCTGTTATTACTGTTTCTTAAAAAAAAATAGTCAAAAAAACTAAAAATTCAAAAAAATAAGAGCAGTTACTTGTTTCTGTTATTGTTATACTAAATATTTTTGTAGTTTTTAATGAGATCTTAAATAAGATTTTTGTTGCATTATTTAGTATGTTATTAATAGTGCTTAAAAAATTATTTTTAATTATCAAAAGTTTACTAAGTAGATAATCTCTACTTTGGTTTTTATTACTACTTTCAAGATTAAATTGGTTTATATTAAGACTGTTTTTTAGTCTGTATATGGTTTTTTGAATGCAAAATCAGTGTTAAAAGATAATATAAAGCTTTTTTTGTGTAGAGTTTGCCTTTCAAAAGTTTTTAGAAGCTGTTTTTTTGGTTGAGTTTATGAGTTCTATTTATTTGACTACTCTTAAAATTGCCAAATTTTTGGTAATTTCTGAGTTTTTTGCTATTGTTGCTTTACATAATATGTCTTTAAATATGTTTGTTACTAATATTAAAACAGTACTTGATATCTTTGATAAAATTGTTCATGTTATACTAAAATTTACTAGTGTTTAATAATATATTGTTATTTATTTTAAAAAGCTAAATACTATTACATCTGCTTTAAATTATTGGTTAATATTGATAAACAAAAATAGTGTTGGAATCTTTTTTTTGGTAAATTAAAATAAAATTATTTTGTTTTATAATAAATTTACAGCCAAGTTGGTCAACTTTTTTTTGGCTATACTGTTTTTGAAATCAGTAATATAATTTTTTAGATTAGTGATTTGACATGTTTTATTTCTTATTCTCTTAATTCTGGTTATTGTTTTTGGTTTGCTCTGATTATATTTAGATTTTAGATTGATTTGAATACTGTAATTTTCAAGACTAGTATACTAAAAAAGTATTGTATCTGATAAAAAATTCTTGGCTGTTAATGCTGTTTTAGATGTCAAAAAATAGGTCATCTGACTGTAGACTATAAGATTTTTTCACCTTTTTTTTTCAAGATTTCTAAAATATTTGTTTCATATTTTGTAAGTACTAAGTTTTATGCCAAGATCTCTGTTTTTTTGAATCTCTTTATGTTTTTTTTTTAGTGGCTCTTGCTTCTTTTTTTGTAGCTGTTGCTAATTTTTTGGTCTTTTTTTGGCTAGTATTTCTGAAATTTAATTTAATTAAATTGTTAATTTTGGTCAATTTAATTGTTAATTCTGTTGGTGTATTGATAATTGTATTTGAACAATTTGTCAAGAGTAATTTTATGTCAAACAGCAAGCTTGGAAACAAGATTAATAAACTTATAGTATATTTAAGTGCTTTAAACAAAACTATTGGTAAGTTGAAAAGAAAGATAGTATTATTAAAAACAGAATATAATATAGAAAATATTGATTTATCTGGTAATTTTAAAGTTCTTGTTGAAATAAGTAATAAAGTATTTGGTAAATTAATAGCATTTTGGAAATTTAAATCTCTTAAAGTTAAGTCTAGTTTCATAAAAATGGCCAAATAGCTTATTGAATTGGTTTTTAGTAATCTTATTTTATTTGATATTGTTCAAAAAATATCTACTTTGTACAAGTTTTCTTGTAAAATAGCAGTATAGTAGTCTAAACTGGTTTGAATAGCTGATTACATATAAAAAATACATAAAATACACTTAATTTAGAATATTTAATTTGTTCTAAAGTACTAAATAGTGATTGGATCATATTTATTAAACTTAAATAAAAAAAAGAATACTTATTTTGTAAAATAGTATTAGACTATTTAATTATAAATAATAAATTAATTTTGGTTTTTGAAGATATTAAGTTTAAAATAGATAGTATTATTAAAGATTAAACATAAAAAAGATTAATTTTAAACAGTATTTCTAACTTATAATAATATTAATACTTATTTTTAAATTATATAAATGATAATATTTTTTTTAAAGTTATAGGTATAATAGGTTTTAAGAAAATATTAAATATAATTAACAAGCTTTTTAATAGTAAAACTGCTAGTTTGTTTAATATTTTAAATAAACTTTAAAAATATTACAATAATTTAGTATTACATATATTATTATAGATAAACTTGATAAGATATAATAGTAATATTTGGTGTTTTATATTTAAGTAAATAAGCTTAAAGATTTTTTTGTTTGCATAAACAGCAAATTAGAGTTATCAATTTCTGAAGGTTTTCAATAAATGTAAATTTATTGTAGAGTTCTTTAATTATAAGACACAGAAATGTGATTTAACTGTTTATAATTAAATTATATATAAGTTATTTTTTTTAAGCTAGTTGAATGCAGTTATTAAGATTTAATATTGTTTTTTTGCTTTTTTAATAAGCTAATAAGATAAAGTTAATATTCAAATCTATAAAAAGTTTTTTTATTAGACTATTATAAAGTTTATTTCCAAACAGTTGATTTTTTTAATATTATTACTCTACCCAAAAAAAGAGAGAATTCAAAAAAGAAAAAAAAGAAAAATAAGAAAAAAAAAAAGAAAAATTAATATTATTAATTGCCATAATCAAAAGTAATTAGTTTAAGTTATTAGAATTCTAAAATAGTTTATGCTAAGAGCATCTGGTCTGGAACAAAAGTAAAAAAAATAATTAATTTAATTTTGACAACACAAATTTAAGAATTATGTACAAGTAAATTGAATAATATTTTTATTTAATTGTAAATATAAGATTATAAAAAAAATAAGATAAAAAAGATTTATTAAGTTTTTAAAGCTAAGATATATTTTAAGAAAATATATTTTTATCTTCTGTTTGTTTTTTTTTATTTGCTAAAACTATTTATTTTTATATATATTTTCTAGTTTTATAAGATTGCTTTTAACCATTTATTATTACTAGTTATTGCTTATTATTTCTGTTGTTGCTTTGTTTTTTTATATTATAATTAGTTATTCTATATTATGATTAGTTATTCTGTACTATTTTATATTATTGTGTATTATTTTGTATTATTCTAAATTATTATGTATTATTTTGTGTTATTTTTTATTTTTATTTATTTATTTAATGAGTGAGGTCCAAATACTACTTAGAACTATACATCAAGGAAATAATCTAAACTAAGTGTGAATCATGCATTTTCTACACGTAACCAGCCACTCAAGCCAATTAGAACAACACTATGCACTTATATTGACAGAAACTGGGTTACTAATACCTGAAAAAAATGAACAAGACTTGTGAAAACCAAAACAGACACCAAAAGTCTCAACAATGCCAAACAATTCAATCACACCAGCCGAAAACCCTGAAGCCAAACCAGAAACCGAAACAGAGATCGAGCCATTTACTGGAATTAGGCTATTCTTTTCCATAAATGCACAATGCTTAGCATGGACCAACCAAACATCATTCCTAAAAGCAAGACAAATAAAGTGCACAAAATCAGCAATTTTAACACCAGCAACTTTGGAATTATGGAAAACAGAAATAGTCTCCTGAAGCTATTTATTGAAAACAAAACCTTTGTAAAGAGCTAAGAAAACTGGGAAGTCTAAAGCACAGATTAACAGCATTTGCAATACACCCAAAAAAGGAAGAGAGAGACCAAAAAGCACCCTCCAAGAAGACATGCAAGATTCCAAGATCTGATGGCAAGCTAAATCATCAACCACACAAGAAAACACATGATCAGACACCTCTACTTTACCACAATATAGACACAAAACACTAGGGTAACATTTATTGTAAATGCACTTTTGGACAGCCACAGAATGTGTTATTTTATATTATTATGTTTTTTTTATGTTATCATATTTTAATCACATTTTTTAATATTTTTTAATTTGGCTTTTTTACTTAGATAATATTATCTCTCTTTTTAAAAATTAAGTTCCTGTAAAATTATATGTATCTATAACAATTGTTCTTTTATTATAATGTTCAATTATTATATTGAATATTGCTTTTTGTAGGTTTTCAAATTGTGAATTTGTTATTTATCTTATGTTGTTAACTGTAATAACTTTTAATAAATTGTTTAATAGTATGATTAAACAATATTTAAATGCTAAATATAATTAATATATTGTTTTATAGTATAGTATTAAGTTGTTTTTTTTAATAAATTTTTCTATTTGTTTGAGAGCTTTTTTGTTGAATATTTGTTTGTTAATGTCTAAGTATAATATTTATAGATCTAGTTTTTTACTAATTTTAAAAAACCAGTATATTAGTAAAAGTCTTTTTTTCTATTTTTTGAAGATTTTTGGTGTCTATTTTTTTGTTATTAGTTTTATAATTAGTTTGCTTAAAGTTTTCTTAATTTTGTCAAATATATGCAATTATATATTTTTTTTTCTTAATTAATTATAAAAATAAGAACATTTAGTTTTTGTTAAACTTTTTTCTTGCTTATATTTTTGTATTGTATTTTTTTTTCTATTAATTGTAATTTTTATTAATATTGTAGATTGTTGAATTGTTTTAAATAATTGTAAAAGTTTCAAGATTTTGTTTAAGAAATCTATATTTGTCTTTTTGGTATTTATATCTTTATTTTATGTAATTTAAATTGTCATATATAAATTGTGTTCAATAATAATAATTGGTTCTAAATCTTATGATATATTTTTTGGTCTAATTAATGGAATTTGTGTTTCTAATTGAAATATAAATAACAATAATTTTTGTATTGTATAATAAATTTTTAGACAATTTTTATATGCAATTTTTTTTAAAATCCTGTTTTTTAATTATAATTTATAAGTTTTATTGTCTAAAACTTTGTGTATATAAAATAGTCTGTCCTATTTTGAGTCAAACTTTTTATTTCACTGTTTTTTAGCTTTAATACAATATAATAATACTTGATTTTTAATTTTGAATTTAATTGGCTAATTAAATAAGCAATTATTATGTTTTTTTTTCTGTTATTTTTAAGTATTACTAATATTATTAACTGCTATTCTATAATTGTTTTTCAATGTTTCTATGAATTGATATGTTTTTTAATGCAAAATAGCTTCAAAATTTTTTTTGGTAATTGTTTTAGTCAGAAAAATAGGTAATTTTTGTTTAATAAGTAGTATAGTTTTTTTTCTATAGACTAATTTAAATAGTATAAACTGAATAGTATTTTGTTTTAATGTTTAGTATATTAATAATACTAAAAATATAAATAGGCCTTATTATTGTGTATTTTTATAACTTATTTTTGCTAATGTTTTATATAATATTTGGTTAAATTGTTTTATCAATTTATTTGTTTAAGAGTAATATGATAATAATAATAATTGTTTTATTCTAAATTGTTGGCTTAGTTTGGCAAATGTGCTATTAACAAAATAAATTCTTTGGTTAAATAATAATTTTTTTGAGCATTTATGTTAACAGATTAAATTTTGATGTACAAATTCGACTATTATTTTGGTATTTGCCACTTGAATAGTTCTAGCTTCAAACTATTTGATAAGATAATATATAGTGTTACTCATAGAATATAGGAAGTATATTAGCATATAAATTAGCCAATAAGAAATAGCCATAGTAAATGTGGAATTCCAGGATTTTTTTCAAAGAAATTGAGAAATCTCAATTATGTATATATATCAGTAGCATTAAAAGTAAAAAAAGAAGACTTCTCAGTTTAGATTTGATCTAAGCAACTTTCTATACCACAAATATCAAATAAATAATTATTTACTATCTCCAATCCACTTTCTACTATCAATACTTCATGTTGATTGTGATTGATACTTAACCACCCTGGAACAATAGCTCTTGATCACAACTATTGATGAGATACTAACATTTATCACCTTGGCTTATTTTCTTATCTTTTCTTTATTTCTTGTATTTTTTTTTTGTTGTTTATTAATTGATTAGGGATTAAGTGCTAAATTATTGACATCAAAAATTGCTTAGTAAAAGACCCTTGTGAGTGAGTAGAGCACATAAAGAAATTACAGATTACTTACCAAAAAAGTACTGGCCATTAAGCTAAAGAAAGAAATTGACAGAATTGTGATTCTAGGAAGCTACAAATAAACAATTATTAAATCTCTGTTCATTATACAAAGAACTCAACCAAAACCTTTAAATAATAATATCTTTAGATCACTATCATTGTGAATAGCTTCTAAGTACCAAGTTACAGGTTTGTTATTTGATTTAAGATCCCAAATAATCACCTGTAACATTTGGTGCTCCCTGTAAGGTATAATCTTACAGAGAACCAACACCAACAACAATTATCCAAAAGTGGCAGAATCAGAAATCATAAGAGCAAACCATTTAGAATTCGCCAAATTCTTGTTTCAATAGTACAGCCAGCTATTAGAATTAAACAACAACCATTTCCCAGCAGAATTAGTCTTCAACTTTTACATCAACAATAAAATTACAGACTGCTTAGGAGGAACAGTTAACATTAAATCCACAAAAGAAAATTTCTATACAGAATTGTTTCAATATACCAGCTTATCAAGAAACTACAGTTTTACACCAATCATTAGAGAAATCAATCAAACTATTGAAAGATACACCCAACAACAATTCTCTATTATCTATGCAGACAAAAACAAAAGAAGATTGCAAATACCAATAGTAACACCCAAAAAGATACAACCACCCACTTGGAAGAAAACCAGAGTTGAATCACCAACCAATCTATCATACCATTATACATTAGAAAGTGCCATCAATATATCTTCAGCAGATGCATCTACATCAAACACAACATTAACCTTTGGATGATTTCCATTTCAAAGTAAACAAAAAAGAGCAGAATTATTAGGACCATATGGCAAATATTTTGAAGGATTTAAATCATGATTACCAACACCATCAAGATTTTGGTCAACCATTACCTCAACCAAATTTCAGAACCACGAGTCTGTAAAAAGTAACTAAATTAAAAAAAGAAAGTGAAGATTAAGAATTTACTTACCAAAACCTGATTCTAGAAAATCTGGAAGCTAAAACTCTGAACATTCAAATCCAGAACAATTCAAAACCTAAAACAATTAATTAGCAAAACTTATCTTCAGTAATTGTTATCAATCAGCCACTAATTGAACTGATTATTGAACTGATTTAACAGCAACCACTTTAACAACCTATTTAACAACTGCTTCAACCACTTCAACAACTCCAGTAGCTGCTTCAACAGCCACAATAATAACAACAACAAATGGCATATGCACCAATCACAAAGCTGGAAAAATTTTCTGGTAAAGAGGACAATGCCTAAGCATGGATTAATGATGTTGCCAAAGCCATTACTGCCAATAACTGGGATAATGCCAAAACAATGCAAGTCATTCCATATTTTCTTAAAGATATTGCCAACTCATGGTATTATAGCTTAGCCCAGAAACCCCAAAACTTTGATGCATTTAAATTAAAATTCCTAAGATACTTCAGTGATAATAACAGCATCAACTGCTTGGCAAGTACCTTCACTACCATAAAATAAGGAAACACAGAAACAGTCACTACTTACCTAAAACACTTCCATAGAAATCTGTGTCAGATCCAAGCCATTGATCCTAATTATTTTACAGTAGTGCAGATCCTAAATCAGTTCATTCATAAATTATGCAGCAGCATTCTACAACACATATGACTAATGCATTCAGCCACCCTGCAAGATGCAGTCATACATACCAGAGATTTCAAGTTAGCTGAATTAGAGGCCAATTACATTCAAGCTGTAAATTTAGTAATGAATGGATCATCTGACCTAGATTCCAAACTGAAGCACTTCAGCAATTCAATCAATCAGAAAATTGAGGAATACTTAACTAACAATTGTGCAATTTATTAATCACTACAATGATGCAATAATTCAGAAAATGTGAATTGTTTCCAAAATCAGTCATGTTCATTATCATTGTCCAATCAACTATGGCAGCCAGAGATGCAAGTCTGTCACAACTGTGATAAACAAGGCCATATTCAAGCTAACTGCCATTCTTATAATAACCCATGATCGGAAAATCAATACTGAAACTCTGATTGCAGAATTCAAACTTCGAATTATTATTCAAATCAAGACCAATATCAACTTACCTGCCAATAATACAGCAGCCAATATATTAACCACCTGCATATTAATCTCCAGTTTATCAACCACAGTCACAAGTAATATATCAATTACTGCAGTCACAAATAATTTATCAGACATCTGCAGTTCAAATACTGCTATTAAACCCAACTTAGATGACATCAAGAAACTTTAGATTGAGAGTCACTCAAAATTGGAGATCAGCAATGGTTGTTTACCAACCAATCTCCAGCTCCTCCATGCAACAATTAGAATCACAGTCTCAGAATTTGGAAACTGAGTATGCACAAAACCCAAATTCCCAACACTATTTAAGTTTTTTGGTTATCTCAGAAGACACCCAACCTAATAACCCAGAAACCAACTGACAATCAACACTGATCAGCAATATTCTACCAGCCACTATCATGGAAGATGAGTTATTTGCAGCTATATTTTTTTTTGAAATCAAAGAACTATCAGAAGTTCTTTGGTTCAGTGGAGCCATTCTTAAGAAAAAATTCATTACTGTAATGTACACTGATGCCAAAATTAATGGCCATTCCATCAAACTGATTCTAGATAGTGGATCAGCTGACAGCATCATTACAAGACAGCTTATGAACCAATTAGGTCACCAAGTTGATCGAGCTGCCAGTGCAAAAATAATTACAGCTAATGGAGCCACCAAGACTTCAATTGGTAAAATAGATAATCTACTCATCAAAGTCAATGACATTATCATACCAATCAAGATATTAATCATGGAAGCCACTCAATATCAAGCACTTGTTAATAATGATTGATTGTTCAAAACCAATACAACACTTGATTGGAACACACAGGAGCTTCAAGTTTGCCAGAACAGTTAACACACACGTGTTCCAGCCATGTGTGACCATTTCAAGACCATCAATACATCAGCACCACTTATTGAGTTTGAAAAAAAAGAGAAGAAACCTACTTGAAAAGTCTATCAAGTATTATGGGCTGAAAATGACCACAATAAATTACTGTCAATACTCTCCTGAGATGACAATGAAAAAGAAAAAAAAAAGGAAAAACTTATCTGGAATACCAACCAAGCTTGAGGAACTGACAATAAACCAAACAAATCATCAACTTTGAAGTGAAAAAAAAACAATAAGGGAAAAAGAAAAGAGAAAAAAAAAGAAACAACATCCATTAACACTACTACTTATAACTCCTACACCTATACTACTCTACAACAATCTATCTATTACTGACTAAAGCTTATATGTGTTGATTGCAGCAAGAAATTATTGTCAATAGATACATACTATAGTAACAATAAAGAATACCAAATAGCAACTAAGTTTTATTGCTGTCCATGCATTATTGAACACTTTGGAAGACCAAAATGAGTAGAAAAATGGTATAATAAATCATGCTTGGCTTGTGAAAAAACTTTTCTAGATGAAGGAATATGGAATAACATTCTTGGGCAAGAAAGAACATGCAACAAATTGTGTTAATACATAATCTTAATAAGTGACTGGGTTAGAAAAAAAACACCAATAGAAGCCATTTGGAGAAAAGCTGTAAAATATTTAAATGGATGCCCACACAATGACAATAAAATTTGGCAAATGGCACTCACCAAAATTGAAGGAGCATTACCAGAAAAAATCAGGATGATCAAAAACAGCTCACCAGAACCCATAGAACTTGACTGGGACTCAGAACCAGTCATAAATTTCTTAGATCCAGAACAATTCCACAAACACTACTAAGAATTAGCATCTACTTAAAAAGAACAAGAATAATGCTTGAAAGAAATCAACATCCAATGTTACTCATAGAATATAGAAAGTATATATTAGTATAAATTAGCCAATCAGAAGTAACTGTAGTAAATGTGGAATTCCAGAATTTCTATCAGAGGAATTGCAAGATTTCAGAATTCCAGGATTCTCATACAAAAAATCGCAGGATTCCAGAATTCCAGAATTCCTCTCAAAGGAATTGTAGGATTTCAGGAATTCCAGAATTTCTGGTGTGAAGAATTGAGGAATTGAGGAATCTTAATTATATATATAGTAGTAATATTAGAAGTAGAAAAAACAGATCTCTCAGTTTAGATTTAATCTAAGCAATCTTTCACATTACAAATATCAATAAATAATTATTCATTATCTCAATTCACTTTTTACTATTAACATGAAGTGTTGATAGTAATTCATACTTAACCACACTAGAACAATAGCTTTTAATCATGGCTATTGACGAGATACTAACTTGCAAAAATCATCTTGGCTTATTTCTTTATTTTCTTTGTTTTTTTTATTTTCTATTGTTATTTTTTTTGTTGTTTACTAAATTGATTAAGGATTAAGTGCTGAATTATTGACATCAAAGATTGCCTGGTAAAAGACTCCTGTAAGTGGGTAAAGCACATACAAAAATTACAAATTATTTACCAGAGGATTGCCAGCCACCAAGCTGAGAAAAAAATTGATGGAATTGCAATTCTAAAAGGCTATTGAAAACAACTATTAAATCTCTGTCCATTATACAAAGAACTTAACTAAAACCTTCAGATACAAACCACCTTCAGTAATCAACATCTTTATATCAATTGAGCACCAAGTTACAGATTTGTTATTTGCTTTGAGACCCCAAATAATCACTTGTAACAGCGACTATGTGATCATTGTTTGATCCTATGTAACTTCCAATATTGTAATAAGTGTAACCTTATTTACAATCTACCACCATACATGATCTACATGATCCCAGAGGAAAAAAAACCAATTAGCAGCTGTGAATTGGAATCAGAATCACTGTTCAAGTCTAATTCAAACTCTGACAATGATGACAACAAAAATAATGATTCCAGCTCTATTCAAAATGGCAACAAAAATTACAATAATTCAAACTCCAATTTAAATCCCAAACAATACATCACACTTCCTGATCTCTCTAAGGAGCAGGAATTAAAATGGTTTAGCAACAATGATGAAAGCATTATGCCAAAATATGTGCATGATATCGATACAGGGTTTGATCTAAGATATCCAGAAAAAAATGCCATCAAATTGGAACCACATTCACACACCTGTATTAATCTTAAAATAGCACTAAAAATTCCAGCAACAACAATGGTTTAACTAGCATCTAGGAATAGTTTAGCAAAAAAAGAAATCAACATCAAAGGAGGAATAATTGATACAGAATATGTAGAAAACATTATTGCAATGCTACAAAATAACTCTGAAAAGACCTATATTATAGAGCCAAACAAAAAGATAGCACAGGCAATATTCTTACCTTTGATGAAAATAGTTCAGTTAATGTTAGTAGGAAACAGAAAAAAATTAGGAATTACAGTTAGAGGGATACAGGGATTTGGATCAATAGATAGAATAAATGTACCAGTCAATATGGCAGAAGAAGAGATTATTAACAAGGGAGAAATTATCTCCACCCATCAATTAATTTCTATTCTACCATATGACTAATACATAGTAACCATAGAGAGAAAAGTAAAGAATCAGGTTTAGATTTTTGAGACAGAAGCAACACTTTGTAAATCAGAAAATATTGGATTAGTCAATCTACACATACCAGCCAGGAACCACAAACACATCAAAATTTCCATTTATAACAACACAGAAAATATCATTAAAATACTGGAAGGAACTACTATTGGTTACTTAACCACTGTTACAGGTGATTATTTGGAGTTTCAAATCAAATAACAAATCCATAACTTGGTGTTCAGTGACTAATCTGGTAGATGGTATTGGTAATGTTAGTATGTTTGTTATTATTTGACAGTGTGATTTATCTGAAGGTTTTGTTGTTGAGTTCTTTGTATAATGGACAGAGATTCAATTGTTGTTTTTCCAGTAGCCTCTTAGAATCACAATTCCATTGAATTTTTTTCTCAGCGTGGTGGCCAGTAATCTGGCAGAGATGCCTTTTTGGTAAGCTATCCATTAATATATATAAATCCTATATCTTTTCTTTGGGGTCTTTTATCAGGCTATTTTTGATATTAATAACTTAGTGCTTAATTTTCAATTAATTAGTAAAACAAAGAAATAGAAGAAAATAAAAGAAAATAAACAAAAGTAATTGCAAGTTAGTATTCCGTCAATAGCTGTAATCAAAAGCTATTGTTCCAGTATGGTTAAGTATCAATTACTATCAACATAAAGTGTTGATAGTGGAGAGTGAATTTAAAATAAAGAATAATTATTTATTGATATTTGTGAATTGGAAGGTTGCTTAGATAAAATCTAAACTGAGAGATCTCTTTTTTCTACTTCTAATGCTATCACTATATATACATAATTTGGGTTCTATGAGATTGCTCACATTCTCGAGTGATGTGTTATAATTTTTCAAGCAATGCTCATGTTGCTGAGCAATGTGTCATATTTTTTTGACATTGCTCTACATTGCTGAGTGATGTGCCATGATTTCTGACCTTGTTCTATATTGCTGAGTAATGTGTTCACATGCTAACTACTACTTTCTTATTGGTCTACTATTTTTCTATATCTGTTTTCTTTTTATAAGTAATATTATTTCCTCTTTTTTAATATTAAGTTCCATCAAAATCTTCATTTTGAATTAATTCTAATACTTTTTTTTCAAGTATTGTTTGTTCGACTCTGTTTTTTATGTCTTTTACTTGTGTATTGTTCATTTTTCCCCATTGGTTAATAGTTATGGTTTTCATGTCAAAGTATAACAGTATTTCTGAATAGTTCCGAAATATGTTGTGTAGTCAGTACATGGTTTTAACATGTAGTGTTGAATTTGTCTTCTTTCCAATAAATTCTTCAATTTGTTGTATTATGTCTTGGTTGAATATTCTCTTGGATTTGTCGATATACAACTCTTAAATATTCAACTTTTGACCTAACTGGTAGTAGCAATATGATATTAAAAGTTGTTCTGTCCATTGCTTTCAATTTTCTTTTGTAAGCTCTTCTGTTGCTGCCAAAATAGGTATTTTCCCAAAAGTGTTTTTCACTTTTTTTATTAAGTTATCTGTCCAGTTTTTATCATTCTTTGACAGCCGCTAATATGGTGTATTTTTTGTCTTGATAGCAAATTATTTGGTTGTTAATAACAATTTCCATGTCTAACTGTTGTTGACTTAAGGCCTGGAACAATTGTTGAGCTATAGTGTGAATATGATCTGGTATTTCCATTTTTTTTGGCTGCTTTTGTCATGTGTACTGTGTTTTTATATACTTTTTGGTTGTTCAATTTGACATGTTTGATTTAATAACTATGATTGGTTCTAAATCTCATGAAATCTTATCTGGTTAAACTAGTATTCTTTGTACTCCCAGTTGTGAAATATTATTGGTAAATGATGATGCTATCTCATGATATGATTTCAGTCGATCATTATGTGTTGCTTTGGCTAAGATTTTGTTGTCTCATCTTAATTTATAAGCTCTATTTCCTAGAATTTCTTCTATGTGAAATGGTCTGTTCCATTTGGGGTCAAATTTTCTACTTCATTGTTTTTCTGCTTTGGTATAATGTAATAGTACTTTGTCTCCAATCTTAAATTCAACTGGTTTATCTGGTAGTTGATTATCATGTTATTCTTTTTGCTTTTCTTGTAACTTTTGAATGTTATCAACTGCTTTTTATCATCTGTTTTCTAGTGTTTCCATTAAGTCATATGTTCTTCTTAACAATGTTTCTTAGAAATTATTTTCTGTTATTGGTTTTGTTGGATATGTTTTGACTTTTATCTCAACTGGTAATGTTGCTGTTCTACTGTATACTAATTCAAATAGTGTTGCTTGTGTGGTATCTTGCTTTATTGTCTAATAAGCAAATAATACTGATGGTATAAACAAATTCCATTTATCCTGGTTTTTTGGCTAATTTTGGCTATTGCTTTACACAGTATTCTATTAAATCTTTCAACTAAGCCATTCATTTGTGGATGATATGGTAATGATAATGGTCTTTTAATTTCAAATTTTTGACTTAATTCTGTTAATGTTCTGTTCACAAAGTAGGTTCTTTGATCTGATAGTAGTTTTTTTGAACATTTATGTTGACAAATCAAATCTTGATAAATGAATTCGGCAACAAATTCTGCATCTGTTCTTTGAATGGCTTTTGCTTCTGGCCATTTAGTGAGATAGTCCATGGCTACTGTAATATATTTGTTGCTTCTACTGGTGATTGTTAATGGTCCGACTAAGTCAATTCCAATGCAATCAAATAGTTGTCCTATTTTGATTGGTCTTAATGGTTTACTGGGTTTTGTTCCACTTCTTCTCTAACAAGCATCACAATTTTAAACATATTGAATGATGTCTGGATATATTGATGGCCAATAATATCTTTTTCTGGTTCTTTCCATGGTTGCTTCTTTGTGAAAGTGTTTTGCTGTTGGATCTGAGTGCATGTTGAATAATATTGTTTCTTTCTCTGGTTCTGTGATTACTCTGGTTAGTTGCTTTGAATTTCTTCTGTTCTTTTAGTAAAGTATATTTTGATGGTTGATAAAATATTTTGATTGTTGTTTTATGTTTTTTTGTTTCTTTTGAGATAATTTTTCCTTGAACAATTGGGTATTTATATAATGTTGTAGTTGTTGGTATTTTTGGATATTTATCTTTTGTTATATTTTTGGGTTGAAATGTTTTAGATTTGTCTCATTTGTAACAATCCATCAATATTTTCATTGTCTTTTCTCTTTTTATAATGTACTGTATAATTAAATGGTAAAAGTTCTATTTTCTATCTGGCATGGCAATTGTTTTCAAATTTTTCTGGATTGAAGTCAATTCTTTGTGATTCGTATATATTTCAAACTTTTGGCTCAAGTATTTTTTTCATTTTATGACTGCCCAATAAATTGCTAAGTGTTCTAATGCTGGTGTTCCATAGTTTTTTTCAGCTGGACTCAAGCTTTGGCTGACATATGCTACTGGATGTTCTCTTTCATCTGGTCTTTTTTGTGATAGTACTGCTTTTAATGCTTGACTCAATGCATTAGTAGTAATAATAAATGGTTTACTGTGATCTAGATACATCAACACCAGAGCTTGAATAAGTCTTCTTCTTAGTGTGTCAAATGCTTTTTGTTGAGCTTCTGTTCATTCATACTTCACATTCTTAGTTTGTAAATGATGGAGTGGCTGGACCAGTTTAGAAAAGTTCTTGATAAAGTGGCAATAGTACCCTGCAAATTCCAAGAATGCTCTTAGTTCTGTGAAATTGTTTGGTACTGGAAAGTTTTTGACAACTTTAATCTTGTTTGGATCCGTTTTGATTCCATCTTTGCTTACAATATGTCCCAAAAACTTGAGTTCAGTTTTTCCAAAGAAATATTTGGTTGCATTTAGTTTCAATCCAGCTCTTCTTAATCTTTCAAATACTTGTTGAAAATGATGCAGATGATCGTCAAATGTTTTTGAGAACATATTGGTGTCATCCAAGTATACAACTACTGATTTTCATAATAATTTAGTATAGACAATTTTTATGAGCCATTGGAATGTTGCTGGAACATTCATTAAGCCAAATGGCATGACTTCAAACTCAAAATTTCCCTCTCTTGTAGTAAATGCTGTTTTTTTTTTGTCAGCTGGATTCATGGCTACTTGCCAGTAATCACTATCTAAATCTAATGTTAAGAACTATTTATTTCCTCCAAAAACGTTAAATAGTTCTTGGATTTTTGGAGTTGGATAACTATCATCTTTAGTTACTCCATTCAGTTTTTGATAATTTACACAAAAACGGATTTTTCCATTTTTCTTTTGGACTAGTACTACTAGTGATGACCATGGACTCATTAATGGCTGAATTAGCCTATTGTCAAGCATTCGGTTAATTTTTTGATGAATGATTTCATGGCTGGCTGATGGTACTTTATATGCTTTTTGTTTTATTGGCATTGCATCTCCAGTTTTGATCTAGTGCTGGATTATGTTAGTTCTGCCAAATTCATTTTTACTGGCAAAAATGTTGTTGAAATTGTTGAGTAATATCTTGAGTTGCATCCATTAAAGTGGGTCTAAATTTCCCAAATTTATCTGTTCCAATTGTTTCAGTTGGAGCAGATAACATTTGCTTTATTCATAAATGATTTGTGATGTGATATCCACATATCCACAAAGCTGTGGAAAATCTGGAATGTAGTTTGGTAGTTGATCCTCAACTTCAGTAGTTAAGTATTCAATAGTGGTTCTTTTTGGTATCTTAATAACATTTTCAGTTGTGTTATGGATGGGAATTTTGATATTTTTGGGGTTTTTGGCTGATATGTAAAGATTAGTGAGTCCAATCTTTTCTGATTCACAAATGATGGCTTCTGCTTCAAACAACTGAACTTGATTCTTTACTTCTTTTTTTATGGCTAACATATACTAGTCATATAATAGAATGGAAATTAATTGACAGGTTGAGATAATTTCTCCTTTGTCAATAACTTTTTTTTCCACCATATTAACTGGTATATTTATTCTACCTGTTGAACTAAATCTCTGTATCCCTCTAGCTGTGATTTCTAGTTCTTCCCTGCTTCCCATTAACACTAACTGAGCTATTTTCACCAGAGATAGAAATATTGCCTGTGCTATTTTTTTATTTGGCTCTATAATATATGTCTTTTTTGAATTATTTTGTAGCATAATAATGATATTTTCTACATATCCTGTGTTAATTATTCCTCCTCTGATGTTGATTCCCTTTTTCACTAAGCTATTCCTAAATGCTAACTAAATCATTGTTGTTGCTAAAATTTTCAGTGCTATCTTAAGATTAATACAGATGTGAAAATGTGGTTCCAATATGATAGCATTCTTCTCTAAATATCTCAGATCAAACTCTGCATCAGTATTATGCATGTGTTCTGGCATAATACCCTCATTATTGTCACTATATCATTTAAGTTCCTGCTTTTTGGAGAGATCAAGAAGTGCAATGTATATTTCGGGGTTTGATCAAAGTCTGAATCATTGATTTTTTTGTTGCTATTTTGAATGGAGCTAGAACTATTATTCTCATTATCATTGTTGTCAGAGTTTGAATCAAGATTAAAAATTGATTTCGATTCTGATACACAGCTGCTTATTAGTTTATCTTCTTCTGGGATTATATAAATCATGCATGGTGGTGGATTGTAAATGAGGTCACACTCATTACAATATTGAAAGTCACAGAAAATTAAACAATAGTCATATAATTGAGTGTTGATTTTTTTCAACTGTTGCTCTTGTTTCTCTCTAGTGGGTGCTAATTCCTGATAGTGTTCATAGAATTGTTCTGGATCTAGTAGATTTATGATTGGTTCTGGGTCCCAGTTAAGTTTTATGAATTCAGATGGATTATTTTTAATTGTTTTTATTTCTTCTGGTGATGCTCCTTCAATTTTGGCAAGTGCCATTTGCCAGATTTTGTTGTTATTGTGTGGACATTCATCCAATTGTTTGACTGCATGTCTCCAGGTAGTGTCTATAGGTGTTTTTTTTCTTATCCAGTCACTTATGAGACTCATGTATTAACATGATTTGTTGCATGTTCTCCCCCTCCCAGGAATGTCATTCCATATTTTTTTGTCAAGGAAAGTTTCCTCACAAGCCAAGCACAGCTTATTATCTCATTTTTCTACTCATTTTGGTCTTTTGAAATGTTTTATAACACATAAGCGACAGTAGAACTTGGTTGCCATCTGGTATTTCTTATCATTGCCACAGTAAGCATCTATTGATGACAATTTCTTGCTGCAATCAACACATATCAGTTTTGGACAGCAATAAGCAGATTGCTGTAGTATAGTATAGGAATTATAAGTGGTGGTGCTGATGAATATTGATCTTTCTACCTTCTCTTTTCCTTTTTCTTTTGTCTTTTCTTCCCATTCTCAATTTATTAGCTCTTCTTGGTTGTCATTGGTTCTCCAGGCTTGGTTGGAATTTCAGATAAATTTTTCTTTTTTCTTTCCTTTCCCATTGTTGTCCGATGAGAGTACTAGTGATAATTCATTGTGGTCTTTGTCAGCCCATGAGACTTGGTACACTTCGCAGGTAGGTTTATTTTCTTCTTCCTTGAACTTGATGAGTGGTGTTGGCATGTTGGTAGTTTTGAAATAACCACATGTGACTGGTATGCAGGTGTGTTGACCATTCTGGCTAAGTTGAAGCTCCTGCATGTTTCAGTCTAGTATGGTGTTTGTTTTGACTAGTCAGTTGTTACTAACTAGTGCTTAGTACTGTGTTGCTTCCATTACTAGAACTTTGATAGGTACTATGATGCTGTTAATTTCAATGGGTGGATTGTTAATCTCACTAATTAAAGTTTTGGTCACTCCATCGGCTGTTATAATTCTGGCACTGACAGCTCGATTAATTCGGTGACCTAATTGGTCTATGAGTTGTCTTGTGATGATGCTGCCGGCTAATCCACTGTCTAAGATTAGTTTGATTGAGTGGCCATCAACTTTGGTATCAGTGTATATGGTGGTAATGAGTTTTTCTTCAAGAGCAGCTCCACTAAATAATGACATGGCTAACAGTTCTTCGAGTTCAAATGGAAAAATAGCATCCAGTAATTTGTTCTTGGTGATGATAGCTGGTGGAATGTTGCTGGTAAGTGTTGTTTGTTAATTGGTTTCCAAATTATTGGGTTGGGCATCTTCTGGAGTAACCAGGAGACTTAAATAGTTCTGGAAACTCAGGTTTTGAGTATATTTGGTTCCTGAACTCTGGTTGGATAAACTGGGAATTGGTTGGTGAACAACTATTGCCAATCTCCAGTTTTGGATGACTCTCAATATAGGGTTTTTTGATGTTATTTGAGCTGGATTTGATAGCAGTGTTTGAACTGTGGGTGTCTGATAAATTATTTGTGACTGCAGTAGTTGATATATTATCAGTGTCTATGGTTGATAAACTGGAAATTGATATACAAATAGTTGATATATTGGTTGTTGCATCATTGGCAGTAAGTTGGTTGATATGATGCTGGATTGGATTGGTAACTCGGAGTTGGAAACCAGTATTACTGGAAGTTTTTGGTCTCTTCTTAGCTCTTATATGTTTGTTGTAATGCTGTTAATTCATGACTATGGGAAGTGTTTGAACCTCCAATAACTGAATTTATCTTCAAATTATCTCCTATAATTTGAACTGCTGGGCTTATAAGTAGAATGGCCAATTCCTTACCAGTTATTTTATGTAGTTACATTGTAGTAAATGTCAACTCTTTTCCAGAAAATGCTCATCTAAAAGCTTACTAAAATGTGTAGTTACTTTACTATAAAAGTCAACTCTTTTACAGGAATTCTCGTCTGTAGGCTACCCAATTGATTTATAATGAGAAAAGAAAGAAAATAAAAGAAATGTAAAAAAAAAGTAAAAACTGATTTATGGAAGTCGTTTCGGATCTAGGCCTGAACGTATTTTAACAGTTTACTAAAATTGGTAGCTAGTTAATTTCAAACTGTTAGTAGAAATTAGTTAATTTCAAGAGAATAACTAAGAATTTGGCTTTTCAAATTATTTGATATTTTTATTTTGTCTTTGTGTGTAAAGAATGATTCTAATTGTTAAATCTGAAGTAAGATACCTTTTCTTGAAAAGAGAAGCTCTTCTTTTATACAACTTGTCATAACACTATTTTATGAATTTGAACTTTGCTATTTTCTACAATTTTGCTGAATTAAAGATACATTTCAGCAAACTACAAGTTATTTCTGTGAACTATTAGATATTTTGGTGAACTATCAATTATTTTGGCAAATTTCTACAAATTTCAGTGAACTTTTTGAATGTTACATAGTTTGGAGTATTGCATGATTGATCATTGCAATTAAGTTACATTTGTGTTATGTACAAATTAGGTTATTAATTAAATGATAATTTCGGACATTTTGCTAATATAATAAATGATAATTTGAAACAATAATATATGCTAATTAATAATAGAAATTATAAAGATAATTTCATGCTAAATAATATCTCTAATTTTGTCTGATAACACCAGCAATCAGAGTTTTGATATTGATTTTCCAATCATTGGTTTTCTATTCTTGACTGACAATTGATTCTCAAATGTCCTTGTTTACCACAGTAGTGACAGATATGTATTTCTTGCTGCCATGGCTGATTGAATAATGATGAGGAATGTAACTGATTTTGTGAGTGATTTGTGATTCTTAAATTATTACGTTGTTAAAGTGGTTGATAAATTGCGCAATTGTCAGCTAAGTATCCTTCAAGCTTCTAGTTAATGGAATCACTAAATTGTTTCAATTTGGAATCCAATTTAGATGATCCATTCATTAATAGATTTACAGCTTGGGCATAGTTAGCTTCAAGTTTGGCTGCTTCAAAATTTCTGGCATTAGTAACTATGGCTTGAAGGTCTACTGGGTGCATTGGACATATGTATTGGAGGATGCTACTGTGCAGACCTCTGATGAACTAATTTAGAATTTGTGGTGCTGTGAAATAATCAGCTTGGATTGCTTGTATTTGGTACAGATTTTTGTGAAAGCATCCTAAGTATGTAGTGACTGCTTCATTTTCTTCTTGCTTAATAGTGGTAAAAGTGTTTGCCAATTGATTAATGCTATTATTATTACTAAAGTATTATAGAAATGTAAGCTTGAATGCATTGAAATTTTGGAGTTTGTTGGCTAGGCTTTGATATCATGAATTGGTAGTATCTTGGAGAAAATAAGAGATGGCTTGGAGGACTCTCACATCATTCTATCCATTGGCCATGATGGCCTTTTCAACATTGTTGAGCCATATTTGAGTGTCGTTTTCTTTACTTGTAAACTTCTCTAGTTTCACTATTAAAGTGTAGGCCATTGGATCTAAGTTCAGTTGTTGTTGTTGTTGTTGTGGTAGTTGCAGTTGTTGTTGTGTTGAAACAGCTGTTGGAGTTGTTGAAGCAGTGGTTGAATAGGTTGCTGAAGAGGCAGCTGTGGAATTGGTCTTAATATTGGTACAATTGGTGGTTGATCAATGATGATTACTGGGAGTAAGTTTTGCTGATTAATTGTTTCGGAGTTTGTATTGTTCAAATTTTGAGGAGTTTGAAAGTTTGGAGTTTCAATTTCTGGATTTTCTAACTTTGGATCTTGTTGAGTCTAAAAGTTTGGGGTTTTAATATTTGGGTTCTCTAGAATTGGGTTCTGGTAAGTAAATTCTTGATTTTCTGCTTCTTTTTTTTCTTCTTCTTCTGATTCTGTTATCTTTTAGAGATTTGCATTTCCAAAATTTGGTTAAGGTGATGGTAATCGGAATCCTGATGGCATTGGGGATTGTGATTTAAATCCCTCAAAGTAGTCGCCATAAGTTTCTAATAACTCTGCTTTTTTTTGTTTATTTTGAAATAGGAGTTGGCCAAATGTTAATGCCATGTGTGATGTGGACACACCTGTTGATGAGATGTTGATGGCACTTTCTGGTATATAATAGTATAATGGATTGGTTGGTGATTCAACTCTGGTTTTCTTCTAAGTAGGTAGTTGTATTTGTTTTGGTGTTACTGCTGGTGTTCACAACCTTCTTTTGCCTTTGTCTACATAGGTAATGGGAAATTGTTGTTGTGTATATTTTTTAATGGTTTGATTGATTTTCCTAATAATTGGTATGAAACTGTAGTTTTTTGGTAAGCTGGTATGATGAAATAATTCTGTATAGAAATTTTTTCTTGCAGATTCAATGTTAACTGTTCCTCCTAAACAGTCTGTAATTTTATCATTGATGTAAAAATTAAAGGTGGATTCTGCTGGAAAGTGGTTATTGTTTAGTCCTAATTGTTGGCCGTACTGTTAAAACAAAGATTTAGTAAATCCTAAATGGTTTGCTCCTATGTTTTCTGATTCTGCCACTTTTAGATGATTGTTGTTGGTGTTGATTCTCTGTAGGATTATACCTTACAGAGAGCACCAAATATTACAGGTAATTATTTGGGGTCTTAAATCAAATAACAAATCCATAACTTGGTATTCAGTGACTAATTTGGTAGATGATATTGGTAATATTGATACATTTATTATTATTTGACGGTGTAGTTTATCTGAAGATTTTGTTATTGAGTTTTTTGTATAATGGACAGAGATTTAATTGTTGTCTTTCTAGTAGCCTTCCGGAATTGCAATTTCATCAAATTTTTTTCTCAGCATGGTGGCTGGTAATCTGGCAGAGATGCCCTTCTGGTAAGCTATCTGTATATATATATAAATTCTATACTCTTCCTTTGGGGTCTTTTACCAGACTATTCTTGATGTCAATAACTCAGTGCTTAATCCTCAATCAATTAGTAAAACAAAGAAATAGAAGAAAATAAAATAAAATAAAATAAAATAAACAAAAGCAATTGCAAGTTAGTATCCCATTAATAG
Source organism: Geosiphon pyriformis (assembly GCA_016748015.1). Classification (NCBI taxonomy): domain Eukaryota; kingdom Fungi; phylum Glomeromycota; class Glomeromycetes; order Archaeosporales; family Geosiphonaceae; genus Geosiphon; species Geosiphon pyriformis. Next base: position 203,607 of record JAAOMT010000289.1, on the reverse strand, counting down.
CCATAATCAAGAGCTATTGTTTCAGCATGGTTAAGTATCAATTACTATTAACATAAAGTGTTGATAGTGAAGAGTGGATTTGAGATAAAAAATAATTATTTATTGATATTCATGAATTGGAAGGTTGCTTAGATGAAATCTAAACTAAGAGGTCTCTTTTTTTTACTTCTAATATTATCACTATATATACATAATTTGGGTTTTACAAGATTGCTTACATTCTCAAGTGATGTGCTATAATTTCTCAAGCAATGCTCACATTGTTAAAAAATGTGCCATATTTTCTTGACATTGTTCCACATTGCTAATTGATATGTCATAATTTCTGATTTTGCTCCACATTGCTGAGCAATGTGCTTACATGCTAACTACTACTCTCTTATTGGTCTACTATTTTTCTATATCTGTTTTTTTTTATAAGTAACACCACCAAAATTGAGGACCAATTGCCAAACACCATTCCAGATTTTCTACAATTGTGCAGATATGTAGATATCACATCTTAAACAATATATGGATGAGAAAAATGTTATCTGCTCTAGCCAGAACAGTTGGAACAAATAAACTTGGGAAACTTGAACCCACTTCAACAAATGCAACTCAAGATGTTACTTAACAACTTTAATGATATTTTTGTCAGCGAAAATAAATTTGGCAGAACTGACATAATTCAGCACCAGATCAAGACTGAAGATACAATGCCAATCAAACAAAGAGCATATAAGATACCACCAGCCAGCCATGAAATCATTCATCAAGAAATCAATTGGATGCTTGACAACAAGCTAATTCAGCCATTAATGAGCCCATGGTTATCATCAGTGGTACTAATCCATAAGAAAAATGGGAAAATCCACTTTTGTGTAGATTACTGGAAACTGAATGGAGTAACCAAAAGTGATAGCTACCCAACTCCAAAAATTCAAAAACTATTTGAGGCTTTTAGAGGAAAGAAATAGTTCTCAACTTTAGACTTAAACAGTAGTTATTGGCAAGTAGCCATGAAACCATAAGACAAGGGAAAAACAGCTTTTACAACTCAGGAGAAAAACTTTGAATTTAAAGTAATGCCATTTAGCTTGATAAATACTCCAGCCATATTTCAATGGCTGATAGAAATTGTCTATACTAAACTACTATGGAAATCAGTAGTCATATACTTAAACAACACCAATGTGTTCTCAAAAATATTTGATGATCATCTGCATCATCTCCAACAAGTATTTGAAAGACTCAAATAAACAGGATTGAAATTAAATGCAAACAAATACTTCTTTGGCAAAATAGAACTCAAGTTTTTAGGACATATTGTAAGCAAAAACAGTATCAAAACAGATTCAGATAAGATCGAAATTGTTAAGAACTTTCCAGTACCAAACAATTTCACAGAATTAAAAGCATTCTTGGGATTTGCTGATTACTACTATTACTTTATTAAAGACTTTTTCAAAATAGCTTAACCACTACACCAACTCCAAACAAAGAACATCAAATATAAATAGACAGAAACTTAACAAGAAGCTTTTGATGTATTAAGAAGAAAGCTTATTCAAGCCTTAGTATTAATCTATCCAGACCACAGCAAACCATTTATTATTACCACCAATGTATTAGGTCAAGCATTAGGAGCAGTATTATCTCAAAAAAAACCAGACAGACAAGAATATTTAGTAGCTTATGCTAATAGAAGCTTAAGTCCAGCTGAAAAGAACTATGGAACTCCAGTACTGAAACATTTAGCTATCTATTAGACTGTCATCAAATAAAAAAAATACTTGAGTCAAAAGTTTAATGTATACACTAATCACAAAGGATTGACTTCAATCCAGAAGCAAGAATTTAGAGACAATTGCCATGCCAAATAGAAAATAAAATTTTCATCATTTAATTATACAGTACATTACAAAAAAGGAAAAGAAAACAGAAATGCCAATAGATTGTTATAAATAAGACAAATCTAAAAACATTTCAACCCAAAAATATAACAAAAGATGAATATACAAAAATATTAACAACTCTAATATTATATAAATACCAAATTTTTCAAGAAGAAATTATCTTAAAAAAAACAAAAAAACATAAAACAACAATCAAAATATTTTATTAACCATCAAAAAATACCTTACCAGAAAAACAAAAAAAATCCAGATCAATCAACCAGAGTAATCACAGAACCAGAGAAAGAGACAATATTATTTAACATACACTCAGATCCAACAGCAGGATATTTTTATAAAAAAGCAACCATGAAAAAAACCAGAAAAAGATATTATTAACCATTAATGTATTCAGACATCATCTAATATGTTCAAAATTGTGATGTTTGTCAAAGAAGAGATAGAACAAAACCCAGTGAACCATTAAGACTGATCAAAGTAGAACAACTATTCAATCACATTGGAATTGACTTGATTAAACCATTAACAATAATCAGCAGAAGCAACAAATATATTGCAGTAGCCATGGATTATCTCACAAAATAGCCAAAAGCAAAAGCCATTCAAAAAGCAGATCCAGAATCTGTTGCCAAATTCATTCATTAAGATTTGATCTGTCAACACAAATGTTCAAAAAAACTACTATCAGATCAAAGAACTTACTTTGTGAATAGAATATTGGCAGAATTAAGTCAAAAATTTGGGATAAAAAGACTATTATCATTACCATATCATCTACAAACAAATGGATTAGTTGAAAGGTTTAACAGAATATTGTGTAAAGTCATTGCCAAAATCAGCCAAAAAAACCAGAACAAATAGAATTTGATTATATCATTAGTATTATTTGCTTATCGGACAATAAAGCAAGACACTACACAAGCAACACCATTTAAATTAGTATACAGTAGAACAGCAACATTACCAGTTAAGATAGAAGTCAAAACATATCTAACAGAACCAATAACAGAAGAGAATCTTAAAAAAACATTGTTAAGAAAAACATATAACTTAATGGAGACATTAAAAAACACATGGCAAAGAGCAGCTGATAACATCCAAAAGTCACAAGAAAAACAAAAAAAAAGACATAATAACCAACTACCAGAGAAACCAGTTGAATTCAAGATTGGAGACAAAGTACTTCTACATTGTATTAAAGTAAAAAAACAATGGAGTGGAAAATTTGACCCCAAATGGGATGGACCATTTCACATAGAAGAAATTCTTGGAAATGAAACTTATAAATTAAGGTTGAACAACAAAATCTTAACCAAAGCAGTACATAGTAATTGACTGAAACAATATCACCATATAGCATTATTATCTACCAATAATATTCCACAATTAGAAGTACAAAAATTACTAATCAAACCAAATAAGATTTCACGAGATCTAAAACCAATTATAATTATTAAACCAAACACATAAAATCAAACAACCAAAGGAGTATATAAAGACATAATATACATAACAAAAGACAACAGAAAAATGGAGATTACTGACGGTATTCACTCACTAGCACAACAACTTTTTCAACTAATTCAATAACAAGAGATGGAAATTACAATCAATCAACAAATTATTAGATACACAAACACCAAAAAAAGACCATAAGATAAAATATGGAGAAAAACAGAAAACACTGTGAACAAAATAATCACAAAAATGAAATTGGCAATAGAAACACAACTAAAGATCATTCAATATCAAGAATTGACAATAGAAACTTGGAATTAGTAGATACAACAATTTCCAAAAAACTTTTATTACTTTTATTTGGGACAACACTTGAACATTCAGGGCTTGTATACAGATAAAACAAAATGATTATTTGACACAACAATACTACAACAACTGGAACAATTTGTGGGAAAAAACAATTTGATCACACAAGCAAAAGCTATTTATTGACTACATACCAAATTTCAAGATCGACCAGAAATTTTACCCAATCCAGAAATAAACTACATTACTATTAACCAAATGGGAAAAATAATCAATGCTCTCAATTTGAAGAATTACAGAACAAAATAGCACAAGTAATTCTTGAAAAAAAAGTTCAAAAAATACTTAAAGACAGAGAATTAAAATTAGGAGATCTTAACAGAACTTAATATTAAAGAGGAGGGAATAATATTAACTCATAGAATATAGGAAGTATATTAGCATATAAATTAGCCAATCAGAAGTAGCCATAGTAAATATGGAATTCTAAGATTTCTCTCAAAAGAATTCCAGAATTCCAGAAATTTCAGGATTCTCATACAAGGAATTGCAGGATTCCTGGTGTGAAGAATCAAAGAATTAAGGAATCTCAATTATGTATATATATCAATAGCATTAGAAGTAGAAAAAGGGAGACTTCTCAGTTTAGATTTGATTTAAGCAACTTTTTACACCACAAATATTAAATAAATAATTATTTACTATCTCCAATCCACTCTCCACTATCAATACTTTATGTTGATTGTGATTGATACTTAACCATACTGAAACAATAGCTCTTGATTACAGCTATTGATGGGATACTAAAATTTATTGCCTTGGCTTATTTTCCTATCTTTTCTTTATTTCTTGTATTTTCTTTTTGTTGTTTACTAATTGATTAGAAATTAAGTTCTAAATTATTGATGTCAAGGATTGCTTGATAAAAGATCCTTGCGAGTGAGTAGAACACATAAAGAAATTACAAATTACTTACTAGAAGAGTACCAGCCATCAAGCTGAAAAAAGAAATTGACAGAATTGCGATTTTGAGAAGCTATAGATAAACAACTATTAAATCTCTGTCTATTATACAAAAAACTCAACCAAAACCTTTAGATAACAATACCTTCAGATTACCATCATTGCGAATAGCTTTTGAGCATCAAGTTATGGATTTGTTATTTGATTTAAGACCCCAAATAATCACCTATAATAACAGTAATATAACAATTTTTTTTAGAGATAATAGAGAGAGATCTAATCAAATCAATTCCAATTTTATTAAATGAATTTTTAACTAAAATAAAGCAAAGTAATTTTGTTGTTCTGGCTTTTTTTTTTCTTTGACAAAAATTACAATTGAAGATGTATTTAAAGATATTTTTATATATTGTAAGCCAATAATATAGATTAATTGTTTTTTCTAAGATAATATTTTTGTTAAAGTGTTTTGTTGTTAAATTTAAGTATATGTTAAACAAGATAGTTTTTTTGGTATCTTTTATAATTCATTGTGGTGTAAGATAATTTTGGTATTCTTAACAATATAATTAATTATTGTACAAGAAATAGTTTTGAATTTGTTTTTGTATAACATTTTGTTTCTATTGAAATAATTTCTTTTCAAATTAAAGTATAAACAAATATTAATATAATTATTAATAGGTAATTGTATTTATTAGTTTATAATTATATTTAAGTTATTTTTAATAAGCTATTGGTATTGGTGTTTTTAGCTCTTTCTTTATAATATACTTTGTATAAAAACTGCTGTAAGTAAGTATTTTATTTTGCATATTTTTTTTGAGTTGTAGTTTACTAAGTAACTAAATCAGTTTTTTATGATCTGTATATAAGTCAAATAGTTGACAAAGTTAATATCTTTAGTTTTATATAGTCTAGTAAATGGTAAAACATTCTATATTAGTAGCACTGTATATTTTTTTAGTAATGTTAATACTGTAATTAGCATATATAATTAAATGTTTTTAATTATCTGGTCTAATTTATAATAAGATAATTCCTAATGTATTTTTTAAGATATTTGTAACTACAATAGAGTGCTTATTAAAGTTCAGATAAATTAAGATTGGAGCTTTAATAAGTTGTTATTTGAGATAGTTAAAAGCTTTTTGTTAGTTAATTTTCTATATATATAAAACATATTTTAATAATAAGTAATAGAAAAATTTGGCAATATTAAAGAAGTTTTTAATAAATTGACAGTAGTATTTTGTTAATTCCAGAAATTTTTTTAGTTCTCACAAATTGGTTAGGACCAGAAAATTTTTTATTTTTTAAACTTTGTTAAAGTCTAATTTTACTTTATTTTTGCTATTTATGTGTTTCAGAAATTTTAATTCAGTTTTTCCAAAGAAATATTTATTAAAATTAAGTTTTAGTCCTGTATTTTATAGATAATTAAAGATTTGTTGGAAATAAAACAGATGATCATCAAAAGTTTTGAAAAATACATTAGTATTTTTCAGATATACTACAACTAATTTCTAAAGTATTTTTTTATACATAATATTTATTAAATATTAAAAAATAGCTGGAGTATTATGAAGTCTAAAAAGCATTACATTGAACTTAAAATTTCTATTTTAGATAGTGAATACTATTTTTTTTATTTATAAAGTCTATTTCAATTTGTTAATATTTATTAATAAGATTTAAAAATAAGAACTATTTCTTATTTCTTAGATTATCTAAAATTTCCTAAATAAAAAAAATTGAATAGCTATTCTCTTAAGTAATACTATTAAGTTTTTAATAGTATATGCAGAAATGAATTTTTTTATTCTTTTTAATAACTAACATAATAAATAAAAACTAGAGACTTAGTGATTTTTTAATTAGTTTATTATTTAATATTTATTGTACTTCTTGTTTAATTAAATTATTATTATTTGAAATTACTTAATAGGCTCATTGTTTAATAAATTTGGCATTACCAATATTAATTTTATGTTTTATAATATTAGTGTGTTCAAATTTGTTTTTTCTAACAAAGATATTAATATATTGGTTTAAAAAAACTTTAAATTGTATTTGTTATAAAATATTTAAGTTTTCCAATTTTAGTTTATCAATCTTTTTTGCAGTAAATAGATAGCTTTCTTTTGACAAGTTTTATACTTGTAAAGTAATGTTACAAAATAAAACCAATTGTTCAAAGTTTAAGATAAATTGGGGTTTCTTGGAATTTTAAATGTTTATAAAAATAAAAACCAATAAAAATTCTTTTAAAAATTTTAATAACATTTTTGGTAAAGTTGTAAATAAAAATTTTAAGACGTTTGTGCACTTTAGCAGATATATACAAATTGGAAATATTAGCTAAAAAATAAATTTTTAGGGCTGTCTCAAATAATAGGACTTAATTTTAAAATTTTCAATCAATTTTCAAAATATACTGTTAATATAAAGAAATAAAAATAATCATGTTGGTGTAAATAAATTCTATCTAGTTACTAGCATTATTATTTATAGAAAAAGAATACAAAAAAAAATAGGAAAAACAGATTATAAAAATAGGCTAATAGAAAAATAATATTTAATATGTAAGCATATTTTTAGAAATATATATATTTACAAAAAATAAGCACATTTTTAGAAAATCATAACACATTTTCAGAAATGTGCACATTTGCAAAAAATGAGCACATTGTTAATAAATCATAATACATTGCTTAAAAATAAGCATAGTTTTAAAAAGTAGTATAAAAAAAAATAAAAATATATAAAATTTTGTATAATAAAAATTATGCATATATAGCAATAGTATTAGAAGTAAAAAAAGTATTAAAATATTCACATGTTCAAACAAGTGTTTAGTTAGTTAACAATAAATATTCATAACATACTTTTTTTTTCAAAAAATAGTTTTCTATATCTTAAAGTAAAATAATTCAAAATATTAAATAAAATTATTGTTTTATTATATAATTTATGTCATTTTTTTTATTGAATTAATATTATTATTCTTTGATTTTCTCAACAACTTATGTTAATAGTATTTGCTACTTAACTACATTAGATTAATAGCCTTTGATTATGACTATTAACAAAATACTAATTTTTTATTATTTTATTTTTATTTTTATTTTTTTTATTTTGTATTGTATACTAATTGATTAAAAAATTAAGTACTAAGATATTAATATCAAAAATAGTCTGGTAAAAGACCTATAAAACAAGAGTAAAAACTTAAAAATAGCTTACTAAAAAAACATAACTGCTAAATTAAACTGGCTTTTATATTAAAGAAAAAAATTTAGGAAAACAACTATCAAGTAAATTTTTATCTATTATACAAAAAACTTAACCAAAACTTTTAGATTCAATAACTTTTAAAAACCATTCACAGTATCATTAACTATTGAATACCAAGTTAAAAATTTGTTATTTATTTTAACATCTCAAATAATCATTTATAATATTTAGTGTTCTTTGTAAAATATAATTTAACAAAAAATAAGCATTAGTATTAATTATTCAAAAAAGTAGCAGACTTAAAAGTTATAAAAGCAAATCATTTAAGATTTGCAAAATTTTTATTTCAACAATTTTAACAATATTTAAAATTAACCAGTAATTATTTCTTAACAAAATCAGTTTTCAATTTTTATATTAATAAAAGAATTATATATTTTCTAAAAAAATAAGCAGATTCCAAATCAATAAAAGAAAATTTTTACAATGAATTATTTCAATACATTAGCTTATTACAGAATTATTAATTATTATTAAAATAAATTGCAAAATTAAAAAATACACTTAACAAAAGTTTTTTATTACATTTGTAAATAAAGACAAAAACAGAATACAAACATTAGCAAATATACTTAAACCAATACAACTACCTAACTAAAAGAAATCCAAAGTTGTTTTTTTATTACATTTGTAAATAAAGACAAAAACAGAATACAAACATTAGCAAATATACTTAAACCAATACAACTACCTAACTAAAAGAAATCCAAAGTTGTTTTTTTATTACATTTGTAAATAAAGACAAAAACAGAATACAAACATTAGCAAATATACTTAAACCAATACAACTACCTAACTAAAAGAAATCCAAAGTTGTTTTTTTATTACATTTATTTTATCATTATATATTAAAAAGTATTATTAACATATTATCAAAATTTGTATTATTATTAATAATAAAACCAATTATTATAAGAGTTTTATTTTAAAACAATTAAGAGAAATCTAAATTGCTAGAAACCTATGACAATTATTTTGAAGAATTTAAATTACAATTAATAATACTATTAGAACTTTGATTATTGCCATCTTAACTTAATTTTGGATTTACTAATAATTGAACAAACACTAATTCAAAAAAAAAAAAACAGTAATTAGAAAAATAATAGACAAAATCTGATCTCAAATAAATTAGAAATCTAAATTCAAATAAATCCAAACAATTTAAATTCCACTTTTATTATTTATAACAACTTATTTTTAGTTATTCAAATTAATCCTCCAATTATACCAATAATTATTTCTTAACAATCATAATTACAATTATAACTACTTATACCAATAACATATATACTAATTACCAAATTAAAAAAATTTACTAATAAAGAAAACAATATCTAAGTCTGGTTAAATAATGTTACTATTATTCATAAAAAATAGAAATTATAATAGTTAGATAAAAATAACCAATTAGAAATAAATATAGTAAAAAGAAAAATTCAAAGATTTCTTTTAAAAAATTTCAGAATTTCAGAATTTTAGAATTTTTTTTGAAAAATTAAAAAATTTCAAAGAATTTTGTATAAAAAGAATTATGTATATATAATAGTAATATTAAAAACAAAAAAAGATATTTAAACAAATTTTTTAGACAAATAATTAAATACCTCTCTTTTTAAAAATTAGTTTTTTATATTTTAAAATAGAATCATCTAAATATTAAATAAAATTATTATTTTATTATCTAATTTATATTATTCCTATAATTGAATTAACATTACTATTTTTCAATATAATTAGCAATTTATGTTAATAATATTTACTATTTAACTATATTGGAATAATAGTTCTTAATTATGACTATTGACAGAATACTAACTTTTTATTTTTTTTCTTGGTTTTTTTATTTTTTTTTATTTTTTTTGTTGTTTATTAAGTAATTAAGAAATTAAACACTGAGATATTAATATTAAAAATAGTTTAATAAAAAATATGTAAAACAAAAATAACAAACTCAAAAAAAAGAATAGTTTTTTAAAAAAACACAATTGTTAAATTAAACTGGCTATTATATTGAAGAAAAAAATTTACAGAAGAAACCACTATTTGAATTTCTGTTTATTATACAAAAAACTCAATTAAAATCTTTAGATATTCGAAAATTTTCAAAAATCAACAGCATAATTAAATATTAAGCACTAAGTTATGAGTTTGTTATTTATTCTAATACCTAAATAATCATCTATAATATCATAAAAACCATTATAATCAATGGTTAAAATAATGCCAGAGCACTAAAAATCATTTCATATTTTTTTTAAAATACTGGTAACTTGTAGTATTAGAGCTTAGTTAATAAGCTTTAAATTTTTAATACATTCAAACAAAATTTCTTGCAGTATTTTAATAATTATAACAGTATCAATTGCTTGTTAACAGAATTTATTATTATCAAACAAAACAATATTAAAGTTATTATTACATACTTAGAATGCTTTCATAAAAATTTGTATTAAATCCAAGCAATAAACACAAATTATTTTACAATGCTACAAATCTTAAATGAATTTATTCATAGATTATGCAGTAATTTGTTGTAACAAATATGTTTATTATATTTAAATACCTTTTAAGATGCAGGTACTTATATTAAAAATTTTGAATTAACTAAACTAGAAATCAATCATGCTTAAATTATAATCTAGTAATAAATAGATCATCTAAATTAGACTTAAAATTAAAACAATTTAGTAAATCTATTAATCAGAAATTAGAAAAATATTTAATTAATAATTCTGTCATTTATTAACTTTTATAATATTACAATTAGCAAGAAAATTTTAATTAATTTTAGAATTAATTATGTCTATTATTATTATTATTACTAGCAAATCAATTATGACAATAAAAAAGAGATATTTATTACTATTATTATAAACAAAAACATCTGAAAATTAACTGTAGAGCAAGATTAAATAACCAATAATTAGGAAATTAATATAGAAATTCTGATTGCCAGTTTTAAATCTTAAACTATATTAGTAATTTATTATTAAAACAATACTAATATTAACTTTAATACTTTCAAATGACATTATCAATATATGTACTTTTAATTTATCAAATCTTAGTACTGGTAATTTATTAATTTATACAGCTACCAATAATTTATTAGTTTCAACAAATTTAAGCATTGTTCCAAATTTCAGCTTAAATAAACCAAAGACCAAGAATTACTTATACTTAATAAAATTAAAAATTAGTTATTAGGTTATTAAATCAACAAATAAAATTATATAAATAGAGTTCAAAAGGTAGATATGCTCAAAACCCAAATTTTTAAAGCTATTTAAGTCTTTTAATTATTTTAGCAAACAATTTATTTAACAACTTAGAAACTCTAAAATCACTATTCACTAATAATATTCTATTAACAATTGTTACCAAAAATAAATCACTTATTGTAATATTTTTTTTTAAACTTAAAGAATTAGTAATAATGTTTTTTTTAGTAAAGTCATATTTGATACCAAACTAATTACCATTATATATATTGATATTAAAATTAATAATTATTTATTAAACTTATCCTTAATAGTAGATTAACAGATAATATAATTACATAACAACTTATAAACTAATTAGATTGTTGAATTAATCATGCTACTAATGCCAGAATTATTATTACTAATAAAACAACAAAGACTTTCATTGACAAAATCAATAACTTTTTATTAGAATTTAACAGTATTATTGTGTCAATCAAAGTTCTAATAATGAAAGCCATATAATATTAAGCTTTTATTAATAATAACTGGCTTATTAAGACCAATGCTGTACTCAACTAAAATATCCAAAAGCTCTAATTAAATTATAACAGTCAGCAAAGTTGAGTACTTACTACTTGTAATTATTTCAAAACTTATTTAAAAAAGCAACTATTAATTAAATTAGAGAAAAAAAAATCTATTTAAAAAAGATATTAAGTTTTTTAGACCAAAGAAAAACATAATAAATTGCCACTAATGTTTATATAAGAAGAAGAAAAAAAATAAACTTTAAGTCACTATTTTTACAAATAAACTAGTCAATAATTAGTATGTTCTATATTCAATATTAGAACCAAAAAAACAACTATCTTACATCTTATTTAAATACAAAAATTGTAATAAAAAGCTTTTATTTATAAAAGTTTGCATTTTATCAGAAAAAAAATATGAAATATGTATCTGTTACTTTTGTAAAACTTGTTATTGAGAATGCTTTAAATAATTAAAGTAACAGAGAAAATAAAACAATAAGCTTTCCTTAGTTTGTGATAAAATTTTTTCAAATAACAAAATATGAAACAACATTTCTGTTTGAAAAAAAATATGTAATAAATTATATCAATATATAATTCTTATTAACAATTGGGTAAACAAAAAAATATCTATAAATACTATATAAAACAAAGCTCTTTTACATTCAAACAGTTATTTATATAATAAAATCTGGAAAATAATAACTGCTAAAGTTAAAAACATGTTATCAAGCAAAATTTGGAAAATTAAAAATAGTCCATTAGAATCTGTTAAAACTGTTCTTATTTTAAACTCAGATATTTTTGTTAATATTATAAGTAATCTAGAATAATTTCATAAATATTATCAAAAGTTGGCACTTATTTAAGAAAAGCAAAAACAATGTTTAGAACAATTAAACACTAGACTATGTAAATATTGTTTAATTCTTAGTGACTTTGAATATTATAATAAGTATAATCTTATTTATAATTTATTATTACACATGATTTATTCGATTTTTTAAAAAAAAAACCAATTAATAATTGTATTTTGGAATTAAAATTAAAATTTAATTATAATTTAAATTTCAATAATAATAATAATAATAACAACAGTTCTAATAATATTAACAATAACAATAATAATAATTTAAACTTTAATTTAAATTCCAAACAATATATTATACTTTCAAATCTTTTTATAAAGCAAAAACTTAAATAGTTTAGTAATAATAATAAAAGTATTATGCCAAAATACATACATGATACTAATATAGAATTTGATTTAAATATCTTAGAAAAATTATTATTATATTAAAACCTTATTTACATATTAGTATAGATTTAAAAATAGCATTGAAAATTTTGACAACAACAATGGTTCAATTAGCATTTAAATCTAATTTAATAAAAAAGAAAATTAACATTAAATAAGAAATAATTGATGCAAAATATATAAAAAATATTATTATAATGCTACAAAAAAAATTAAAAAAAGCATATATTATTAAACCAAATAAAAAGATAATACAGACAATATTCTTGCTTTTAGTAAAGATAACTTAATTAGTATCAATAAAAACAAATAAAAAGTTAGAAATAACAACAAAAAAAATTAATAAGTTTAGATCAACCAAAAAAATGAGAATATTAGTTAATATAACAGAAAAAAAATTAATTAATTAGAGAAAAATTATCTCTATTTATTAATTAATTTTTATTTCATTATATAATCAATATATATTAGAAATAGTAAAAAAAATAAAAAATTAACTGCAGATTTTTAAAGGAAAATCTATTATTTATAAATCAAAAAAATTGTTATTATCAATTTATATTTACCAGTCAAAACTTATAAACACATTAAAATTTCAATTTATAATACAATTAAAGACCCAATAGAAATACTAAAAAGAATTATCATCAAATAATTGAACACAGAAATTAAGAATCAATTATTTACTACTATTTTAGATTTTTTACAGCTATATAAATATGTAAATTTTATATTATAAATAATTTATAACTAAAAAGAATATTATTTATTATAATTAAAACAGTTAGAGCAAATAAACTTGAGAAATTTGGATTTTTTTTAACAAATATAAATCAAATTACTATTAAACAGAAAGCATATTAAGTATTATTTATCAATCATAAAATTATTTATCAAGAAATCAACTATATATTGAACAATAAATTAATTTAACTATTAATAAGTTTATGATTATTATTAATTGTTTTGTTTAAAAGAAAGAACAGAAAAATTTACTTTTGTGTAAATTACAAAAAATTTAACAGTATTATTTATAGAAACAACTACTCAATTTTATAAATTCAAAAACTATTTAATATTTTTGATAGAAAAAAATAATTCTAATTATTAACAAGTAGTTATAAATTTAGCCAATAAAAAAAAAACAGCAATTATTACAAGAAAAAAAAATTTGAATTTAATATTATGTTTTTTGGTTTAACCAATATTCTAATTATTTTTTAATAGCTAATAAAAATTGTTTATAATAGATTGTTATAGAAATTAATAATAATATACTTAAATAATATTAATATGTTTTTTAAAACATTTAATGATTATTTTTATTATTTTTAACAAGTATTTGAAAAACTAAAAAGTGCAAAATTAAAGTTAAATATTACTAAGTGTTTTTTTAAAAAAACCAAATTTAAGTTTTTAAAACATATTATAAACAAAAACAACATCAAAACAAATTCAGATAAAATTAAAATAATTAAAAATTTTTTAGTATCAATAAATTTTACAAAACTTATTTATTTAAAATATTAATTAATATTGTACTACTTTAGTTTAATACACAAATTTTTATATGTTTTTTGAGTTTACTAGCAAGACTTTAGTAGTTTTTTGCACATATTTAATGAAAACAGTTCATAAAAAACTGCCAATTGTAGTTAAAAAAAAGTTTTATAACAAGAATTATTCAGAAGTAATGTGCTTATTTTATGATAATATTGAATTATTAGATTATATCTTTACTTATTTGAAGAATGTTTTTGTGTACTTTAAAATTTTGTTATATTATATTAAGTTGTGAAAGTTTTTAATGAGATCTTGTTTTTTGTTGTCATCTTTAATACTATATATTTTCTTTTTGAAAGCATTAAACATTGATATTTATAAGATTTTATACAAAAAGTTTGTTTTTAAAAACTGAATTAATAAAGCAGCATTAATATTTGATAATAAAAAGAAGACTGTATTAATAATAACTGATTTTGTCTGCTGTTTAGTTGAGAAGTATTATAGTAAGTTATGAAATTTTAAGTTAAAATACAGAATTAATATGGAGAAAAATAGCTTAGTTGTTAATAAAAAAATATTATTTAAGTTGTATAATGGCTTATCTAGTTTTTTGTTAATAAGAGTGGTTTATTTGTTTGGTGTTATTAAATTGTTTATTATTGGTTTTAAATTGTACAAAACTTGCTTGTTTTTTTAGATTTAAATAATATTTTAAAATTAATATAAATATATAATATAGTTTTAATTGGTTCAAATAATCAGTCATATATAATAAGTACATAAGCTATATATAATTTAGACTACTTAGTTTGTTTCTATATATTTTTTTTTTTACATTTTAATAAGTGAAGTCCAAATACTGCTTAGTATTATATATTAAATAGTAATTGGATTATATTCATTAAATTGGTTTTTTAAATTAATAAGTAAATTTGTATTATTTTTTGTTTATATAAAATTAACTATTATTAAAAATTTATTATAATTATTTTTAATAAAAAACTTTTAAATATTAAATTTAAATTAACTAATTTTTATTTTTATAATTTTAATATTAAAACTATTTATTATGTATTATATTTTTTGTTTTAATAATAACATTAATTTTTTTATTAAGTTTAATATATAAAGTCTAATTACTATCCAATATAATACAATAGTCAAATATTTCAAATTAAATATAATTTATATATAATTAAACATTTCAATTTAAAATATGCTATATTGAATTTAATAAAAAAAATATGTATAAAAACAAATAAATTACAATTATTTTAATTAATTAATTATTTATTTGGCAGTATTACTTGTATTAAGTTTAATCTTAAAAATTTAAAGTTTTTAAAATGTTTTTATTTAATTAAATATTTTTTTTATTAATTTTATTATCATAAATTTTTAAATTTTTATTATTTTTAGTATTATAATTTTTTATGTAATTTATTTAATTTATTTTTAAAACTATTAATTTTTTTCTTAAACTATATATTTATCTTGTAATTTAGTATAAAACAGAAAAAATATTAAATAATTTAATAATTAAAATAACTAAAATACTAACAAACTTAACAATAAATCTAATTAATAAAACTAATACAACCAATTTAAATTTTAATAAAAAATTAAAAACACAATAGCAGAAAAAATTATTAAAGTAAAAGTTTTAATATAAGATTTAATATCAATAAAATAGTGCTTAAAAACTTTAAAACTAATCATAAATTTAAATAAAAACTTAGAAAAAAACGATAAAACCATTTTGTAATTTATAATTAAATAATTTAAATCTTAATATCTAAAACAATATTAATAATTAAAAGTTTTTTATTAGATATAATATTTTTTAAAATATTATTTTAATAATTACACTATTTAAATTTTTTTAAAAACTAAAAATAGTAATTACATATTACAACTGTTAAAAAAATAAAAAAAATAAAAAATAAAACAGATGTAATTATAGATTTAAAAAATTAATTTGTTAATTTTAAAAACTATATAATTAAAGTTAATTAATTTAGTTTTAAATTTATTATAAAAAATAATTTTTTTTGATTAATAAAAAAAATTCTTAATTATTAGAGTTAATTAACAATTAAAAACAATTATAATTATATTAAATTACTTAAAATAAACAATAATATATTGTTAAATTTTAATAAATTTTAATATAACTTAAAAAACTTTACCAAAAATGCCAAAAGTATTTTTAATATTAGTAATAATAATATTTTTAAGCATATTTTATACAACAATAATAGCAAAAAAAAATTTAACAATTTTAAAAATAAAAAAACAGATAAAGTTAACAAATTTAACTTAAAAAACAATATTTAAAAAACCTAAAAAACAAATTATTACAAAAAAACTTTATATTGTTTTTAAATATTAATAAATTATACATAAATTAAAAAGCAATTTTAACATAAAAATTATTTATTTAAAGAAATTTTGAAGATTAATAATTGTTTTTCAAATACTATTAAAAATATTATTATTAAAAAAACAAAAAAAAAAGAAATAAAATCAAATTTAATTTAATTAATTTAATTTTTAAAATTAAATAATTTTATAGATTAATTAATTAAAAATATATTTAAAATATAACTTGTTTTGCTTTTAAAACTGATAAAAATTAATTAAAAAATAATATAATAAATAATACTAATTAAAAATAACTTTAATAAATATATTGTTATTATTTAAAAAAATTATTGTTTATAATTAAATTTAAATTAAATATTATAAGAAATACAATTGTGACAAAACTAATATAATTACCAAAAAATTAACTAAAACCAGTATTTTATTTTTTACAAAAAAAACAAACTCTAAAAACTAAATATTGCTTTAAAAAATACCAAAAAAAAACTATTTTTAAGTATTTTAAAAAAATTAATTGCTTTAAAAAAAAAGATAAAATAATTTATTTTTTGGTTTTTTGGTTATTTAAGTTAATACATATAAAACAATAATAAAAAAATAGCTTAATTATTAATTTGTTATTATTATTAAAAATTTTAATTATTTTTTTTGTTGTTATTAATATCAGATTATTATAAAATTTATTGTTAATAAAAGTTGTTAAATTTTTAATAAATTAATTTATCTTTAAAGTATTTTTTTATATTTTAAGCTATTTATATTATTAAATTTAATAAAATAACCAATTTTATGCTAATTATTTTGTAGTAAAAATCAATTTTTTTAATAATTTATAGTTACTTTATGATAAAAATCAACTTTTTTATAAGACTATAAACTACTTAATAACATAGTAAAAAAAATTAAAATGTAAAAAATGTAAAAATTTTTTTTTTATTTAATCTTAAAATTAATTAATTTTTAAATATTAGTCAAAACTTATAAGTTTTAAAATAGTGTTTTATTTATAAAAAAAGTGTTTGGGTTTTAAAATAAAAATTTGTTTTATTAATTTATTATAATTAATTATATTATTTCTAAATAAAATATATTTTTTTAAGAAAAAAACTCTTTTTTTATATATTTTAATATAATATTATTTTATAATCTAGCATTTTTTTTTGTTAATATTTAATAAACTATTAAGTATTTTAGTAAATTATTAAATATTTTAACAAATTTTTAAATATTATATGATTTAAAATATTGCATAATTTTATTATTGTATTTAATTATAATTATATATTATACAGTTATGATTAAAAACCATAATTTTTATTAGTTATTATATGTATTAGCCACTAATATTACATAATTAACCACAGTATTTTTAGATAATAATTAATAACTTGATTATTAACCTGATTATTGATCTGATTATTAATTTGATCAATAACTTGGTTATTAACTACTTTTAATAACTATATAAATAATAAATCTCTTAGCTATAGAAAAATATGATTAAAGTAATAAAATAAAATTTATTATTAATTACTTTTTTTAATATTGTTTATTTTCAAATATCTAAATATCTTGAAATAAAAAATTATTTATTGGTCTTTATATATCTTATTTTTTTTCTTTTATGATTTGTATTGTTAAAAATTAGCCTAAAAAATGATTGTTTGCTTTTGTGATTTATTGAATAAAAAAATAATTAAAAAACACAATAATACTTGTTATTAATTCTAAGAATTGTTAAATTAAAACATAAAATAATAGCAATAATATTATTTTATTAACAATTACAAACTATTTTTTTATTTTTAAATTCTTAAAAAAGATTTGTGACTGTAATTTTTATAAAACTAATCATATATATTGAATTTTTACTTATTTAATTCACTTTTTTATTGTAATTTATTCTTTAATTAATTTTATTATTTTATAATTCTGTTTTTTTTTGTTATTTATTAACTTGTTACTTTAACCTATAATAATATTAATTAGATTATTAAATAAATAATAAGTAATAATTTTATGTTAATTAATAATATTATTAAAAATTTTGAAACTTTTTATAATAATAATAATTGTATTAGAATTAACTTTAAATAAAAAATAAACTTTTATTTAAATCAAAAAAAATGCTTTAAAATTAACAAAAAACCAAATTTTAACTATTTTATTTAAGAGAAATAATTTTACAAAGTATTATTAAATTCTATAATTGTAAATATTTTATTAATAAAATTATTATTAATTGCTTTAGAAAATAAAAAAATTGCAACTTTTTTATTTTTTGTTTTAATTATAATTATAAAATTATAAAAAAAAGAGTTTTACTTATATTATTAATTCTAAATTGGTTTTTTTAAAAACAAAATTGCAAAAGTTATTTATTTTTATAAAATTAATAATTAAGTTTATTAGTTTTTTTGTTGTATTGATTTTATTTTTTTTAATAATTAAAAAGTTTTTATTATAAAATCAAATTTTTGGGAGGTTTTTTTTAAAAACATAAATCAAAAACTTTGACAAAATAGTTATTAATATATACAAATTTTAATAATAATAATAATAATAAAAGCAATAATAATAATAATAATAACAACAATAATAACAATAACAATAATAATAACAACAACAACAACAACAATAATAATAATAATAATAATAATAATAATAATAATAACAATAATAACAATAACAACAACAATAACAATAATAACAATAACTATAACAACAACAACAACAACATTATCATTATCAACAACAACAAAAATAACAATAATAACAATAACAACAACAATAATAATAAATTACAAAAAACAAGATAATAGTTTTTACATAATTAATTAGTATATTCAAAATTTTTTTTTTTACAAAATCAATTTTCAATAAACAAACAATTATAAGAAATTATCAATAAATATAAAAATTAATAATTAGTATTAATATTAAAATAAATATTTTAATATTAGGTTTAATTGTATTGATTCAAAATAACAAAAGATTGAATTCTTATATAATAAATATAAAACAATTATATTTGCTATTTATTAATTTCAATCCCTTTATTTGATGATAATATTAACATGCGAAAAAAAAAGCAGTAAATATATATCAGAAGTATGAGGGAAAATGTATTCAACTCTTCGAATTTCTTCTTGGGATCGCTGTATTAAACAAAAATAATATCCCGAGTATTTCCAGTACGAAAAATTTTTGGTTTTTCAATAATTTACCATAATACTTAGTAGACACTAGTAAGATCTTTAAATTTTTCTTCCCTCCCTTTTTGCAGGTTTCATTCGACAAATGTTCAAAAGCCAAAAGAATAAAAGTCTTTGACAAAGTTAGAGAAAAAGAATTTCTAAATGATCTTCAAATATCGATAATTTTCAAAGATAAAAGAGGACTGGAAATTTTCGATTTAAATTATGGAGTTGAACCAATCGCTTTCACATCCAACATTATCAAAACCACTGAAATGTTTTTTTTATTCAGGAAATGCTAGTTTTATTAGGAAAAAAATTGATTCAGAATTAGATGGGATCAGTCTTGCGCATCACTCAAAATACTTTTTATCAGAAGGATTGAATTCAGAACGCAATTTATTCATGCTTTTTTGATCAACCCTATTCCTTTTGCCTTGAATAACAAAAAAACGCGTCCAAAAATATGAACCGAAGTTCAGAAAGAGATGATTTCCCCTTTTCCTTAACTACAGAAAGAGGAGTCACCCCTTTTTCACCTTCAGGAACTACTAGCAACTCTGAGGGACCTTTATCACTGAAAAGTTTTGATAGTGTTGATCAAACTAATTTGGAGGTGCTTTCTCGTCGACTGAAAATTCAATTCGAGGACATTTCAGGTGATATATCGCTCACATGCTTTTTGCACGTTAAGGCCTTAAATTTTTTAATATATATCTATTAAATAGCTTTGGTAAAGGATGTGAATGAGAAACTTAGCAAAGAGTTCGTAGAGACTAAATGCGTAGAAAATGGGTTAGAGGAATTATTACGTAGTATTGAAAAGTTTAAAGCTTTACAACAGGTGTGCCTGATTTATGACTTCGTGGATGATATGGATGAAATAGGTAATATTTCTACTAACAATTTCTTAGTATTGTCCAGACTAATAAATTCTTCCCTTGATCAATAAGCTAATTTCCTTTCTGATTCATATAGGTGTTAGCCTTTGGAACGCTTCGAGTGCAATGAAAACAACTATCCCTTGTAGCGGAAAGGAGGCTAATAATGAACTTATTGCTCTTAGTAAGCCGTCAAGACTTTTTAAAAGCCTTATCTCTTTTAATTATTGATGGCATTTTCGCACTCTCCAGTTAGACAAGTTGGTTTAACGATGATTGATGTTGGATCAGTGGTAAATACCGATGATAAAAGTGGGTTCTGTATTAATGTAGCTTTTATTAGCACTTCAAAGATTTTTCACTAATATTCCTTTCTGTTAGCTATTATAAAAATGCTCACGCTGGCTACGAAAGTGGGAAAAGCATGGCTTGGTAAATTAAATTTCTTTGTTTCCATCACAAACCCTTTTACAATAATAAATATGTTCAATCGATAGATTGTGGAAGAAGTGACAAAGCTGACCAAGTTTTGCGATCCGCTAGTTTCGTAAGCACTTTTTTCTATTTCAATACAAACAGTCATTTAAGATTAGATGACTTTTCTTGTTTTATAACAATGCTAGTACGAAGATGGTGTATTATCTATCCAAAGTAGATCCAATATCCAACAAGCCAAATGTGCAGCTTTAATTGTATATTATGCTTATCGAGCCGAAGCTGTAGGTTTCTGTTTTTATTTAAAAAAAAAATTAAAACTTTGCTAGCTAAAAAGATAATCAGAAAGTCTTAATTTAAAAGGCTTGGAAATTAGCAAATAGTCATGTTGCCAATTTGATGATTCAACACGCGACAGGTAAGATTTTGTAAAACTGTCGTTAAACAGATCATAGATTTCAATGTTGATTTTTTGTCTCAATTACACCAGACCCGAATCATTTGGACTATGTAACCCCACGAGAGGTGAGCTATCGATGAAACTTTTGCACATTTATTTGGTCACTCGCTTAACAGTGAATCAAGGTTTTCGGACTTTCCAGGTTGAGATTTTATGCCAAGTATGCTTCTCAATAGGGCATCAGGCTTCACGTGAAGGTAAAACTGGCGATGCAATAAAATGGCTGCGAAAATGTCATGATTTATTATCAGATCGAATGCCCGAGAAGGAGGCTGGAAGGACGAAAATTTTGGTAACTAGAAGCCCTATTTTTGAGTCTTTTCCTGAAATATTTTGTGGACATAAGAAATTCATTTTATAAATCAATCTAAACCTAGACGAATACCTTAAATATTCTTGGTAAGTATAAAATCAGTTGAAACAAATTTTAGATTCAACTTGATGCAATTTAAAATACTAAATTTATATCTACCAAAGCGCTTTCATATTTGAAGAATTCGAATCACAATGAATCGAACATGGACCTTGCGGAGAATTCTATTAATCTATGCTTAGAAGTAGGTTATCGTCCAATCTATATCATATATTCTTGGTTTAATTCTATGATCCTTATTGAGAAATATCTCTGTCGGTCCAAAGGAAGACCCAGGGAATATTCTAGCCTCCTCTTTAAAGCTGAAAATAATGAAAATAAGGAATGCGAACAATGCGAATTTTGAAGAAGGCTTGTTTCTATGGCAAAATTTTTAATTTTCCGTCAAATATTTTGAGTCCTAAAGCAAAACATTATTTAAAGTTTGAATTATACCATTTTTCATTCATCCTTTAGTATATATTGGACTCATGAAAGCTGCTCAGCTCAACAAAGAAAACCTAAAAATGTAAGGGCAATTTTGGCTTGAGAAATGTTTTTAAAATTCAATTCAAATATTGTACTCATTTAGAAAACACCGTTCAATCAATTAGCATTCTGAATATAGCCCATTTTGTAAGCGAAACAAGGTACTATTGATTAAAGAATTTCACTTCTGGCAGAGATTGAAGCGGTAAACTGATATTTTGATAGTCCTTTCCTCGCTTTATCCGGGCTCGATATTCTCTTGGAAGAGACACTTTCTGAGATTCGAAACGTCGGGTACATCGAGAAAGCGATTATCACAAAGTTTCATATAATAGGAAATAGCAATCAAAAACTGGATTTGGATGATGCGATCAAAAGCGCTGAAATTTCGCTCGGCTGTAAGTTCAATTTTATTATCTTTGACAAATTTCATTATAATTAATGGACAGCTTCAATTTCACTCTCAATGTATCCCTTGTAGATGAGCAGCGTCATGGAATCGTAATTGGACATAAAGCCAAAGTCGCATGTCAATTGGTATACCAAAGTTTATTTCTTGTCTGGATATTGCAAATTTCATATGTGATGATTTCAGCTTTTCATTATTTATACTCAGATTCTTTGGCAAAATGGGGATCGTCATTATATTGTGAGCTTACCGCTATATTTTCTTTAAAAAATAGCCTTTACCAGCTTACTAAGAATTCTTATCATTTCACTACTAGAATCAAAAATATGAAGTTGCTAAGAGATGGTACAATCTTGCGTATAAATGGCTTGCCTCAAATCAAACAGATGGGAAAAATGCAGCAACTCTACAAAGGTAAAAGTTATTCTCAAGCTCTAAGGCTATTACGGCTATAATGCTTAAATAAAGTCGTTATCCCTGACAAAATTTTGCTATCAAAGAAAAATTGCTTTATGTTATCTTGAAGAGAATGCTTTAGCTAATGCGATTGAATCAATACGGCAAGCACAAACTCACGAAAAAAACTCGGCTGCCAATTATTACATATTGTTTCATATCTCAATTGAAAGAGGACAGATGGATCAAGGTAAAAAAATCACAATTTCTATACTTTGGGTTTTTTCTTGACTATTTTGAGTCGAAAAAATTTCTCTAAATTTGGTGGAATTTTCCAGCCGCTCAATACCTACATCATATGTGCAAAGGCGAAAATTTTCATACTAATATGCTTGCTATGGCTGCGAATGAAGCTTATCAAAAAAATAACAAAGAGATTTTGATTGAGGCATTGAAGGAGATATTAATAAAGCATAGAAGTGAGCCAGACGTTACACATGTTGATATATTGGTTTTACTGAGGTAATTTGTCATGATAATTCACATTAAAAATTGGCGAAAGTGGTATGTATTTAGTGCATTTTATTTATATTCGATGAATTGACGATAATTTTGTTAAAAATTTTCTTGTTAGGTGCTTGATCAGATTGACCCACTCCTCTCTTGCGGTTGATAACAATTCTGAAAAGTGTGATCATCACGTTCATTTCCATTATTCTTGGAAATATTCCCATTTTTAATAAAAACAATTGTCTCGGTTGTAGGAATTCTTTAAAAGAATGTATCTGTGGGTATTTTGAAATAGGTAGGGTATCTTTTAAACTCGGGATGGCGATCATTAAGAGAATATTATCTTACATTGCTTCTGAACAAGCCACGAAGATCATTGTGAATGAAGAACAAATTGGTGCTCAAGCTGCTCAGAATAACTCACCACCCGCAACAACATCCAAAAAAGTCCCCTTTAATGAGCTCGAGTGGTTTTTCAAAACGGGTCGGCTATATCTGTCAAAATTCGTATTTTTCCTTTTGTCATTTTTAAATTCGCTGATTTGAGGCTTGATAATTTACTTTGCAATCATCAAGCATGGAACATTGGTTTAGAGTTTTGTGAAAATTGCAAAGAGAACAGTGACAAATTTGCTATCAAATTGTTTGATATTGCATATCAGGCAAGTCTTTAGCTGTTTTTCACAAACTGGGAACGATGGGAGTGCTAAAGAAATGAGATTTATTCATTAGCTGCTAAACTCATACCCAGAGAAGACTGCAGAGATAGCCAACAGAAAGAGATTGTGTCTTTTTACATCTATGTGCGGTCGAATTTTTCTTGCCCGGGAGCAGAAAGCAATTTCCGAAAGGGTTAAAGAAATTCTATGAATTTGATTTGAAATTTGCTATTAATTATTGCTTACAAATAATGAAAAAGTCCTTGCTCGAATTCTCAGAAGGAACTGTCGCAACAAGCCCTCAAAGATATATACAACTACCGAAAATTCCGCATAAAGTTAGGAAAGCGTAAGCGCAACGATGACGATACAAATCATGATGTATCAGAAGATTTAAGTAGTCCGCAGACAACCAGCGAAATTGATACCCTTCTGGTTCTTTTATTCGAATTTGAAGCCAAAGTTAATTTGGGTCTCTGGGATGAATTGCAAGCTGTGCTGGATGTAGGTTTTTCAAAATATTTGAAAGTGACAAATAGCCATATATCACGTACAACTGAAAAATCTTTCTCTCGCCTATGGAAAGTCTGCATCAGCATGTGATTTTGATGTTCCACCAAAAATATATGAGCGTATGGCAGAGTTGCTTATTGAAGTCAATGAATGTCCAAGCACAGGTAGATTTTCAATGTAATTTTTGCAAAAACGCACTTTTCTATAAACCCATGCGATTGACAAAATTGAACCTTGTTGCCGAAAGCGATTTTTTCAACGCTGCAGGTGTGTTCTAAATCTATTGTAATATCATTTAAGCAAATTTTCTACCATGCTCACGCACTCTTGGGGCACTTCAAAATTCAGGCATTACTTGACTCTTTAATTAAAGATAAAGACTTGGACGTGGAACAATTCTCTCGGTGGTTTCGAATGATGGTTATTACCGCACTGGTTAAGGGCAAACAAACAGCTATACAGCATTTCACTCAAGCCCTGGATATATTAAAAGACTGTTCAAAGGTGTGTGAAAGCTATGCCAAGTTATTGGAGCAAAATCTACCGGGCTAAAAATATATTTCTTTTTAGGGAAAATACCCTGAAGAAGAAATACAGTGGTTGATGGTGACCGCTTGGAATTGCGGAATAGATTACTACTCGTATGTTGATTTCTTCCAAAGAGTTAACATTACCCAGTGTATTTTATTCTAACTTAGTTTGAATTTCGATTTTTCCAGTGCAAATGATTACCCGCAAGCAAAGAAATGGTGCGAGATAGCAATGGCATATTGCAAGTATATTAAAAATGGGATGTTGTATGAACACGAAGTATGTATTAAAACTTTTTTCAAGTGGTTATTGCGTTTGAGTTCTTTCGCAAGAAAGCAAATAATTTAGTTTCAATTCTTTAAAAGATGCGAAAATCTTACGGGGAAATAATGAAAAATTGTGACTTTAATATTGCTCGCAATGACCCGTGCAATTTATAGTAAATAATAATAAGTTTGACGCGAAGATTGAAAATTTAACTCTTCGAATCTTATCAAGCGTTTTAAATTTATCAAACGGGGCATAAAACCAAGGCTTTATATTTACGATGTCGTCACCTTTATAGCCTTTTTTTTTATAGATAAACCTCTCTTTCAACAGCTTATTGCTAAAAATACCTTCCTCCTTTTAATATTTGTTCTCATTTTTGAGTCGCTTCATATTCTGGTTAAGTATTGCAAAAAATTAAATCGGAGTACTCTTTGATTGGGAGGGCATGTTTCTAATATCTTTTTGACTCATTTATTAAAGTGTTTGACATACCTTCACCAAAATCTTTCGGCTGTTCTACATCAAAAACTGCACAATTTTCACCTTGGAGATTGTGAATACGTTGGATAAAGATACTTTTTATACAACTTTTTTTAAGGGGGCTCCTTCCTAACATTAAATTTTAAATTTTTTCTTGCCTAAAATTTCTCATAAGAATTAAGGATCGGGATAAATGCAATGAGCATAGTTATCCTTTTCACAAAATATTTTTTCCATTTTTCAACACTATTGAGCTTACCAATCAAGATATTTATTAATTTATCTTTTATTAGCAATGTAAAATAAATTTTAACTGATTTTTTCCAATTCATTCCTAGATGCTTAAAAAACAACAGCATTAAAAATGACAAAATGACAAATTTTAAAATATATTATTGAAATTATTTATATATAATGTTGGTTACAAAAAAATATTTTTTTTTAATTTATGTTTTCATGATAACATGCAAAAAACAAATTAATTTGTCAAAAATGCAAAATATCATTAATGTTTATTTTATTGATTTTAATTTTTATCGTGATAATTCGTAATATTTTATTAAAAATAAGTTCGATACAACTAAAAAAATGGTTAAATAGAATTTTAATTGTAAAAAATATTTTTCTAATAAATTTTTATAAAAATTATTTTGTTTTTCTTAGTATTATAAAAAGTTAATTAACTCAAAATTTTATATTACATTACATGCAAAAAATAAAATTGGAAATTATGTTTAAAACTAAAATAATGTTTAATTATTACAGATTAATTACAATTTATGTAATACTTAATTGTTATATTTGTGATTTTTATCTTTATAAAAAACAATATATATTTATTAAATTATTATATAAAGTGAACTTTTTAGTATTTAAACATTATATTTTAATAAAATAATATTATATATATATATTTTTATAATTTAATATAGAATATTTATTTATTTAATAAGTGCAATCTAACTACTATCTATTATAATACAATAATAAAAGATTTTAAAATAAATGCGGCTTATGGTTTTTCTATACATAACTAACTATTTAAATTGATTAAAATTACATTATATATCAATAGTACCAAAAATTTACAAAAACTATTAGAAACTAACTGCAAACCAGTAATAAGACCAAAACTAACAAGTCAACTTTAAGCAAAATCTTTTTCTAAAGTATTATTAAACCACAGATATTAACTAAAATTAACTTATTATTATTAATTAAACTCTTTTTTTGCAATTAATTCTTAACTTAAAATTTAATAACCAAATACTTATTCTATAATAAATTGGCATATTATAAACAAAATCTATAATACACGAATTAGTTTTAACAATATTTTTAAATATTATGAATAATTTAAAAAAATAAATTTTAAAACCAAAATTCTTAACAATAATTATATAAATACTATTATTAACAATAAAATTATATAGTAATCAAAAACAAATAGGTTTACAACCAATTTATTAGTTAAAATAATTTATTTATTAGATTAATTTTAACAATAGTTTTTTTTACAAAAAAATTAAAAGTACATAAAAAAGTATAATCAAAGTTTTTTCTTAAATTACAATAAATACAATTTACTCTAAAACAATTAGAATTATAAAGCTTTTTCTTTACAAAAACCAATAGTAGTACAACTTATTAAATCAGTCTACAAATATTTATTATTACTAGCTAAAATTTAGATCATAATTATTGTTAAAAACAACCAAAAAATAAAGCAAATTTATTAATATTATCAAATAAAAGTTATTTAAGAAGTACAAAATAACAAAAACCAAATTATTTAACCAAAATTACCAAAATTATAAATTAAATATAAGCCAAAAAGATTAACATAATTTTTATATTGTAAATTATTTTACAGATTTTATTTTTACAATTATTAAAAATTGTTATTATTATTATTATTATTATTATTATTATTATTATTATTATTATTATTATTATTATTATTATTATTATTATTATTATTATTATTATTATTATTATTATTATTATTATTATTATTATTATTATTATTATTATTATGTTTCAATTTTTATATTAAATTAACACAAAACAATTATTTTAATTTACAAATATAATAAAATATAAAGCTTTTAGCAAATCAAATCAGATTAAGTTTTAGTTTGACTCGAATTTAACTTAAAAAATTTTTATTTTTAAGAAAATATGTTGAGTTTAATAGTTTATAATTTAATTCAATTTGTTATTTGTCATGTATAAAATTTTATTGGTAAAATTTTTATTTTTATTAATAAAATAATATAAATTATTTTATTTTATATTTTAATTATTAAAAACCTATTAATAAATATATTAAACAAATAATAATTAATTAATAAAAACATATTTTTATAATGAAAAATACTTATTTGCAAAAGTCATATTTAGCTTTTTTATTGCTAAATTGTTTATAAAAATTTTAAATCCATGTTTTTTTAATTATAGTAACTATAGTATTTACTTTAATATTATTATTAAATATATTATTTTGATTATTTGTTATTTTTTAAGTTAAAAAAAGCTAAATTAGAATTTAATTTATTTATATATAAAAATTAACAAGTTAAGTCAAATTAAGTCATAAGATTTTAATTTATATTAATTTTAAGTTAAAATATTTATAACTTAAATTTAATTTTTGTTAATTAAGTATTGAATTAAAGAAAGTTAACTTAATTTTTTTAGAGCTTTAAAAAAATATTATAATTAAAATATATAAAACTTTAAACTTTAAATACAAAAGCAATTTTAAGCAATTTAACTAAAATTTTTATATTTTTAAATAGATTTTAAGTAATTTAAACAAATTTAATTTAATTAATTATTTTATATTATTAAAAATATTGTTTTATAATAATAATAATAATATTGAAAAAGTTAACTAAGCAATTAATTAATTGCAAAACTTAAAAATTATTTTGATCTTAATATTAAATTAATTGTTTTAATAAAATTCTTATTATTATTAACAAAACACATAAACTCGTAAAACCCTAATAAAAAAAAACACATAAATTTAAAAATATAATTAAAACTGTTTTTATAATATTAAATACTAAAAACATTAAGTAAATATTATTATAACTTTTAATTATAATTATTAACAAAATATTAACTTTGGTTTTTGATTTATTTTATGTTATTATTGAAATAATTTATGATAAAAAATAAATACTAAAATTGTAATATCAAAAATTATTTGGTAAAAAATATAAAAAACATAGAATTATACTCATAAAAAGTTGGATAACTTATTAAAAAAATAAAAAACGCCAAAATAAATTTGTTATAATATAAAAAAATCAAATATTATGTATTAAAAACCATTAAATTATTAAATTTCTGTTTTTTATACAAAAAACTCAAATTAAAACTTTTAAATTTACAAAATTATTTAAAATTAAAATATATTAATATTAAATTACAAAATATTATTTAATAAATTTACTTATAATATTTAGTATTTTTTATAAAATATATTTTACAAAAAACAAAATATTATTAATAATAATTATTAAAATAATAAAAACAAAATATACAGAAACAACACATTTTTTATTTATATAAAAATTTTTAAATATTTTAAAAATAAAAAAAATTGTAAATTAGCAAAACAAAAGTTTTACCAAAAATTTCACTAATATTTAAATTAATATCAATTACATAATTTTATAATTACTTTAATAAAATACATTAAATAATTTAAAAATACCAAAAAAATTATAAAAACTTTTTTTTTCTTAATATTATAATTACAATTAAAATAAAGAATAAAAAAGTTTCAAATATTATTTTTTTTATAATAACTAATAAAATTTTAACAAAAAAAAGTTTTTTTATTATTAAAGTAGATAAAATATTCTGATAATATTTTTCTTAAATATTAATAATAAAAAGCTGTTTTACTAATTTTAAAGTATTTTTTTTTACTTTTAATTAGTGGTTTTTTCTTAATCAAAGTTTTTTTTTAAGAAATATATTTAAATTAGTTTTAGTGTTGTTTTTATATTTTTTAAAAACCCAATAGTTTTTACTAATAAGTTAGTTAATAAATTATTTTTATTTTTATTATTACTATTATTTCTTTATATATAATTAAAAAAACCGAAAAATTTAAAAAACAACAACAATTATTTGTATTTGCTATTGTTATATTAAATTTTTTTTGTAGTTTTAAATAAAATCTTAAATTTTATTTTTTTAATTACAACTAACATTTTTTTAATGTAAGCATTAACAATAACAATATATTTCTCAAAATAAACCAAAATTAATTACTAACTGTATTGTCAAATATGATGTTTTTTAATAGATTATTGCTAATTTCTAAAACAAAATTTTTTATTAAGTTATTTGATCTTAAAAATTAAGCTGATTAAATAAAAACAGAATTAATATTGTTTTTTTGTTTTTTAATGCTGTTTTTAATAATATCTAAAAAACAATTTTTAGTTGTTAAAAATTTTTTGAATAAATAGCTTTTACTTTAGTGTTTAATTCTATTTTTAAAATCAAATTGGCTTTTGTTAATTTTTTGTTTTATTTGTTGTTTGATTTTATTAATTTTAAATTTGTTTTTAAGAACAATATTAAATTGTTTTATGTAAATTTTGTTTTTAATTTTTTTTTAGTTGCTATTATTAAAATAACTATTAGTAACTCTTTTTTTTTGATTAAAATTACAAAATTTTTTGTGATAATTTTTGGTTTTTTTTTCTGTTGTATTTTATAATATTCTTTTTAATATATTTTTTAATAATATTAAAAATACTCTTAATATTTTTGATATTATTATTTCAATTAAATTCAAATCTATTGGTTTATAATAATATACTGTTTTTAATTTTAAAAACTTTTTTTTGTTGCTGTTGTTTTTAATAATTAGTTTGTATTAATAAAAAAAATAGTATTTGAATCTTTTTTTTGCTTAATTAAAAAGAGATTATTATTTAAGAAACACTTTTAAAATCAAATTAAACAATTTTTTTTTAATTGTATTGTCTTTAAAATTAATAATTTGATTTTTTAAGTTTATAATATTATTAACAAAAATTTGAGTTCTTACCTGATACTTTTAATTAAACAGTAGATCTAATAAATAAAATAACAAGTATTGTTTAATACAATTGTGTTTTTAAGTTGAAAATAACATTTTTTAATTATTGTTAAAAAAAAGATAAAAAAATAATACCAGTTAATTTATTAACAATCTTATTATTTATTATATTAAAATGTTTTTTAAGTTTTAATTATATTACCAAAATATTTTTACTTTAAACCAAATTAACAATTTGTTTTTTTTTTGATCTAATATTTATTGCAAAAATTAGGTTTGTTTAAAATATATGTATTAATAACAGTCTGATTATCTGAATAAATAGTAATTATACTAAAAAAAAAAACACATTTAAAAGCCAATACAATTATTTAAAACTTAGTTAAATCTAAATACCTATATTCAAATCCAAATTTGTAAAATATGTAGCAGCTTTATTTATAATACTACAAAATCTTAAATTTTTTTATAAATTATTTATAAATACATTGATTATTAACAGTTAAGTATTTTTTAAACTCTTTTTAAATACCAACATACTATAAAAATTTAGTATATTTACTTAATAACTGTTCATATTATAATGACAAACAACACTATATGTTTGTTTCTTATATAAAAACTAAGTAATATTGACAAATTAATAAAGCACTAAATCTTTGAATTTAAGTTTTTTTATTAATAAAAAGTTTTCCAATTAAATATTGTATTCTGTTTATTTAGCAATTGTTTTTTAAAAGCCATATCAAATTTTTTTAATGATTAATAAATAAAAAATATTCAAGTATTAATGTCTTTTTTTTTTATAATTACAATTAATAAATTACTAATAAGCAAGTTAGCAACAGAAATGCATTTATTAATAAAGATAATCACAGTTTTTTTAATATTAATAGATATATTATTAATTCTAAAAAACTTATTAGCCAATATTATCTAAAAATTTTGGTCTTTTTTCTTGAATACTATTAATATTGTTTTGCTGATAATTTCTAATTATTAAAAGCTGTTAAATCTTTAATAACTGAATTTATTTTTAAATTATCTCTTATAATTTGAATTATTAGATTTATAAGTAAAATAGCCAATTTTATATCAATTATTTATATAATTATTTTACAATAAAAGTTAACTTTTTTTAGAAAATACTTATCTGAAATTTCACTAAAAATATGTAGTTACTTTGCTATAAAAGTTAACTCTTCTAAAAAAATTTCATCTGTAAGCTATTTTAATAATTATAATAAAAAGAAAAATATATATATAAAAAATATAAAAGAAAAAAATTTTGTTAAGAGAATTGTTTTCTGTTTAGACTTAAAGCTACTAACAGATTATTAAAATTAGTAATTAATTAATTTAAAAATGTTAATTAGAATTTAAGAAATTTTAAATAAAATAATTATAAGTTTTATTGTTTTTAATATGGTTTTTATTTGGAATAATTTGTATAAATACTAAAAAAAATATTTTTAGTGAAAATAAATCTAGCTAAAATATATTTTTTAAAAAAAAACTCTTCTTTTATACAATTTATTATAGTACTAATCTATAAATTTGCATTTTTTTTTGCTATCATTTTGTCAAATTAAAAATATTTTTTAATAACTTATAAATTGTTTTTATAAATTATAAATTATTTTAATAAACTATTAAAATTTTTTACAAATTTCTATAAATATTGGTGAATTTCTGAATATTATAGAGTTTAAAATATTGCATAATATAATTATTATATTTGTGTATTATATAATTTAAATTACTAATTAGATAATAATATTTGATAATATATTAAATAATAATAATACTTAAAACAATAATAATATATACTAATTAATAATAAAAATTATAAGAATAATTTCATATTAATTATTAACTAAAATTTTACTGATAACATAATTTTCTTCTTAAAACTAAGCTCTATTAAAGTTCAAATATTTTTTATAATATTTAGATAATAATCTAATATTATCAAAGTAATTTGGTTTGAAAATTGTTGAAATTTTAGTTTTGTAAGCTTACTAATGTATTGAATTTTATAAGATATTTTTGCAAGTATTAAATAGATTATAAAGTTTAAAAGCTGTTTTAAATTTGTATTATGTATTTGTTAGTTTAGTTATTATCTTGAATTTATTATGTATTTGTTTTTATATGATTTTAAGAGTAAGATTAGTTGCTTTAAGTTCTAGTTTTATTAGTCTAATGTTTTTCTAATTTAAAAGTATTAATAAATAAAAGTATATTCATTGCTTTTATTAAGATATAATTGAAGTTTTTGTTATATAGTAGTATTTAAAAAAATGTTTATAGAAGTAAACAATAAGTTTTCTTCTAGAGCTTGCTTTAAAAGTTCTAATAAATAAATTCCAGAATAATTTTTTGTGTTTATTTTATAAAAATAATAATTTTAAAAATTATTTACTATTAAAATTATAGTTTTTTTTTAATATAATTAATTTAACTTCTATTGATTATTATGAATAAATCAAAAAGTGTTTTTAATATTAATATTAATTTTTGGAATATTTGTTAAATGTTTTAGCGAATAATTATTATAAGATATAAAGAAAATACTAAATTTGTGAAAAAATAAAATTATTTTTGGTTTTAAGTATTTTTTGGCAATTATTTTTCTATTTTTATTTAATATTTTTGTATTATTTTTAAAGAAAAATATTAATATAAATAATTTTTAATGTTCAAATTTGGTTGTTATTCTAATATAACTATTGGTTCTAAATTTTGAAAAATATTTTTAAAGTTAATTAAAAAGAAATATGTACTAATTTATAGAATTAATAGTTTATAATTGGTTTTAAAGTAATAATATTTTAATTAATCTCTATGTACAATTTTTGCTAGCACTTTGTTATTAAGTTTTAATTTGCATAATTTATTGCTTAAAACTTTGTATATATAAAATAATTCATCTTATTTATGATCAAATTTTCTATTTTATTGTTTTTTAGTTTTGGTTTTGTGTAAGAGAACTTGATTTCCAATTTTGAATTCATTATTGACAAATAACAATTTGTTATTATGTTATTTTTTTTGTTAAATTTAAAAGTATTTAATATGTATAACTATAATTTATTGTTTTTTTTTTAATATATTAAAAAAAATATAGAATCTTTATTAAGATGTTTTTTAAAAGTTTTTTTCTGTAATTGATTATACTAAATATGTTTCTATAGTAAAATTAATTAATAATATTGCTGTTTTTTTATATATTAGATTAAATAATATCTGTTTTATTGTATCTTGTTTTAGTATTTTATATATTAATAATATAAATAGAATAAAAATATCTTATTTTTGCTTAAAATTGGTTAAAATTTTGACCAATAATTTGCATAATATTTGGTTGAATTGTTTTACAAGTCTATTTATTTATAAGTAATACAATCATAATAAAAATTATTTTATATTAAACTGCTTACAAATTTCTTGTATTAGATTGTTTATAAAATATGTTTTTTGATTAAATAAGAGTTTAATTGAACATTTGTGTTTACAAATAATGTCTTTATAAATAAAATTTGCAACTAATTTTGCATTTGTTTTTTGAATAACTCTGGCTTTAAATTATTTGATAAAATAATTTACTATAACTATAATATAACAATTTTTTTGGTTTTTAATAAATAATAATTCGACTAAATTAATATTAATTTTGTCAAAAATTGTCCAACTTTAATTAGATGTAAAAATTTAGTAAAGTAAATTTTTTCTTTTCTTTAACAATTATTACATAATTCCATATATTTTTAAATGTTTTTTTTATATATAAAACCAAAAATAAACTTCAAGTATTCTTTGGATTGTACTATTTTTTTTAAGTATGCTGATAAAAGATCTGTGTACATTTTGTATAAAATTGTTTGAATTTTAGCAATTTTAATAATAAATATTGTTGTAATATAAAAAATATTGTTTTAATTGATATAATATTTGATGTTTTTTACTTAGAAACAAATTTTTTAACATAATAAAAGTTTTTAAATAATTTTTAATGTTTTTGTAGTTTTCAAAATTTATTATTTGTTAATTTTTTGTTGTTTAAGTTTGTTAGTATTGATTTAATTTTGCCTTATTCTTAAAAGATTATCTATGTTAATGTGTAATTTTTTTGGTTTGTGATAAAACAATGTATTTATAATTAGCTAAAAAATCAGTTTATTTAAATTGCTTTGTACTAAGTTTAGAGCTTTTTTTATTAAGTTATTTAAGATCAATATTGTCAATAATAATGTTAAATTTTTTTTTTATAGATATTGTTAAAAATATTTAAGAATTCAGATAATAGCTATTGCTTTTAATTTAGTAAAGCCATATTTAAGCTTTGACAGTTTAAGTGTTCTATTAGCATAAATAATTACTTGTTTATTGTTTTTGTTATTTAGTTGTAATAGAATAGTACCAAATACTATATGTAAAACATTAATAACTAACTGGAATTGTTTATTAAAATTAGAATAAGCAAAAATTGGAGCTGTTATCAATTTTTTTTAAGATGTCAAAGATCTTTTGTTGAATTAAAGTCTATTGGTATTTTATATTTTTATTAGTTAAGTAATTAAGAAATTTGGTGATTTTAGAAAATCTTTTAATGAATTTTTTATAGTAAGAGGCTGTTATCTAAATAAAAAAACCAGTCTAAAAAATATTTAAAAAAACATGATTAAAAAATGTGATAACTTAGAAAAACATGATAACATAAAATAATACAAAATAATATATTATAACTTAAGATAACACAAGATAACACAAAATAATATAAAATAACTTATTTACAAGATTTGGTTAGATGTAATTAATGTATATACAGATAAGTTATTAATGAATCTAAGTTTTTTTACTATAACTGGTGGAACTGTTGCATATTTTCTTAAAATTGACTTGAATGTTAATATTAAGATTCATAGTTTGTTGTTATTAACAATGGCTAAATTATAAGCCATTGTTTTGGTTTTAAAATGTATGCACTCTTTTTGTACTGTAATTATATATTTAAACAGTTAGATTGTCTTAAATGTATGTATCTTAAAGTTAAAGTTGTTAAATCCTAATTTTCAAAACTGCTGCTAAATAAAAAGGATGCATATTGTTAACTTGGTTAGAAATAAAAAACTTTCAATAGTTTGGTCAAAGATTAAAAAACATTTAAGTGTTTTGAATAATATTTATATTAAATGTTTTAACAAGCAAGACTGTCTGTTTCTTCCTGTTGCTGTTTAGTAACATGTATGAATACTTTGTTATAACTAATGGTTTAAGAATGTCTGATAATATTTGTTATTTTATTTGGAATATATATAGATCAATAAGTTGTATCTACTAAAAAGCTAAATCTGGTTTTAAGATATTAGATGATTCTTTGATTCAAAATATTGATTAGGTTTAGACTACTACAGTTTGGTATTCGAATTTACACATACTATTAAGTTTTATAAGTAAGACTTTAACTGGTTTGCACACATATTTTATAAAGGCAGTTTATAAAAAGCTACTTATTGCAGTCAAAAAAAGGTTTTATAACAAAAAATATCCAGATGTTTTGTGTTTGTATTGTAAAGAAATTGAATTTTCTTACTTATTTTAAGAAGACTGAGTTTTGAAAGAAGATTTTGCTTGACCAGATTAAGATTTGAAGATCACTGATAAGACTTTAGATTCTTCTATTTTTTATAATTGTGAAGTTTTTCTTATCATGTTTATTATATATTAGACTGTATACTCTTCTTTGTAAGAACTTTGTACTTAAAAATTGGTATAATAAAGCTTTATAGGTATTTAAAGATTGTAAAAAAGCTGCTTAAGTTTTAGTCAATTTTGTGTATAATTTGGGTAAATGTTATTGTTCTAAGTTGTAGAGATTTAGGTCTAAATACAAAGCAGTTATGAAAAAATATGGTTTAATCAGTGATTTTAAAATGATATATAGTGAGTTTTATACTGTAAAATCAGATTTGTTAAATATAACAATTAGATTAATTAGTATTAATAAATTATTTAGGGTTAGCTTTGGTTTTTGTAAATCTTGTTTGTTTTTTCAGATTTAAATACTGAGATTACAGTTCATATAAAAGTTTAGTATTGTCTTAATTAATCTAAATAATTGGTTACATATAGTAAAAATGTGAATTGTATCTAGCTAAAATTCTTAGTTTTGACTTTGTATATTAGATAGTAATTAGACTGTACTTATAAAATATTAATAATAATAAAAATTAAATATTGCTATTATTAAAATTAGTATATTAAAAAAAAGTTTTATTTGATAAAAAATTTCTAAATATTAACAATATTTTTTTTTTTACACTATTACAGATGATTATTTGGGATCTCGAATTAAATAACAAATCTGTAATTTGGTGTTTAATAACTAATATATTTGATAATATTTGAAGGTTTTGGTTATCTAAAGATCTTGGTTATCTAAAAGTTTTGATTAAGTTCTTTGTATAATAGATAGAGATTCGAAGTGTGCAATTTTTTTGTGATGAGTTTCCCAATTTTTTTTTTCAGCTTGATGGCTGATTTATTCTGACAGTTATGCTCTTTTAATAATCTATCCATTAATATATAAATTTAATATCTTTATTTCTGGGTCTTTTACCAAACTATTCTTAATGTTAATTATTAAGTGCTTAATTTTTAACTTCAATTAGTAAACAACAAAAAAAAACAAAATAAAGAAAAATAAAAGAAAATAAAAAAATAAAAAAATTAAAATAAGAAATAAGTGTCTTGTCAATAGCTGTAATCAAGAGCTATTATGCCAACAGGTTAAGTAATGGATAATAACATAAATTTAAGAATAATAGATAATTTCATTAATATGAAAGCAATTTTACTTTAAGTTATAGTATTCTATTTTTTTAAGAAAGAGTATTTAATAATTATGACCTGTAAATCTAATTGACTCTGGAAGTTTAATTAACTCTGAGTTTTTTTAACTAATTTTCTAGCTTCTGATACTACTGCTATATATACATAAATTTTATTATATGAAATTTCTTGAATTCTTTAATTCTCTAGCCAGAAATCTTGTAATTTCTTATATAGAAATTCTGTAATTCTAAAATTTTGCAATTTTTCTAAGAGGAATTCTGGAATTCTACTTTTATTATGTCTTTTTTAATTGGCTAATTTATGTACTAATATTTAATTCCTATATTCTATAAGTAACAATGCTTTATAAGTGAGATCCAAATACTGCCTAAAACTATACATCAAAAAAATAATTTAAACTAGGTATGAATTATGCACTTTCTACATACAACCAGTCATTCAGGCCAATTAAAACAACACTATACAGTTATATAAACTAAAACAAAATTACCAATTCCTAAAAAAAATAAACAAGGCCTATGAAAGCCAAAATAAACACCAAATGCTTTAGTAATACCAAGCAATTTGATCACACCAGCTAATAACTCTAAAGCCAAACCAGAAACCAAAACAAGAGCTGACCCATCCAGCAGAATCAGGCCATTTTTTTCCATGTAAGCATAATGTTTAGCACAAACTAATTAGACATCATCCCTAAAAACAAGACAGAAAGAATGCACAAACTCAACAATCTTCAAACTAGCAATCTTAGAATTGTGAAAAACAGAAATAGCCTCACAAAGTCAACCATCAAAAACAAAACTCTTAAAGAGAGCCATAAAGACAGAGACATCAAAAACACTAGATGACAACAGCTGTAAAACACATAACAAAGAATAAGAAAGACCAGAAAAAGTTTTCCAAGAGGCTACAAAAGTATTCAATATCTGAAGACAAGTAGAACCATTAATGTCATAAGAAAAAGCATGATCTGATATCTTCACAACACCACAATACAAACACAATACACTAGGATAACATCAGTTATAAAGTCGCTTATGAATGGCAATAGACAGCCAATGATGTAGAGCTTTTATAAAATAAGTATATACAGAAGCTGTAGGCCTGCCAATAATATTTTAAATAATATTTTTTTTTTATTAATTTTAAATTAACTTTTTTAAAATTTAAGTTAATTAAATTAATTTTATCAATTAAGTTTATTGGTTTTTTAATTTTTTTAATTACAAAGTTGGTTAATGTTTTTTTTTGTTTTATATATTAAATTAAAAAATATATTGTTATTTTTAAAAAAAATTGTTAATAATTTGAATAAAAAAATTGGTAATTTTAAAATAAAATATAAAATTAATAATATAAGTAGTTATTATAAATAAAGTTAATAAGATATTGTGATAATATTTAGTGTTCTAAATTTAGATAAAAAAAGCTTGAAGATCTTAATTCTGGGTACTTGAAGTGAGTCATTGATATTAGTCTTCTGAAAATTTTTTTTACTAGTTTTATTTATGAAGTTTTTTGATTATAAGATACAAAAAAGTGTTTGGTTGTTTATGACTTAAGTATATAAGCCATTTTTTTTGAGCTAGTCAAGCACAATTGTTAAGGTCTGGCAATATCTTTTTACTTTTTTGGTAAGTTGACAAGATAATATTAATATTTAATCTTAAAGAAAGTTTTTTTTTTACCAGGCTATTACAAAGTCTATTTTTAGACAGTTAATTTTACAATATTATTACTCTACAAAAAAAAAATAAAATAAAAGAAATTAGTATTATTAATTATTATAATCAAAAATAATTGGTTCAAGTTATTATTGTTTGAAATATTTTATGCTAAGAATATTTGGCCAAAAATAAAGATAAAAAAATAATTAATTTAGTTTAAACATAGAATTTGTGGATTATATATAAGTAAGTTTTGGGTTTTAGATATTTTTTTTATTTGAAATAATATAGATATATAGATAAGGTAGATCTAATAAAAAGATATATTTTTTATTTGTTTGTTTTTCTCTGTTTGTCTGTTTTTTCTTACTAAAATTACTTATTTTTATACATATTTTTTAGTTTTATAAGATTGCTTTTAATCATTTATTATTTCTGTTGTTGCTTCATTCTTTTACATTATGAATAGTTATCTTATATTATTGCTAGTTATTTTATATTATTGTGTATTATCTTACATTATCTTGAATTATAATATATTATTTTGTATTATTTCATATTATTACGTTTTTTTAAGTTATTATGTTTTTAATCACGTTTTTTTCAATATTTTTCAGATTGGTTTTTCTATTTCAGTAATATTATTTTTATCTTTTAGAATTAAGCTTCTGTGAAATTATATGTATCTGTGAATATTATTTTTTTGATATAATATTTAATTATTGTGTTAAGTATTGTTTTTTGTAGGTCTTCAAACTATGTATTTGTTATTTGTTCTATGTTATTAATTATAATAAATTTTAATGAACTGTCTAACAGTATTGCTAGACAATATTTAAATTTGGAATACAATCAGTATGTTGTCTTATAGTATAGTGTCAAATTATTTCTTCTGACAAATTTTTTTACTTGTTTCAAAGCTTTTTTGTTAAATATTTATTTGTTAGTATTTAGATATGATGTTTGTAAATCGAGTTTTTTACTAATTTTAAAAAACTAATACACTAGTAGAAGTTTTTCTTTTCATTCTTGGAGTTTTCTGATATCTATTTTTTTATTATTGATTTTAAATTTAACCTACTTAAAGCTTACTTAATTTTTTCAAGCTTTGCCTAATATGTATTTTTTTTTCTCTTAATTATTTATAAAGATAGGAATACTCAGTTTTAGTTGAACTTTTGTCTATTTTTTTCTTGTGTGAATTTCTGTATCAGATCTTTTTTTTATTAATTGTAATTTTTATTGGTATTTTAAATTGTTAAATTGCTTTAAATAGTTATTTTAAAAGTTTTAGAATTTGATTTAAAAAATTCATGCTAAAAATTTTATTGTCTTTTTTCTGTTGTTTTAATCTTT
Organism: Geosiphon pyriformis; assembly: GCA_016748015.1. NCBI lineage: Eukaryota > Fungi > Glomeromycota > Glomeromycetes > Archaeosporales > Geosiphonaceae > Geosiphon > Geosiphon pyriformis. The sequence goes on along the minus strand of JAAOMT010000289.1, from coordinate 162,257 downwards.
CTATATACTTAAATTTTTTAATTTAAATTATCATATGTTGACTATGTTTTGATAATAATAATTGGTTTCAAATCTTGTAATATATTTCTGGTCTGATTAATGGAATTTGTGTTTTTAGTTAAAGTATAAATAACAACGACTTTTAGTTGGTATAATAAATTTTTAGACAATTTTCATACATTACTTTTTTTAAAATTCTTTTTTCCAATTATAATATGTAAGTTTTATTGTCTAAAACTTTGTGTATATGAAATAATCTATTTTATTTTGAGTCAAACTTTCCACTCTATTGTTTTTTAGCTTTAGTGCAATATATTAATACTCTGTTTTCAATCTTAAATTCAATTGGTTGGTTGAGTAGACAATTTTTATGTCTTTTTTTTTGTTGTTTTTAAGCATTATTAATATTGTTGACTGCTGTTTTATGATTGTTTTCTAATGTTTCCATAAGTTTATATGTTTTTTGATATAAAATAGTTTCAAAATTCTCTTCAATAATTGTTTCTGTTAAGAAAAAAAGTATTTCTTATTTAATAAATAAGTCTTATTTTTGTGCATTTTTGTAACTTATTTTTGCTAATGCTTTATACAATGTTTGGTTAAATTTTTCTACCAGTTTATTTGTTTATGGGTAATATAATGAGAATAATAGTTACTTTATTTTAAATTGTTGGCTTAATTCAATTAATATACTATTGAAAAAATAAGTTTTTTGGTCAGATAATAATTTTTTTGGGCATCTATGTTAACAAATCAGATTTTGATGTACGAATTTGGCTATTGTTTTAGTGTTTGCTACTTAAATAGCTCTGACTTCAAGCCATTTGGTTAAGTAGTCTACAGTTATAGTAATATAACAATTTTCTTTAGATATAATTAAGAGAGAACCAACCAAATTGATTTCAATTTTATTAAATAAATTTCCAACTGAAATAGATCAAAGTGATTTTATAATTCTGGTTTTTTTTCTCTATTAACATAAGTTACAGTTAATAATATATTTAAAGATATCTTTATATATTATTAATTAATAGTATAAATTTATTGTTTTTTTCAAAGTAGTATTTTTGTTAAAGTGTCTTGTAATTGAATTAGAATGCATATTATGCAAAACAGTTTTTCTTTTATTGTCTTTTATAATTTATTATAGAATAGTATGGTTTTGATGTTCTTAATAATATAGTTGGTTGTTTTGAATAAAGTAATTGCAAGCTTGTTTCTATATAATATTTTGTTTTTGTTGAGATAATTTCTTCTTAAACTACAGTGTTAATAGATATTGGTGTAATTGCTAATAAGTGGTTGTGTTCATGAATTTGGAATCAAATTTGTGTTATTTTTAACAAATTATTGGTGTTGATATTTTTGGCTTTTTTTTTATAATGTATTTTAAATGGAAATTGTTGCAAATAAATACTCTATTGTACATATCTTCTTTTTAGTTATGATTTGCCAAGTAATCAAATAAGTTCTTTATAATCTGTATATAAGTTAAATAGTTAATAAAGATAGTATCTCCAATTTTGTATGATTTAGTAAATAGTAAAACATTTCAAATCGGTTATGCTGTATATTTTTTCTATTGTACTAGTACTGTAACTAACATAAATGATTAAATATTCTTGATTGTTTGATTTGATTTATAACAAAATAACTCCTAATACATTTTTTAAAACATCTATAGCAATAATAAAGCATTTATTGAAGTCTGAATACATTAATATTAGTGTTTTTATTAAGTATTGCTTAAAATAATCAAAAGTTTTTTACTGTTCTTTTTTTTATAAATATAAAACATATTTTGAGAACAAATAATAGAGTGGTTTTACAATGTTTAAAAAGTTTTTAACAAATTTACAGTAATATCCAGCTAGTTTTAAGAATCTTCTTAATTCTCACAGATTGGTTGGAGCTAAGAAGTCTTTGATCTTTTTTATTTTATTCAAATCTGGTTTTACTCTGTTTTTTTCTATTATATGTCTTAAAAATTTTAATTTGATTTTTTCAAAAAAACATTTTTCTGGGTTTAGCTTTAATTCAGCACTCTAAAAGTAATCAAAAACTTGTTAAAAGTAGAGCAAATAGTTATCAAATGTTTCAAAAAATATATTGGTATTATTTAGATATACTACAACTAATTTTCAAAGAATTTTTTTATATATGACATTCATAAAACATTAAAAGATAGCTGAAATATTACAAAGTCTAAAAAGCATTATATTGAATTTGAAGTTTCTGTTTTATGTGATAAATGCTGTTTTTTTTTTGTCCTTGAAATCTATTTTAACTTATCAATATTTACTGATTAAGTCTAAAGAAAAAAACCATTTCTTATTTCCTAAGTTATTTAAAATTTTCTAAATAAAAGAAGTTGGATAGCTATCTCCTTAAATAAAACTATTAAGATTTCAATATTCTATACAGAACTATATTTTTCTGTTTTTTTTTGGTAACTAATACTACTAAAAAAAACCAAAGACTTAATAATTTTTTGATTAGTCTATTGTTTAGTATTTTTGTATCTTCTGTTTAATTAGATTGTTATCTACTGGAATTACTTAATAGGCTTATTGTTTGATAAGTTTGATATTTCTTGTGTTAATCTGGTGTATTACAATATTTATGTATCTGAATTTGTTTTTGCTGGCAAAAATATTAGTGTATTGGTTCAAAAAAACTTTAAGTTACATCTGTTATAATATACTTAAACTTTCCAAGTTTAATTTGGTAATTTCTTTTGGTATAAACAGATAGCTTTTTTTTAACAAATTTTATACTTGTAAGATAATATCACAAAATAAAACAATTTTATGAAGTCTAAAATAAGCTGGAGTCTCTTAGAATTCTGAATGTTTAAGGAAATAAAGTTAATAAGAATCTTTTTGAAAATTTTGATAACTTCTTTTATGAGATTGTGAATAGAGATTTTAAAGTATTTGTGGACTTTAACTGATATATATAAGTTAATAACATCAGCTAAAAAACAGATTTTTGGGTCAGCTTTGAATAAAAAGACTTAATCCTAAATTTTTCAATTTACTTTTAAAATATACTATCAATACAGAGAAATAAAGATGACTATGTTAGTATAGATGAATTTTATTTTGTTACTGTTATTTTTTATGAAATTAATTAGTACATTTTCTCTTCTATTTAATCTAAATCCTTTAATTCCTTAAGTAATAAGGCCTAATTTTTTATATGTGGTGACTAAAATTAATTGTGGTATTTTTACAAGAGGCAGAAAGATAGCTTAAGCAATTTTTTTTTGTAATTCAATCATGTAAAATTTATTGGAATTGTTTTGTAATATTATAATAATGTTTTCTGTATATCTTGCATTAATAATTCCTCTTTTTACAATAATTTTTTTTTATAAGACTAAATTAGAATATAACTTGGATTATAGTGCTAATAAAAATTTCTAAAGCTATTTTGAAATTTATTTATACAAGAAAATAGAATGTTATAACTATAGAGAATTGTCTAAAGTATTTTAAATCGAATTCAGCATTATTTTTATGTGCTTTTTTAGAGCATATTTTTTTATTGTTATTCTATTACTTTAATTCCAATTCTTTAAAAAGATCAAAATAGATAAGATACTGTTTTATTTTAGTAGTCTTACTTGGCTCTTAAAACAACATGTTTTTAACTGTAAACTTGTATTTTTTTTTATGTTTTGGTAGTTTAGGAATAAGATATAGTGTTCTTAAGAGTAGATTAAACAAGAAATTACACTTATTACAATACTAAAAATAGCAAGAAATTAAGTAATAATCACATAGTTTCATATTAAGTCTGTTAGTTTCTGTTTTTGTTCTTCTCAAATTAGAGCAAATTCTTAATATTAGTCTTGAAATGCCTTGGGATTATTTATAAATAGCTTATCTATTTTTTTAATAGTTATTAAAACATTTTTTATGGTATGTATTTTCTTAATTATAACACTTTCTTATTTTGTTGTAATTATGTTTTAAATTTTTTTTCATTGTGGAAATATGAATCTAGTTAGTTTATTACTTGATTATAGACTGTGCAAATAAAATTTTTTTTTGGACCTAGTTATTAATTAAATTAGTATACTAATAGGATTTGTCACATGTTTTTTTTTTGCCAGAAACATTATTTTATAATTCTTTATTTAATAAGATTTTGCTATATATAAGACATAGCATATTGTTCTATTTGCCTTGTAATTTTGGTTATCTAAATTATTTTAATATACAAAATTAGCAATAGTATTTGATAACAGTAAACTATAATTTATTATCTCTAATACAAGTGCTTATTAAAGATAATTTTTTTTACAATCAATACAGATTAATTTTGAATGTTAATAGGATTAATTTTGTTAATTCTAAGTTAGGTAAATTAATAATAATTTCTGAGATTCTTTATTAATTCTTTTTTTACTTTTTTTTTTTATATGGAAAGTGGTAATAGCTTTATTTAAAAATTATCAGCTTAAGAAACTTGATAAGTTTCCAAAATTGGTTAGAAAGTAGGTTCTTTAAATTTAATTAAAAGTTGTTCTAGGCCAATATTTTAAAATATTCACATATAACAAGTACTTTAGCATATTGTCTATTAAAGATGATTTGAAGTTTTTGTGTATTATAGTTTAGTGTGATATAAGCTTTAGATAACCAATTGTTTCTAATTAAAACTTGGTATTAAGTGGTTTCTATAACAAGTACTTTTATTGAAATTTGAATACTATTGATTTTAAAGAAAAAATTGTTGATTTTTTCTATTAATGTTTTGGTATTTCTATCTGTAGTAATTATTTTAATTGTGACTGTACAATCTACTTAATGACTTAATTAATTCATAAGTTGTTTTGTGATTATATTGTCTGTAAATCTACTTTTAAGTATTAATTTAATGTTCATTTGTCCTACTTTGGTATTAGTATATATTGTTATAATTGGTTTATTCTAATTAATAACAGTTCTACTAAAAAAATCAGTCATGTTTAGATTATTAATATTAAATAGAAATATGGTAGCTAGTATATTGTCTTCAGTGATAGTAGTAAGAAAAATTATATTGGCAGTTTAATTAAAGTAAAAAAAAAAAGATTGGTGATTTTAACTACATTTTTTTTTTCTAAAAATATAATATTACAAAAATTCAGAGTTTTTGTAAAACCAAGATATAAAACTTGGTTTGAATATCTAATTTGTGTTGTTCAAAGTATTATGTTACTATAATTTACTGAATAGAGTAGTTTATTATTGAGTTGTGTCTGATGTTTATTATTGTTTTGCTATTTCTAAATATAATTAATGGCTTAAAATCTGGAGTTGTTATATATTAGAGTCTGGTATTGAAGTATTATTTTTGTTATTGTTTGTGAAAACTGATAATAAGTTGAAAATAATTAAGATGAATATTATAGTTGAAAGCATTACAGCAAAAAATATTAGAATTTTATAACTTGAAAATATTTTGGTTGAGATTAATATTGACTTTTTCAGCTTTGATTGGCTAGTTTTTTTTGCAATTTTTTACAATGTGTCCAAATTTCTGGCAATAGTAACAATTATAGAAATTTGATCTTTAAAGTTGTTGTTATTATTGTTGTTATCAATTCTACTGTTGTTAATAGTTATTAGAGTTATTTCTATATTGTGACAATTAATATATTTCAGAGTTTTTTGCTAAAAATTTCTTAATTTTTTGAGTCAATTTTTCACTTAATTAGGTAAGTTTGGTATTGATATTTAAGATTCTATTTATAATTAAGTTGACAGCATGAGTATAATTAACTTTTTGCTTTACTGATTCAAAGTTATAAACAAATATTATGGGTTTTTATAGATTATTTAGATAGTATAGTCTTATAGATTATAAGATACTACTTCTCAATTCTTTGATAAATTGGTTGAAAATTTGTTCAAAATATAGTAATTTCTTTTAATTGCTTAAATTTGGTAAAGAATTTGATTAAATTGTTCAAAATAAGTGGTTACTGTTTTATAATCTTTTTGTTTTATCATACTAAACTGATTTTGTAATCTAATAAATATATTAAAATTATAAAAATATTGTAAAAAAACAAGTTTGAAAGCAACAAAGTTGATTGGTTTTTTTTTGAGACTTTAATATTATAAATTTGTAGTTTTTGTCAAGAAAAATAATAGAACTTGGATTGTTCTAGTTTTATTTTAATTATTGGCTTTGTTTGCTTTTTCGGTTTTTGCAATTCAAGTATATGTATTTTTTTCTTTACCAGAAAATTTTTCTAATTTGGTAATATCTTTGTAAGCCATAATCTAAATAATAAAGATTGGTTTAATTGTTGACAAAAAAGATATTAATAAAGATAGGTTTGGTTACTTTGTTGCATTTAAGACTGATTGGTTTTTTTTGTTAGTATGACCAATAGATTATAGAATAGCTGTTTTATCTAAAAGTGTAGTAATTGATTCATTGAAAAATAATATTAATAATTATGTCCAAGAAAAAATGTTTTTGTTGAGTTTATTAACTGCTAAAATAAAATTTCTAAACAATAATCTGTATTCTTTCAAGAATTTGGTTCAGAAATTTTATTTATAGTCTTAAAAATACAAAATTTTAGAAGTTTTTGATTGTGTTTTAGTGAATTGATTAAGTAAAATTTTTTTTTGGAGTTTAATAATATAAAAAAATTGTTAATAAGAGAAGTCTTAATTTTTTATTGATTGTAAATTGAATACTTTTTTATGTGGTTAATGTACTTTTGTCTTCAGATTTGGATTATTTAAAGTCAAGTCTTGATAATTGTTTTTTTATTTGAAAGTACTATTTGTTAATGTATTTCTGAATTTCCTAATTAATTATTAAAAAAATTTTATATAGTAATTAAAATTAAGTATATTAGTAATTTTTAATGAATTTGTTCTTCAAGTTTTTTTGTGTTTGTTGTTTAGTTTAGTAAATAGTCAATCTTGGCATATATGTAGTAACAAAAATCACTTTTTACAGTAATAGTTTCTAGTAATATTCCTAAATTTTTCCTAAAGTATTAAAATAATACTCTTTTATATAGTGAATAATTTTTTTTTATAGTTCCAATATTTGTTATTTTTGTGAATTTTTGAAGTGTTTTGTTTTTGTAAATTTTATAATTTTATAAAGAGCACCAAATATTACAGGTAAAGTTGGTAAAATATTATAATAATATTTGGTGCTTTAAATTTGGATAAAAAAAGCTTAAAGGTTTCAATTCTGGATATTTGAAGTGAGTTATTAATATTAGTCTTCTGAAAGTTTTTTTTGTTAGTTTTACCTATGGAGTTTTTTGGTTATAAGACACAAAAAAATGTTTGGCTGTTTACAACTTAAGTATATGAGTTATCTTCTCTGAACTAGTTGAACACAATTACTAGAGTTTAGTGGTGTCTTTTTGCTTTTTTGATAAGCTAATAAAATAATATTAATATTCAATCTTAGGAGAAGCTTTTTTTTACTAGGCTATCATAAAGTCTATTTTCAGACAGTCAATTTTACAATGTTGCTGTTCTACAAGAGAAAAAAAAAAAGAAAAAAAAAGAAAAATAGAAATAAAAGAAATTAGTATTGTTAATTGTCATGATTAAGAGCAATTGGTCTAAGTTGTTATTGTTTAAGATGTTTTATGCTAAGAACATCTGGCCAGAAATAAAGATAAGAAAATGATTAATTTAGTTTAAACATGAAATTCATGGATTATGTATAAGTAAGTTTTGGGTTTTGGATATTTTTTTTATTTAAAATAATATAGATATATAAGTAAGATAGATCTAACAGATATGAATAAAAGAATATATTTTCTATTTGTCTGTTTTTCTCTATCTGTCTGTTTTTTTCTATTAAAATTATTTATTTTTATACATATTTTCTAGTTTTACAAAATTGCTTTTGATTACTTGTTATCATTAGCTATTGCTTGTTATTTCTGTTGTTGCTTTATTCTTTTACACTATAACTAGTTATTTTATGTTATGGCTAGTTATTTTACGTTATTGTGTATTATTTCACATTATTTTGAGTTATAATGTGTTATTCTGTATTATTTCGTGTTATTACGTTTTCTAAGTTATCACATTTTTAATTACGTTTTTTTCAATATTTTTCAGATTGGTTTTTCTACTCGAGTAACATAGCTTAAATTATATTATTAATAAAAACATATTAGTTTAAATAATAACTTTTTAAGAATTTTAGATATTTAATATTAAGTTAAATACAAATAAAACTGCTAAATAAATAAGTAATATGTTTAAAAATAATAGCATGTTAATTATTTATATGCACAAAATATCTTTTTAGAATGGATTTTTTTATTAAATTCAATATAGTTTAGTTTAATATTTGTTTATAGATAATAATTAGGTTTTGCACATTAATAATAATAATAATAATAAAGCAAGATCTTATTTTTTTAAAAAAAATGTTATTCTTTGGTATTTTAAAAAAGTTTATTGCAGTAATATTAAGATGTTTTAGTTTTTTTGAGTATTTGAATAATAATAATAAAAATAATTAAAAAAAACAGTAATTTAACTACGTTAATAGTAACTAAACTAAGAATATTCCTAATGTATTACTTTATAAAAACTTTGATTGAAAAAACTTTTAGCTAAAGAAAAATGCTTTTACAATCTTTTCTTAATTGCTTTTTGCATTAATTGTGGTCATAAATTTATACACATTGGCTGTTTTAACAAAAAAAAACCAGTAACTACTTCAGGCAGCGATAAGCTAATAGATGTCACGACGCCCAGGGTACTCTCCGCTCGCAAGCGTTCCAACGAGAGTGAAAAATTGAAGATGGTAATATTTTACAAGGAATCCATTACGTACTTTCCAGCTGGAACTCTGCTAATTGAGTATCACGACCTTCTATCTTAATATCGGAGCAATAGTGTGCTGCATCAATGAAGCTTGACATGTTTGAACTATGAACAAACGTCCATTTAAAATTCCTGTTTGCCAAGACTTTACCAAATAGAGGCACTGTTTTTTCAAAGTAATAGCAGAAAATATTTCTCCAACGATGCAATACAACCTTCCACGAATTTTCACGTGACCCACGGGAAATTACAGATATTGAGAGGGGCTAGATATGGAAAAAATCCATGCTCCAATGATTGCCTTTCTTACAGAACTAAAAGATTCTATTTTGTTAATCTAATAAGTTTGGAATCTTCGATTAAACCAATCTTTTCATTAATTATCATTGTAAGAGATAAATGGTACCCATAAAAGACAGATCAGAATCTAAATAAAAATCGAAGCTGTGCTTTGTTATGTTCTGACTAAACGTGTGAGTCAGGATTAAGGCTAATTGGATGTCTGCACAATCTGCTTTGAATCACATAATCAAAATTAAATTGGATCTGATAAGGGAATTTTTTGTTGTATATTAACCCACAAAATCCTACCTCTTGTCGCGCATTACTATCAACAAACTGAGAAAAAATGGCCGCCTCACTCTATAAAACTGACTCCGGTCGCATGTTCCACGCGGGAACCATCGCTATTATTACTGTCGGGTAGGTTTTTTTTCAGTTGATATAAGGATGCGAGCCTAAAAAATAAACTTTCTTGAGATTTGACTTGGTTCCCTTTATGTAGTCTTCCTGCGAGAGGCAAAACACATGTTGCCCGCTCCTTGTGTCGCTATTTACGTTGGTTGGGTGTGCAAACCAAGGTTTTTAGCGTTGGAAATTATCGAAGACACGTTGTGGGTACAGCCGCGAATCTTCCTCGTGATTTCTTTAGTCCTGGTTAGTTCTTGTGTAATTATTATCATTATCATCTTAGAAATGCAAGAATCATTGAGTCTTTTGGAAAAAAGAACGAAAATCAGTTGGATGTTAAATAATGATGAATCATTTTACCCATCACAATGTTTCGAATTATGCTTACTACGATGAGAAGAATTTGGATCAAAAATTACCGTAGATATCTGTGATAAAAGAAAAATTTTGTGTATCATTATTCCTATAACGATCGAATTTTTTGATTTTCTTTTATCCAGCCAACGCTACTACAGCGGAACAGCGACATCAGATTGCCAATGTCTGTTTACAGGATATGATTTACTGGTTCCAATCTGGCGGTCAGGTTGGAATATATGATGCCAGTAATACCACTGAGGTGAGAAGAAGAGAGATTCATGATAGACTTATTAAAGAGGATGTTCATGTAAGTTATTAATAACTAAAATGGTTTGATTCTTGCTAATGATCTATTCCAAGAGAGTTTAATTATATTTTGATTTACGGATTTACGTAGCCAGTGTTCATAGGTATGTTAGATATACATTTTTTCGGGTGTAAAAGCTAATATTTTGGTGTTATCAAGTCCGAAGTTATCTAACATTATTCATTTTTCTAAGAATCTATTTGCGATAAACCTGAGATTATAGAAAGTAATATTCGAAGTGTCAAAATACTTTCTCCAGATGTAAGCATCGATCATTCTTGATATATAGAGGTGGCTAAATTGAATTGTCTGATCTTGATTCGCTTTCAGTATGTAGGTTGGGATCCTGAAGAAGCAGTTCAAGATTATTGGGTAAGGACAAAGACTCATTCGATTATTCAAATTATAATGAATGTCTTAAGAAGTTACTTTTTCTTATCCAGAAACGCATCAATAATCACATACACCATTATGAGACCATCAATGATATGACATTGCATTTTGTAAAATTAATTAATGTAGACGAACAAATTATCGTAAACAACGTAAAGGGATATCTTCAGGTATTTCAGTTCGACTCTTAAAATTTTTCAAATCAGGTGTGTTGTACTAAATTCTCGGTTTTTTAGTCACGCATTGTATATTATCTGATAAATCTACATATTTGTCCTAGGATTATTTATTTTGCACGGGTAAGTGAAAATTATGAGTAATATGAGAAATGGGAGACTGGTCTCTGGCTACATTTTAATCTAAGGTAAAAATTTTTGGTTAGTCTGGAGAATGCCTTAATGAGACCTCCCAAAAAGCCGATGCCGGATTAACCCCTGTCGGGCGTCAATATGCGGAAAATTTGAAGAATTTTGTCATGGCCCTTAGGGAACGTGAAAAAAGAGAAAGAAAAGAACAGGGCTGGGGAGAGGATGATGATATGAGACAGTTAACGGTACGCCAATCGATATTTAAAAGACAATTCTTTTGTGTCAAAGCTTATTTTCAGTTGAACTTGACCACTTTCTCATCTTACCCCCTTCAAGGTCTGGTCCTCGACCCGTCAGCAATGTTTGCAAACGGCACAACCGTTTGCGGATGCTGGATATATTGTGAACCAGAATACCAAAATGAGAGAGATCAGTGTTGGTGAAGTCGACGGTTTGACTGAAGAGGAAATTAAGGTTGTTTATTCCATCTTTTTATATATAATTTGATCCATTAATTAACTTATCATTAATAAATTTGACATTAGAAAAAGTTTCCCAAGGAATACCTCCGCCAACAACAAAATCCATATCATCATCGCTACCCTCGTGCTGAGGTAATCTGATTTAATTGCCTCAAAAATCCCTGGTGAGAGACATGACAAAAAATATTTTTTTAAATTTTCGTTTTTATTTCAAGTCCTATCATGATCTGGCTGTTCGACTTGAAGCTTTGATTCTTGAGCTTGAGGGTGAGAAAAATGATGTCCTCATAATTGCACATGAAACGGTTTTAAGATGTCTGTATGCATATCTATTTGATCGTCCTGAAAACGTGTGTAAAACTTTATTGAATATTATCTCTTACTTTGAAATCATTTACAATCTAAAACGGCTATTAACCTCCTTTGGATTTTACTAGGAAATACCTCAAATTGCCATTCCCAGAAATTATTTGATTGAAATTATTCCCTCCGCTTATGGATGCAAAGAAACGAGGATGGAAATTCCCATAATATCTGAGAAAGAAGTAGCCAGTTCAAATGTGCACTTAGAGTTGGAAAGACTCCAACCTCAAAATACTCCCCTGGTTGCAACTGGAAACTTGGATGGTGCAAAAAATTTAGTAGATATCAAACGAAATGAAGAATTGGGCCTATTCGAAATTGAGCAAAACAAAGGAATCCCATTCGATACAATCAAAACAGGTGAAATTGGAATTATTGAAGACAGGGCAAAAAACTTAAAAGAACGAGCAAAATTTGGTTCGTCAGCAGATTTGAAAGGTGGTGGTGAAAGACACACTGTATATTAAATTATAATCCAGTCGATAACCAATTCGTTAAATTCATTCGAAAGAACATTTGTAGAGCTTAAAATTCTATATCTGGAGACATGGTCACGTGAATCTTAAAAAATACAAGATCATGATTTAATTTTAATCCAGACTACTGGAATATTGATTGTATTTTCAGAATTAAAAACTTTTGAATTTTGTTAGGCATAATTTTAAAAATTCAAAAATTGTAACTTTTGTATATTTGTATATTTAAAAAAAATTAAACAATAAACATAATAAATATATTATTAATAAATAAGTATATAATTGTATTATACATTATTTTAATAAAAAATTATTTTTTTTATTATGTTAAAACCAATGTAGTTTAATTATTAACTATTTTTATATGATTTAATTATTATGTATTAAATATAATTGTGTTAAAAACAATATATAATTAATTATTTAAGCCAATTAAAATTATTTAAAATTAGATTTAATTATTAAATTTTATATATTTATTTAGAATTTTTAATAATTTTAAAAAATCAAAAAAACTGGCTGTTTTAGTAAAAAAATATAACCAAAAACAAAATTGTAAAAAGTTTTATTTTTATAATATTTATAAGATAGTAATAAAATTTAAGCTAAAATTTAATATTAAGAAAAATATAAAAATTTTTAATAATATTAATATTTTTTAAAAAAACAAATTAAATTTAAAAATAAGCTTTATAATATTAATAAAAATAAAATAATTAAAACTAATAATAAAAAAATAAAAATACTTTATTATAATAATTTAATAAAAAAAATACTTAAAATAAATTTTTAATATATTTAATAATAATAGTAAATTTATTTTTATTTATATTAAAATTAGTATTATTATTTTTTTATTAATTGTTTTATGAGTGCAGTTCAATCATTATTTAAAATCATAAAATTATATAAGATCTTATATTAAATATGGCTTATGCTCTTTCTATATATAATTAATTACTTGGACCAATTAAGATAATATTATGTATTTAAACTACTTATAATAAGGAAGTCATACAAAAAACCAAAACATATACTGAATAAATAAGAATATAAACCAAAACAAACATAAACACTTAATTTAAAACCAAAATCATGAATTATTTTAAGAAATCATACAGATACCAAGCCAGATACAACTGAATTTACATAACAAAAAATTATATTTTTCATAATACACTCTTAATTTGGCAGTTAGAAACCATATGATAGATCTGTGACTTTTAATAAAACTCTAAACCAAATTAATAACCAACAATATATTATTAGATCTACCATCTAATAAACATATTATGTCTGTTATCTACTTTTTTATTATAAAGTCTTTGGCTAATAATATATATAAATAATTAAAAGATTCAGTTTTATACAAAAACTGAATTATTATACTGTTAATAACACAAATACTTAACAAACCAGTCTATATTTCAATAGTTTTTAAAATCAAATTCAACTTAATACAGTTATTATTAATGCAAAAAAATATATAATCAAAAGTTTTTAATTAATTTACATCAAACACATAATATACTGAGATAACTTGAATTATATAATCTTTTTTTCTTGGCTATAAACAACCAGTAGTATAGAGCTTTTATAAAGTAAAATCAAAGCATTATAAAGACTAAGCTGGTAAAATCTAAATGAACTTGATCATTAAGATACCATACATCAAAGATTTCATATATATCAATCAAACTACACAAAAACTTGTTTACAGTATTGTTAGCATATTTAAAATCTCAATCAACAAAACTAACTGCTTTAAAAAGACACTTAATAAAATAGCAAACATTCTTAAAAACAGATATGTTTTTAACAATAAAAAAGTAGCAAAACATTCTAACAAATAATGTAAAATTAGACATAATGGCAGTATTAGCAAAAAAATTAACATGTTTATTGCCAACAACTTCAAAATAATCTTTAACTTTGTTCTAATTAATTGCCAGATTTTTAGACATAATAATATAACAAATATGTTTTTTTTTTATTTAGTATTTATTGCAAAAATTGGAACTAATATTTTTTTTTAATTGAGACACTCATATTTAATAATACTTAATTATCTATAAATAATACAACTGAGCTAAACACTAAAACACATTTCAAAACAAAAATAATGACTTGTAGTTCTACCAAAATTAAAAAAAGTAAGCCATTCATCTTAATTTTTACATTTATATTAATGTTCAAAAAGTAGACAGCAGCACCACTATGAGCATTTACAGACTCCAAATTTTTGACTAAACCATTTGTATAAACAACTACATTATTAGATCTACTTTTAAAAAATGTTTGCAAACAGAACCAAATTTGTTCAAGCATTAAACAGAAATAAAATAAAAAGCCAGAGCATTATTATTATTTAAATCACTACTTTCAATAAACTTGACCAGTAAACTAAACTAATTAGAAACTGGACTTTTGAGATTTAGTTTTTTTTATTTGTAAAATATATTTTATATAAAACATATATTATGATAATTTAGAAGCTGGTTTGTAAAAACAATACCAAACTTCTTTAGTAAACTTATTATATTTAAATACTGTTCTAAGCCCAAAACATCTATAATAGCAGTGCTATTACCAATTCAGAACACATTAGACAAATTATTGCACAAAAATAATTCACACAATACAAAAGTGTTGATCACACTAACTAGAAAACAGTTTATAAGATTAATTAATAGTATAACCAAAAAGCAAAAAGATTGCTAGAACATTTAACTAATGGTCTACAGATCTATAGCTTTGTGTTTAAACAATCTGCCAAAAATGTTTTTTAAGTTAACAAAAACTACTAAATTTGCCAAAAAATTTTCAGCTTACAATTATTTAAATGATTTTAGACCATACAATTCAGAATAGACAATAGTTTTATTAAGGAAGTTTTTAAGTAAATTGGTTTTGAGTTTGAGTTTTTTTTTTAACAATCTGTCTTTACTTTTTGCATATACTTATTAAAACATAACTAAATTGTAATTTGTAGCCAACTATTGGTTGCAAAACAGCAAACACCAAATACAAAAACTGCTTATTAAACACAGTCTTTTTTAAAACCAGATTTGTAAAAAACTTAACATTCAAGTAAGTCTTAATAATACTTGATTTAAAAAAACTGTTCATAGACAAAAAAATACCCACATATTTATGTAATTTATTTTTCTTAGCTATTGAAATATTTGACTCACTTATTACTAAACAGAGAACTTTCACTTTTCAATTGATGAATATAGCAACCATTTTATTTGTATTAATTGAAATATTATTAATTTAAAAAAATTCATTAATTATGTTTAAAATATGCTAAGTAATAGCTATATTATTTCCAACTCAAATTGTGTTGTTTATGAAAGCCTCTGTTATCAAAAAAGATGTTATGCTATCTCTGAAATTTTGTTTGTTAGTTTAGATAAAAAATTTTGATTCAATCTGTAGTCATATAAACTGTTATGCTTTTTAACTTTATAGAGCAAAGGATCATAAAAATTTTTTTACAGCAGAGATAAGAATACTTTATCTTAATCCAATTTATTATGAATAGTATACCTTTCTATAAACCCAAAATTTATCATTACTCAATTAATTTGATTATTGTATATATTCTCAAAAAATTCAATAAACAGAAATACATCTTGATTTTAACCAAACTGTTTTTTAAATAATACTACTTAACAGAATTGTATGTTTTATGTATGTTCTAAAAAACTAGTTATAGCTTTCTGTTTTTTTTAACAGATCCTTAATAATGGAATCAACAACAAAAATTGGAGTTTGGATAAATATGTCTTTCAAAACTGAAAAATTATTATTATGTAAAATGTCAAAATTGCTATAGGCTAAAAAAATTCTATCTGAAAAAATCTTAGATAAAAATTTTCAGGCTGTTTTAATCAAGGCTATTAGCTTGGTATTCGTAAAAATTCTAACAAATATTGGCAATATAATAAATGTTATTACAAAAAAACTCTTATGAAACAATATCTTTATTAAAAATTAATAAATAAATACAATTTCTAATTATATGGTTTTAGTATTATAAAAACTTAGGCTTTTTTTTATTGTGTAAAAACTGTGTTTAACACTAAGCACACATTAAAAATGTTTAATAAACCACCCAAAACTTGCACATTATTATGTTTTCAAAGTTTATTAAGAATACTAGAGAGACCAGCAGCTTTTTTATTAAGTAAATTTTTAACAACTTGTAAAAACTTATTAAACTTAATATTACTTATAACTTTTGAGAAAGCATTATTATTAACATAATTCAAAAAAATATATTAATTGAACTATCTATTAAACAGAGCACCAAATATTACATATCTTTTTGTCTATTTTTCCATAATTGTATCAATTATAAATTTGACTTTATATGGCTTCAGAATCAAATTATTATTAGCTATCAAATAATTAAATACCACTTTTTGAAATAGCCAATCTAGAATGCTTTTGATTATTTTTTTTTTATTAAAACAGAAATTTTCTATATATTTATTAATAGTCTTTCTGATGAAATTATCTTGAGCAACTTTAAATTCATAATACTTAGATTTATGATACTTTTTTTAATCTTTGACAAATGATATAGAATTTTTTTTAAACTTTTGCTATTATCAATTATAATATGCAATTTGAAGACCTCTTTTTTGTCAATATTAGTTTAAATATTGATGAGACAATTAGTTTTTGAATTCTAATTTGAACTCAAATCTTTTATGATTTTGGTTATCAACAATTCTAGCTTAAAAAACTTAAATAATTGTCTATTTTTTAAACATTCAAACTTATTAGACCAAAGTTTAAAAAACATCTTATCAGCAAAACTTATCATTATCTCTTTTAGAATTTTCTACATAGTGTTCAAATTGCCACAACATTTTGCACTATTGAATTCAGCCATTTTTCTTAAGAATTTGTCTAATAAGCACTTTTTAAACTGTAACTACTTACCAACCTTAGAATCCTTAATTTTGAACTTCTATTTATCTTTATTAGCCTGCTTATAATTATTATTAAAATAAATATTCAAAAAACTATTTAAGCTAATTGTAACTAAAACTGTTCTGTAATTGATATCAAAAAACTCAGACACAACATCAATTTTATGACTAATAATTACAAACACCAGATTTTAGTTTACAAAAATAAAATTAATAATCTTTTTAACACCTCTAAAATAACTCCAAGTAGAAATTTTGGTTAATAAATATTTATTAAATAAGTTAACTAAGCCTAAATCTATATAAAACTTAAAACTTACACTCTTTTTTGAACTATTTTTGTTAAAATCTCTGCCCAATACTATAAAAATACTGAAATTAATAGTCTTAGCAATAAAAAAGTTGATCTCCAATATTTGACCAAATCTAATTTTAGCAAAAGTATTTATATACAAACTCAAAATTGTAACAAATAATTTATCTTTAAACAAAAACTGTATTAAAATAATTTAATTAGAGATTTTTTTTATCTTTGAGACATAACAAGCTAAAAAATTGTTTACAATAATTGCCACTCTAGTACCAAGAAAATTTTTGTTTAAATCAGATGTAAAAATTCTTATTTCATTAAACTTATTTATTATTTATGGCTTAATACTAGATCTTAACTTTATTTTCATAATAATAAAGATCATATTATCTGACTTTTTATGCCAATAAATTATGTTTTCTTGTTTAGCAAGAACATTAATACCACAAATATTACACATAACAATTTTTCAAATTAAATCAGTCATTGAGATAAAACAATTACAGAAAAATCCAAGCCAGCATACAATTAATCTAAACTTATGAATACC
Organism: Geosiphon pyriformis; assembly: GCA_016748015.1. Taxonomy (NCBI): domain Eukaryota; kingdom Fungi; phylum Glomeromycota; class Glomeromycetes; order Archaeosporales; family Geosiphonaceae; genus Geosiphon; species Geosiphon pyriformis. The sequence goes on along the minus strand of JAAOMT010000289.1, from coordinate 144,247 downwards.
AAATCAACTAAAATTTTAAGAGCCACTATTTTTAATTCCAAACCACTTATCTTAGTAATCAAAATTTTTAAACTACTTAGACCCAAATTTGGAATTTTTTTATTTATAACTAAAAAAAACAAACAGATAATACAAGTAAGTCATTCAAAACTATATCCAAATCCAAATTTAAATTTAATAGTACAGACATAATAGAAAAAAAAATTGAAAAATAGATATCAGAAATATCAAATCCATAAAGCTTAATCTTTACACTATGTTAAACACTTGATTTTTTAAAAGCTCTAAAGAGTGCTCCAAAAGTGCCAAGTAGGCACTAATAAATGAATTGTTTTAAATAATCTGAAAACTTTTTTTAACATGTGTTATATTAAAAAAAAAGAACCAAAACCAGAACTAGAGTAAATATCATCAAAAAATACAGCAAATAAAACTATCTGAGCCCAAAATTTGCTGCTAAATATGACAAAATAAGAAATAAAAACACTTTTCTTAACATATAGTCTAGTCAACTAAAGACAATTTTCTTCTAAAACAATCCTTTTATAAATTTTTTTAGAAGACAAAACAGATGTATTTGATATATCATACTTTAAAGCCAAATATTTAAAATGTCTGTACTTTTTACAACAAACCAAATTTAATCTAGTCCAAAAGAGTTTCATACCACTAAAAATTGGCTCTATATAAAAAGCAGTTTTAAGTTTCTTATTTATTTCAAAACTAACTACAGTATATTGAATCTTATTATTAGTATTGAATAATCAATTAATAATACAAGTTTTTTTACCAATCTCTTCCAATAAAGCACTTAAATTATAAGCAGTTGTTTCTATTAGCAAAATAAACAAAAGTGCTTTAAACCAATTTTTTAACATCCAGATATTACAATTTTCTATAGTTTTGGCTATATGTATTAAGTCTTTATTAATTAAAGTTGATTATTTAAATACCAACTAATCAGCTTGATTTGATTTGGCAAATTTCATCACAGCCTTTTGCTATAGTTTAATGAGTTGTAATTTGATTAACACAATTTAATTATACTTAAATATTACAACAACAATTATTTTTTTTGACATATCTATAAGAATTTTTTTGATCACTACAGTTTAATCTGAATGCACTTTTTGTCTTTTAAGATTGTTATTTACTTTGATTTTTTTTTCAGCCAATAATGCAGTTCTATTCATACTTTTTTTTAAAACAAATATTAATTTAATAATTTCAAGCATTAATCGAAAATAATCAGTTAGAAAAAACAAATACCACTTTGAATTGGTCAATTTAAGAGTTACAACTAATATATTAGAAACAATATACATGAATGTCTGTCATGTGTAAATATTTTAAAAGAGATTTCTACACAAACAAATCACTTTAGTTCAAATTTAAAAAAATGTTAGAAACAAAAACTATCAAAACATATTAGATTAAATAAGACAAAAATAATTGTAAAAAACTACTATTTGTTTTTGAATAGACTAACAAAACTTTTAACTTTACACCATTGTACTTTTTTTATTTCTAATATCACTAAAATTATTGATCAAAATTACAATATTCAGTTTGTTAGGAAAAATTATCTTTTATAATGGCTTGTATTGCTTCACATAAGAATAACTAATAGGCTATCTATTGCTATTATAACTAATATCACAAAAAAACATACAAATATCCAAAACAATCAGAAATATGAAACAAAACTTTTTGTATTGCATGTGGAAAAATTTTATCCAATGAATACAACTAGATTAATATGTAATTTAAAGAAATTACATGTAATTTTACTTATCAATACATTATTTTCATTATTAATTAAGTAAAAAAAAAGAACTTTTTTTGATGCTACTTATAATAGAATCTTAAATCACATATATTATTACTCACATAATATTAAACAACTATATAATATGGTTAAAGCAAACATACAAGATGAAATAACTGAAGAAATTCAAAATTGAAAGACACTGGCAAAAGTTATTAAAAAAGTTGTTAAATACAACTCTTTAGCTTTTTACAAAAATTTTAAGACTACTGTTACCCAAGTAGAAAAACCAAAAAGCTATGAGAAAATATGACAAAAAAATGTGACAAAAAAAATGTAGTACAACTTGAGATAACATAGAACAAATGCAAACAATAATAAGCAGTAGCTAGCAATAATAAGCAATAGCTAGCAATAACGAGCAATAGATAGTAATAACAAGCAATAGTTAGTAATAACAAGTAATAGATAGCAATAACGAGTAATAGCTAGCAATAACAAACAATAGCTAACAATAACAAAACAATAGCTAACAATAGTGAAGCAATTGAAAACAATCCTGTAAAACCAAAAAAATGTATAAAAGCCAGTAGTTGTAAAAGTTGAAAAGACAGTTAGTTAGAAATCAATTTTACTTTGTATTCTACTTATTATATATCCATAGTCCAAAATACAATAATTATCAAAAACACAAAATCCAATTTACCAATTCATGTTCTCCAATCTTACGGATTTTAATTGAAATTAAAATCAGTATTTTCTACCTTTGTTTTAGAACAGATGCCATTAACATAAATGTCTTGAACCCTTAATGATTTAGACCAATCACTCTTAATCACAGCGATTGATGGAAACTAATTTTTTATTTTTTTTTTATTTTTATTTTTTTTATTTTTTATTTTGTTTGGAGCAGCAACATAGAAAAATTGACTGTCTTAGAATAGACTTCATGATAGCCTGGTAAAAGAAGGAAGCTTTTCCTAAGTTTTGGATATTAACATTATCTTGGTAGCTTACCAAAAGAGCAACAAAGCAATGCTGAACCCTAATAATTATGCTCATTAGCATGGAGAAGAAAGCTCACATTTACAGAAAATATTGTAATCAATAAAAGACAAATTCTGTGCCTTATAACCAAAAAACTCTATGAAAAACATACAACCTTAGAATACTAAATTAGAGCACCAAATGTTACTACCATACTCCACCAAGTTAACCCATAACATTTGGTGCTCCCTGTGAAGTTATAAATCCACAAAAACAGAGCACTCCAAAGATACACAAAAGTGGTGACTATTGGAACAATAGAAAAAAATTACTCTTTGTACAGAAGAGCACTATTTCAATGCTTTTGAAAAGATCTAGGAATACCAGCAGAAACCACTATTATAAAAAGTGATTTTTGCAACTATATTAATGCAAAAATCAACTGCTTATTAGACTGCACAACTAATACAAGAAGACTTGAAGAACAAATCCATCAAAGCTTACTAGGGTACTCAACAATTACCACTACTCGAGCAATTGCTAAAACTCTATGCATAGTCAATATAGACATTAAACACTATGTAACAAAATGATTCTTTCAAGTACAACAACCAGTAGAATCTGATTCAGAAGAATACAAATATGGATCCAATAATCTCACAACTGCTCAAGACAAGTCTATGGTCAACAAGAAACCAAGATTCTTTTCTCCAACAACTCTATTATATCATCAGACACTTCAAAGTAGAATTGTATTCAATTTACCCCCAGAAACCCAGTCGGAAACATCACAAACTCCTGGAAATCCACACCCTTGGGATCAACAAAGTTGGACCAAATCACTAGAAAAATACAGATCACTGGTTGAAAATTTTACCCCAACAGCTGGTCAAACAGAAGAAAACACATCAACTTGGGAACAACCACCAGCACAAAACCCAGCAGAATCAGCATTTTTCCTGATAGAAGAAACAGCTATCTTACAACCTATTGGTTTAAATAACAAAGAGAAACAACCATTATTAATATCTGGAGAACACTCAAATACACAGACACCAATTCTCTTAAATGTAACCAATAACATTCTACTCATTAACTGGATCATGGTGTTACAGATGATTATTTCTGACATTGGATTAGATAACACACCCATAACTTGGTGCTCAAATCTAGTTGCAGTTGATAGTGATCTGAAGGTTTGTGTCTAAAAAGTTTGTATCCGAAGGGTTTGGTTGAGTTCTTTGTATAATGGACAGAGATTCAATAATAATAGTTTTATCTGTAGCTTCCTGAAACCGCAGTTTCATCAATTTCTTTCTTAGCTTGATGGCCAGTATTCCTTCTAGTAAGCTATCCTTAATCGAGTATTCTACCCTTATTTCTGGGTCTTTTACCAGTCACGTTTATCCTGACATCAGTACCCCATGCATTAATCTTCAATAGAGTTAGTAAACAACAATAAAATCAATGCAAGAAATAAAGAAAAAAAAAGAAAATAAAGAAAGAAAAGAAATAAGCCAAGGTGATTTGCAAGTTAGTATTCCGTTAATAGCCATAATCAAGAGCTATTGTTCCAGTGTAGTTAAGTATCAATTACTATTAACATGAAGTGTTGATAGTGGCAGTGGGTTTGAGATAACAAACAGTTATTTATTTGTGGTTTGGAAAGTTGTCTAAATAAAATCTAAACTGAGAGGTCTGTCTTTTTAGCTTCTAATCCTACTGCTATATATACATAATTGAGATTCCTCAATTTCTCAATTCTTCACAACAGGAATCCTGGAATTTCTGAAATCCTGCAATTCCTTTGAGAGAAATTCTGGAATTCTGGAATTCTGCAATTTCTTGTGAGAATCCTGTAATTTCTGGAATCCTGCAATTCTTGAGAGAAATCCTGGAATTCCACATTTTACTATGTTTACTTCTGATTGGCTAATAACTATACTAATATATATTCTTTATATTTCTATGAGTAACATTATTTCCTTCTTTTAATATTGAGCTTCATCAAAATCTAACTCTGTTAATTCTCCTTCTTGAAGTATTTCCTGAATTTCATTTTTGAGAATTACTTGTGTTATTTGAGTCTGTAATTCTTCAAATGAGTATTGGTGATCTTTTCTAATTGATTACTAATAACCATATCCATTGCTTTGTTAAGTAAAATTTCTGGTTGATTCTGAAATGCTGTGTGTATTTGGTATATGGCTCAGACCTGTGTGAATAAGTTGTTTTTTCCCACAAAATGTTTTAATTGTTGTAGTATTCTTGTGTTGAATAATTGCTTTGTTTTATCCGTATATAAATTTTGGATATTCACGTGTTGTCCCAAGTAAAAATAACAATAGTTTCTTGGAAATTGTTGTATCCACCAATTCCAAGTTTCTTTAGTCAACTCTTAGTATAGTGACTCTTTTGTCAACTTTTTTATTGCTAATTTTACTTTCACAATGATTTTGTCAATAGTATTTTCTGTTTTCTTTTGTGTTCTATGTGGTGATATCTTTCTAGTGTCTTGATATTGGATGGTTTGTTGATTAATTGTAATTTCCATCTCTTGGTGTTAAATCAATTGAAAGAGTTGTTGTGCTAGTGAGTGGATGTTGTCTGTAATTTCCATTTTTCTGATATTTCTTGTCGCATCTACTATGTCTTTATATATTCTTTTGATGGATTAATTTAATGTGTTGTTGTCAATGATGATGATTAGTTCCAGATCTCATGGAATCTTCTCTGGTTGGACTAGTATCTTCTGTACTCCTAATTGTGGAATATTACTGGTAAATGGTGGTGTGATGTTGTGGTATGGTTTCAGTTGATCTCCATGTGCTGTTTTGGTTAAGATTTTGTTATCCAGTCTTAATTTGTAAGCTCCATTTTCTAGAATTTCTTCTATATAAAATGGTCTATCCCATTTGGGGTCGAATTTTCCACTTTATTGTTTTTCCACTTTGGTATGATGTAAGAGTACTTTGTCTCCAATCTTGAATTCAACTGGTTTGTCTGGTAGTTAATTATCATGTCTTTTTTTCTGTTTCTCTTATGACTTTTGTATGTTATCAACTGCTCTTTTTCATTTGTTTTCTAATGTTTCCATTAAGTCATATGTTCTTCTTAACAATGTTTCTTAGAAATTCTCTTCTGTTATTGGTTTAATTGGATATGTGTTAACTTCTATCTCAACTGGTAATGTTGCTATTCTACTGTATATCAATTCAAATGGTGTTGCTTGTGTGGTGTCTTGCTTTATTGTCTGATAAGCAAATAATACTGATGGTATAAACAAATCCCATTTGTCTTGGTTTTCTTGGCAGAGTTTTGCTATTGCTTCACACAATGTTCTATTAAATCTTTCAACTAATCCATTGGTTTGTGGATAGTATAGTGATGATAGTGGTCTCTTAATTCCGAATCTTTGGCTTAGTTCTGCTAATGTTCTATTCACAAAATGGATTTTTTGGTCTGATAATAGTTCTTTTGGACATCCATGTTAACAAATCAGATCTTGATGGACAAATTTGGCAATGGATTTTGCATCCACTCTTTGAATTGCTTTGGCTTCTGGCCATTTTGTAAAATAGTCCATGGCTACTGCAATATATCTGTTGCCTCTGCTGGTAATTGTCAATGGTCCAACTAAATCAATTCCAATGCGGTCAAATGGTTGTCTCACTTTGATTGGTCTTAATAGTTTGCTGGGTCTTGTTCCTTCTCTTCTTTGACAAGCATCACAATTTTGCACATATTGAATGATGTCTGAATACATTGATGGCCAATAGTATCTCTTTCTGGTTCTTTCTATGGTTGCTTTTTTATGAAAATGTCCTGTAGTTGAATCTGAGTGCATATTGAACAGTATTGTCTCCTTTTCTGGTTCTGTAATTACTCTGGTTGGTTGATCTGAATCTTTTTTATTTTTTCAATAAAGTATATTTTGGTGAGTGATAAAATATTTGGATTGTTGTTTGATCCTCTTTTGTTCCAGTTGAAATAATTTCTCCTTGAACTGTTAAGTATCTATATAATATTGAAGTTGTTGATATTTTTGTGTGTTTATCTTTTGTTATATTTTCGTGAGTATTGTTTTGGTTTTGTTATATTTTTGGGTTGAAATGTTCTTAGATTTGTTTTATTTGCAACAAACTGTTGGCATTTTCATTGTCTTTTCTCTTTTTATAATGTATAGTATAAGTATATGTCGAAAGAGCCATTTTCTATCTTGACTGTCTTCTGTCTCCAAATTCTTGTTTTTGGAGTAATGTCAATCTTTTGTGATCTGTATATACCTCAAACTTTTGGCTCAAGTATTTTTTCCATTTCATAACTGCCCAATAGATTACTAGATGTTCTAATTCTGGTGTTCTATAGTTCTTTTTGGCTGAAGTCAAACCTTAGCTGGCATATACAACTGGATGTTTTCTTCCATTTAATCCTCTCTGAGATAGTACTGCTCCCAATGCTTGATCTGATGCATCAATAGTGATAATGAATGGTTTACTATGATCTGGATAGATCAATACTGGGGCTTGAATAAGCTTTCTTTTTAAGATGTCAAATGCTTCTTGCTGAGTTTTAGTCTATTCATACTTTGCATTTTTGGTTTGAAGATCATTGAATGGTTGTGCTATCTTTGAAAAGTTTTTTATGAAACATCTATAATAGCTTGCAAATTCCAAAAATGATTTCAGCTTGGTTACATTGGTTGGTATTGGAAAGTTCTTTACTATCTCTATTTTCTCTGGATCTGTTTTTATGACATCTTTGTTAACTATGTGTTCCAAGAATTTTAGTTCTGTTTTGCCAAAAAAACATTTTGTTGCATTCAATTTTAATTCTGCTTGTCATAGTCTTTCAAACACTTGTTGGAGATGACGTAAATGATCATCGAATGTTTTTGAGAACACATTGGTGTCATCCAAGTATACAACTACTGATTTCCACAATAAGCTGGTATACACAATTTCTATTAGCTATTGGAATGTAGTTGGAGCATTGGTTAAGCCAAATGGCATAATTTCAAACTCAAAGTTTTCCTTTCTTGTGGTGAATGCCATTTTTTCTTTGTCAGCTGAATCCATGGCTACTTGTCAGTAACTACTATCCAAGTCTAATATTGAGAACTATTTGTTTCCACTGAAAATGTTGAATAGTTTTTATATCCGTGAAGTTGGATAGCTGTCTCCACAAGTTACACTATTGAGTTTCCTGTAGTCTACACAAAATCGGATTTTTCTATTCTTCTTATGAATGAGTACTACTGGTGACAACCATGGGCTCATTGATGGCTGAATTAACCCATTGTCAAGCATTCGGTTGATCTCTTAACGAATGATTTCATGGCTGGCTAGTGGTACCCTATATGCTTGCTGTTTGATTGGCATTGCATCTCCAGTCTTGATCTGATGCTGGATAATATCAGTTCTGCCAAATTCATTTTCACTGGTGAAGATGTCATTAAAATTATTGAGTAACATCTTTAGTTGCATCTGTTAAAGTATGTCTAGATTTTCCATGTTTATCTGTTCCAATTGTTCTGGCTGTAACAAATAATATTTGTTTTATCCATTGTTACCGGAGGTTTTTGGTCTCTTTTCTTAAATGTTGTTGATGCTTGTTTGCTGTGAATTCACGTTTTCTGGATGTGGTTGAACCTCCAGTAACTGAATTTATCTTCAAATTATCTCCTATAATTTGAACCGCTGGGCTTATAAGTGGAATGGCCAATTCCGTGCCAGTTACTTTATGTAGTTACGTTGTAGTAAACGTCAACTCTTTCCCAGGAATTGCTCGTCTGGAAGCTCACTAAAAAATGTGTAGTTACTTTGCTGTGAAAGTCAACTCTTCTACAGGAATC